>CP045892.1:5648394-5718777 GCA_013387185.1 Caligus rogercresseyi | reverse complement strand
AACAGAAACGAAATCCCTCTTAATCCTGCGTTGTCAAGTTGGATCATATCCTAAGAGAATCTTCTATAATTGTTATGCATATATTTTATATAAAGAGATTAAAATATTTTATTTGTGGTTTTTATTTAAACTCTGAATGGGGGGATTCCCTTAAAGGAAGCATGGAATTTACTTGAGCTCTACGGTATTATTATAAGCATATTCATGCAAAGTGATCATTATGTAAAATAATCAAGTTTAAAAACCTTTTTTCTTTATGTGCATTTAAGTTCTAATGAGAGAGGAATTACTTTTATAATAAAATAATATACAGAAGTACCATTTTAAATTTTGCGATACGCTCAGATAAAGCTATAAAACTTTGAAATCATTGTGTGTGTGTATAATTAAATAGAGCCCACGGTAGACTAAGGAATTACATTATCTTTGTTTAACTAGCGATAAATAATGTTAAAATACTATTTTTAGATGCCGTAATGACGGAATCATATCCGTGTTTTGCTGTAAAACTCTTTGTTTGTGACAAGCAATAATAAATTCTTCAAACATCCTTTTTCATTCAAAAACATTAATTAACTTTCATTTCCATTCAAACTCCATGTGTAGGATTTGAACTAACACAAAGAAACAAACAAATATGAATTTTATTCCTTGGCGAACCTTTCCCAAATATTCAATCTTACAGAATCAGCCGGGTCATAAGTGTTGCTCATAATTCAAATCCACTGAAATAGATTCCAAGGACAGCTAAAGAGGGTAAATGGGATGCAAACTCTGCTATCATTGTCCATGGGAATCCTAACAGAATCATTACATTTTCACATGCATATTAAAGGCTATTGTGCTTGTACCTATACCTATAAACAACACCATTCAAGGGGTTGTAACCAAAGAGGATAAAATCTAACCTGCTTTATTCTTGATTGCAAGCTTAACAGAATAGTCGATGCTCAGCAAATAGAACTGTAAAGGTGTCATGCTACCCATCTGTATATGTTATATTCATTTCATTTATCCAGAGATAACGCATATTAGGGCCTACTGGGTTTGAGATTGGACATGATCATGACATTTTTTGAAACCCTAATTTGGATAACTGTGAAGCAAAGGCCCCGTTTCCATTATATATATATTTATAGCACAAAATTACCTTAATTGTTACATTTAGTATCTGGAGGGCCCAATGGGACTTGACTTGCAACCCCAAACTGCTAGAGTTGTGACTGGTGAAACCAGAGGGTTGAGTGGCAGGGGGTTTGGGATCCTCAGTAAACTATAATAGTGATCTTTGAAACCCCATAAGCCCCTGATTACATATCCCAGTTTACATATTCAACATGACAAATATCTGTAGTGAATATATTCGTACTATTTTTGTTCCTCTTTTGCAAGATTTATTCTTCATTTTTTCTCCCTAAGGATTTGAATCCCTGTACATATAACCATGTCATTTTCACAATAAAAACATGGAAAGGAGTAACTTTTTTTATTGGAGTTGGGGGTCGTAAAAAAGGTTTCTTTTTTCTTCTTACCTGCCATGCAGTCTATGCACCAGGTATGCAACCCTATATGTGGGCTTTAAAAGTATATCCTGCATACAATCTACCCTTATACATATAATAGTAATAAGACATTCATGTAGTGCTCCAACAAGTATGCAATAAAAGAAAGAACCCATCATAAATCGAGTGTACATATGTAGGAAGAAAAATCCGAAAGCTTTCTGTTAAATTAAATTTCATTCATGAAAAATCTATAATATGAACATGGAAATAATCATTTTTCATAAGAAAGAAAAAGTGTAGAGAAAAAGCGAAGCAAAAATCCGTTAGCCGTCCCTTGTCCTTTCTATGCAACATGTTTGTTTGTGTTATTTTTGGGATATTGTTTACGTCGTCGTCGCTGAGGCTACTAGCCCTCACAAGCAGGCAGCAGGCAAAAGTAAATGGGGGACAAGAAAAGGAAAATAAAGCGGAACTAAACAACAACAAAATGTTTTTTTAAGCTGCTTTTTATGATGCAGTCTGAATATTGAAGAGTCTTTTACAATGGCACCTAGGAGTAAGTGCATAAGACTGTAGTGGACCCCTTCGTGTCCACCTAAGATGAAATCTATTTAGATGCTCTCTAAAATAATAGGGAATATATTTTTGAGCAGCAATGTTGACTCATAATATATATATATATACATATATATAGCACAGCACAAAATATTATAATGAATTTTCAATTAAAATGCAAAAACATAAATATTTCTTTTATATCAGCGATAATTGATTGAGAAGAGAGGTATATTTAAGTTTAATACAATATAAGGTATGAAAAAACAATATTCTTTATTTTTTCTTCCACTTATAACTTGCATTACATGAAGTAGATTGTTAATCATATCAAATATATTTAAAGTTTGGATATGATCTTTAAAGTAATAAGGAATAATGTTTGAAGTCATCTTTTCTGTCTTTAAAGTCTCTCTGAGACTTTAAAAAATTCTAATATAATATTATAGAAAAGCTACAGGAGAATATATCTCCTGATCAGCTGCATGTATATAAATAAATCAAAACACTATGAAGCAAGCCCATAAATAGTACGGCTATCTCATAAAATTGTTTTCTTTACTATTCGTATAAGTATAAAAGTTTACTTTTCTTATAAAATGACAGATACTGCAATTGAATCCAGACATTTTTCAAGCATGTATTCTTCAGAACGAAAATTATATAAAGCTCATATTTATTTATATAAATTTCATTATATATATAGGTATATATATGCTGTTCATATATATAATATATAGAATGTTCATATATGTAAATAGTTTTCTAAAAAGGTCACAGTGCAATATTTCACAGAAGGGGTGAAAAGACCAAAAATAAAATGTGTAATCCATGATCATTTACGAATTGACAGTCTTAATGGATCCTCATTTGTCCCCAGAACGAATTTGATATATAATTTTTGAGGCAGCTTTTCTTCATATACAAAGATTCGTATGTGATATAAATGTCCTTTCGTTATATCTCATTAGTCCCCAGTATTTGTTTTAAGAGTAACCCAGACAGGGTTTAGTGATCATTTTAAATTTGTTCACGATTGCAAGGCATAAGTATTCTTGAACATAACTCTCTTGAAATATACCATTAAGGCATAACTATTATTATTTTGAAAAAATGCTTATACGAATTTAATTTAATTGTATATTCTGTCATTGTTTTAAATATAGGAAGTTTTTTCTTGACGCCATGATAGATATAGTATATATCTAATACTTTAATTATATCCATATACTTTTGCAGACTCCTCCGTTACTAGTTTCACAGCTCTTTCCACTGTTGTTTATTATGGCCAATATATGATATATATATATATATATATATATATATATATATATATATATATATATATATATATATATATAGAGCACCCAGACAAGGTTTGGTGATCATCTTAAATCTGTCCACGATTGTAGGGCCTAAGTATTTTTGTGCATAACTCTCGTGAAATATACCATTAATACATTATGTTAGAAAAATTATATACTTGAGCTATTGGGGCATCCAACAATTTTATGTATCTATCACTAGTCTAATATTGCCAATATTATCTGCTGATGAACCAATGCAGTGATCCAAAAGAGATGGTAGCTGCATATATATATATATATATATATATATATATATATATATATATATATATATATATATATATATATATATATATATATATATATATATATATATATATATATATATATATATATATATAATATATATATATATATGTTATATATATATATATATATATATATATATATTATATATATATATATATATTATATATATATATATAATATATATATATAAATGTATATATTTAGGCAATCCTATATTTCTACGAGACTTTTAATAATATAATTTTTTTAAAGATAATATTTGCAACTTTACGATGCTTTTCGCTCTTAATAAATCTCTTTGTCGAAGCGGTTGGAATCATAAAGCTTGTCTACAACCTATCTCTCAATTGTTATGTTTTTATGTCATATAGAAATGATGATCACACCCAACAACACGTTGGAGTTTCTCTTTGTCAATTGATCCAAGTGTTGCACTCACTTCTTCATACTCTTGAGCCTCACTGTCATAAGACCTTCCTTTTAAACAGGGTCGTAAAAGCTCGTAAAAATGATTTTTATTAGTGTTATATAGGAAAAAAGGACATATATATATTTCGCTTAGGATTTATTGGATCCTTTTTTGTTCTTCTTTTCTTGAATGGGTAGTGTGTCTCCGACATTCGTTGATGCCGACTACTGGTTTCTCTTTGTCTAGATTTTTTGGCTTTTATGAGCATATTTCTATGCAGATATCTCTGTCTCTTATATATGCAGTCATAAAGCCAGTAGCATATTTTCTAAAATAGGATTTTTACATGCATACACTGTAAGTACACATTCCAGAGCTCTCAGGTATCTCAGATAATGATAACATTCAAACAGACTTCATCAGATAAGATTCGTTTTTTGTGTTCGTTTGCACGGATTTCGAGCAAAAAAAAAAAAGGAATTAAAGTTGCCTACTTAGAATAATGCCAGTAGCATAAAAGGACAAGACTCTTCCGTCCTGGTCATAAAGTTTTATTTACCCTTTCTCTGCATATCCGCAATACAACAAGTGCAGACATAATTACTTTAATTACAAAGTCTTATTGTCAGTTGACCGCACTGAGAGATACTTCGCCCCTCTGTTTTACTCTATGCAGATTTAGGATTATAATTTTTTTTTGTATTTATATGTAAATAATACTGCAAGGGATTCAGAACATTTAATTTGTTTGTATATTTAAAGGAGTTATATGCCAAAAGGCAACTCGTCCATGCAATTGCTATATCTTTAAGAATATGATTAAACATTTGATTCTTAAGACTTGTCAGTTCCACATAAGATATTTTTTTTTTTCGTTATTACTTTTTGATCCATTTATTTGAAATAGTTCCCATTGGTTGAGAAGGGTTTGTCAAAAAATTTATGCGTAATATGGACTCAACTATACTAAAATGGGGAATGAATTTGACATTTATGTGACTGGCATATTTTTTTATTACATAAAGTTATTTTATAATTGTTTTTAAAACTTAAATAAAAATTAAATTAATAAAACATAAATTTTACAAATAATATTTCTATTAAAAACATACACAGGAACTCAGAAAAATATATAGCATTGGTTTTTGTGTTATTTGCTCTTGAATTTCTAGCATTGCCTGATGATGTCTTCAAGGGACTTTGTATTGAGTATATAAGCAGGATATTTATGGTTGCCTGGGATCTATTGCACTTTGTTTAAGGTTGATAAGTTCCCTTACATCGATGAAGGAAAAAAACAGTATATCAGCATCATACTGAATTAAGAGACATGGAGCATTCATTTTTCGTAGTTTGTCAAGTCTAATTCCTGTCAAATGCTTGATTGGAAACATCAAGTGCAAATATATATACATCTATAGTATAAGATCTAATGAGTGACTGGTAGAGAGGGTGAGAGTTTCACAAAAACGACAAAATCAATGAATATTTTCTGCATCCAAACTTCTTACGAGAAGAAGAATACTATCATCATCATTCATTTTTATTCAATTAATGCATGCCTATGACATGTCCCCATGAGAGACTTGTTTTATATGTTAATGTACATGTGTATCCATGTGTGCTTGTGAGTGTGTGTGAAACTGATAGTGGACGAATCGCATACTCACTTTCCCTCTAACTGGATAATGACTGCCAATCATCCACTCCCCCTCTTATATATATAAATAAATATATATATATATATGCTAGGGGCTTCTCCTAAATGATGCTTACTTTTTGGCAAATTCAATGTTTTAAGTTTGTATATGAAGATTGTTTTTACAAGAATTGTATCTTGGATTAAAAATCTTTGCAATACTCCTAGATCTGGGACTACATAGGGATATTTGGTATTGTGTAAGATCGATACCGATCTTGCTTCTTCAAAAGTACATATATATTTCATTTAAAAAGTACTTACTAGGATCATCTTTTTTATTTTAAAAGTTCTGAATACCGCTAAAACTGATAGATTAAAGTTTATCCATAAAGTGTAGTTTTGATTAGAATCTCATGTTTTGAAAAAAATAATGTTACCCCTCAATGTAGACTGATTCTTAAAAGAAAATTTAAATAGGTTAGCACCTTTAATCGGCAAATATATGTGTATATTTTTTTGTTAGTTAAGAATTTATTGCTGGCTTACGATAGTACATACAAATACTACAATTATACAATGATAAAAGCAAATACATACATACAGCAAAAGAACACGACCACACAAAGGGGTATATGTGCTACAACAGCAAAAATGGATATTGAGCATTGCATTATATAAATTATTTTATAATCTACTTATGAAGCAATTAAATTAAAGTTAGAATCAATAATTTGTTGCATCTTTTTACATTTAATAAATTTAATCATACGAAGATCTTCATCCTCCTCTTGCATGACTTGGTATCTCTCATATGAAAGCGATGGGCATCTGTTGATAGGTGGTCAGCGGTTTGGGACTCCTCCATGCATATATTACAAATGGCATTTGTGTTTTTCCATTTGCTCAGATGGGCCAGAAATGGTCCATGGCCTGTGTAGGCTTGAACAAGTAATTTAATGTTGGGACGTGAAAGCTCGACAAACTTTGGTTTTGGAATATTCAACATCCTATGAGTATGTTTCATTCCAAGATCCTTTTTGTATCTGTTGCACCAAACTTCATAGAAGAAGCCATCTATCACTTTCTTTATGTAGCTTGGTGGTGCTCCAACACATAAGCGATTTTTACTTTGCGTTCCTTTCTTTGCAAGGTAGTCCGCAAATTCGTTGCCTGAGATGTCTGAATGGCCCTTACACCAATCAAGATGTATATTTATTTTGGATTTTGCGTTGTTTAATACTTCTTTGCATTGCTTAACTGTGGCACTTTTTGTAAAGGGGTTTAGAATAGCAGCAATTGCTGATTGAGAATCTGACCGAATAATCACGTTCTTAGATGGCTTGTCTTGTTCAAGTAAAGCTTTAACAGATTGTGTGATGGCAATTACCTCAGCTTGGAAGACTGATGCTTCCTTATTAAGAGATATATATGATTGATAAAAGGATATATCACCTCTAGTGATTGCCCATCCAGCTCCTGTGTTGTCTTTATCGTCTTTTGATCCGTCTGTGTATATAATAATGTCAGAGTTTTCAACATGAGAGTTATCAACCCAGATACGATTGCCTGTAATGTAGTCGCTAGTTTCATTCAATTGAAGTCGATGGAGTATTTTATCACTAACGAAACGATGTCCACGACGCCTTGAAAGATTGCCCACACCATCCCAGGTATCCCGGAGAAAGAACTTTGTTCTCCATCTTGACTTTGTTGCATGTGCTTGTATGTAGAGATCCAATGGAGTGATGCCCAATACTGCCTCTATTCCTGATGTTGGTGTTGATCGGAGTGTATGAGTCATACTCATAAGTACCTTTCGCTGAATATTGTTCAATTTTCTTATTTCGACTTTCTTTGCAGTAACAGTGTGTCCCCATATTAGACATGCATATGTGATAATGGGTCTAATCATTGCTTCATAGAGCCAGAGAACCCTATCCGAAGTTAAGCCCCATTTTTGACCTATGACAGCCTTTGCCATATTCCATATTCGAGAACATTTGGCAGCTTTTTCTTTTATATGTTCAGTCCAGGTGAGTCCTTGATCGAAAACCACGCCTAGGTACTTTATTTGTGTAGCATATTTAATTACTTTTCCTGCCATAAATAGTCGCGGAAAGTATTTTGATCTTAATTTGTATGCTTTTGAAAAGACTATAGCATTAGATTTGGATGGGTTGAATGTGAGACCATTTGTTTTCCCCCATTCCAGAACAATATTAATTGCTTCCTGCATTTTATAAACAAGTGTACCAGGGTCTTTACCACTTATTAATAAAAGGACGTCATCCGCATAGCCTACAACATGGATGGCGCCATTTTTAAACTTAGTCAAAAGAGTGTCCATGATTAAGTTCCATATAACTGGAGATAGAACTCCTCCTTGTGGACTACCACGTGTTGGATTGACGCTGACTTTTTCACCTTTTAATTCCGCTTTGACTGTTCTTGTTTTAAGAAGGTTACAGTACCAAGATTGAATGCTTTCTGGAATTCCAAGCCGTGACATAGCTATGTTTGCAGAGTGAAATTGTACATAATCAAACGCACCTGTGCAATCAAAACTGACTGCAAGTGTGCAGTGGTCTTGAAAAATTGATTTTTCGATTAAGTCCGTAACTTGTGAAAGGGCTGTTTCAGTTGATAATCCCTTAGTATAAGCATGTTGTGAATAAAGTCTTGGGATAACGTCGTCCACTTTCCATTGTACAATTCTCTCAAGTCCTTTAAGAATGTAGTTCGAAAGAGTGATTGGCCTGAAAGCCTTAGCTGAGCTGTAGTCATCTTTGCCCGGTTTCGGCAAAAAGTAACTTTCATCTCTCTCCAGATCCTTGGTGTATAGCCAGTGTTGAGAATTACTTCATAAAGGTTTGTGATGTAAGATATTAATTTTTACCGAGTTGCTGTAGTACAACTGGTTTCAGCCCATCTGGTCCTGAGCTTTTAAATGGTTGAAAAGAATTGAATGATTCTTTGACCTTATTTTATCTACATAGTTAATGTTAAAGCTTCTTTCTTCCAATGGT
The DNA here is from genome assembly GCA_013387185.1 of Caligus rogercresseyi. Lineage (NCBI taxonomy): Eukaryota > Metazoa > Arthropoda > Copepoda > Siphonostomatoida > Caligidae > Caligus > Caligus rogercresseyi. The sequence continues at coordinate 5,710,024 of CP045892.1, read as the reverse complement.
CTATCATAGGTCGTATTTATTATACTATCAGGGAAATGAGTTTCCATAAGTACTAATAAAGATTGAGCAGGTGATTGCGTATATCCATCGTCTTTTTTCAGTAGTCCAATTGAGTCTTCCATTGGTTTTTGTATTTTAATCAGTTTTGCAATATCTTTAGCATTTGCAGCTTTACTGCAAAAATGCCTCCATGCCTCTTTCTTCTCTTTTCTGAGTGCTGTACGATATTCGTTTTTCTTTTTAAGTACTCCTCTCTATGTGTGCTGTAGTGACGCTTAGGCTCGAGTTTATTGAGTTTATATCTAAGGCTTGCAAGATGTTTTGTCCACCATGGCACGGACTTAGTTGCTGTTGTTTTCCTTAAAGGGCAAGCAATGTCGAGTGCCTTCATTATTGTATCATATAATGATTCTGCACATTTATCTATGGCGATAGAATTGGGAATTACTTTAGGCAGTGACACATTTTCGGTTTGAGATCTAAATATATCCCAATTGACTTTTCTGAAATTTCTTGACTTTTCGGAGATAGGTTTGTATTTTCCGAATTTGAAATTTATATACCTATGATCAGACATTGATGGCCGAAGATCTACATGCCATCCTTATATATGTATATATATATCAAGCAAACGTCTTCAATACTGGTGGTAGTTTTTTTAAATTCTGAATCCCAGCCCTGCATGTTTTGCAAGACTGAATGTAATGAAATCTAGGTACTAAGATTCATACTCATCCCTCTATAAAGATCGGAAAGCATGTATCCTGGGGATCAGACGATGAAATGAAAGTTAAATATGGTCACGTGGTGAGTGCCTCTTTATTGTGGCTAGGGGAAAAGTAAGGGAACGCCATTTAATTTGCTTATATAAACAAATAGAATTAAACTGGTGGATAAAAATTGATTGCAATATTTTCCACAAATTCAAGGATTGTTAATTTATATTTTAATTGTATTTTCGACTATTTATTTGCTGATTCTAAGAAATGATTGTTTCCTTTTAATAAATATAAATAATAATTATATGGAAAGTATTAAGACATCTAAACACAATTTACTCGCATCTTTATGAACAAACATAAATACATAAACAATATTGAGGGTCAAGGATATTATAATTAAGAATTTGAAACTTTCAAAACATTCACAAAAACTGTGATTTCCCTATTAAAATCCCTTAAGAATCTGTCTAGTCTTTTTCAATTATTTTTGCTAATTCAAGTGTTAATAAAATTTAGATTCCATTCGAAATTTGTTTTTTTAAATCTGCTCAACCCCGGCTATCTTGTATACTATTAAACATCAATAATAACCATTGTATTTTCCATCTCCACAGAAAAGTATAAACTGTACTCATCTGCGCTATTGAACATGAAAGTAAATAAAAGAAGAAAAAAACAGGCATTTATATTAAGAGGGAGTTTACCGATGACGAAAGTCACCTTTTATTCAATGACATTATTCCCTTCCACCTTGTCATATTCTGTATTATTCATTTCCTGATGCATAAATGATTAATCCGAAATACAGCGTTAGGAGTCTCAGTGAGAGTATTTTTTGATAAAGAATGTTTAATCGATATATATTTCATGAAAATGTGTAAATAACAAATAGTTATGTATCATAATATATATTCTACATACATTTAAACCTGTCTATAGCGGTCAAAAAGGATACAGGTGGCCGCTATACATATAGAATATTTTAGTACTAATTTTTATTCTTGGAGAAAAATTAGCTGCTTCAGATAGGTGACCGCTAACTCAGGTTTTAATTATTATTTTAAACATTCACTTAGGTAAATAGTTAGGAGCTATCATTATTGTTTAAAACAGGCTGATATACAAAGAAAAGGTATGAACCCCCATCCATACATAATAAACAATCAAAAAATCAATTTGATAAATTTGAAATATTTCTGATTTATTTATTTATTCATTTAAATACAGATTAAATATAAGCATTTTTATTATGTACTATTTAATAATACTGTTTGATCATTAAAAGGTCATATCTTTTATTTGGAAATTATAAAGTGTAACTATTGTTAAGTACAATGTAAATTACGGAACAAAAGTATCATGAAATAAAACCAAAGTTAAGTATACTTTTAAGTAATAATTTATTCCTGATATATTTTTAAATGTATATACAAATAAAGAAGGAAAGTATCTTTTTGTATATCCCAATTAAATTTTCATCTGTAATATACTTTTTTAAGAAATATTTTTGGTGAATAAAATTATAGACTTTTATTCTATGGATTTTTGAGCATTATAGTAGCTTAAATTTTTCTTGTCTCCTTCTTTTTTTGAAAAATGTTTTTTTATATCCATGTTGATATCTTAAATTGTGTCAAACAGAGCTTCATTTTTAAAACATTGATCCTCTGTATTCTTTGTTCATTACAAAATCGTGAGATGTGTAATGATCGACAATCATAAGCTTTCTTTTGCATAATATTTAATATGCACTTGCACTAGTCAGACACAATGAACAAAAAGAATTGGTTTTTAGTATATTCGACTTCATCAAAAAAGTAATTTTAGTATAATAAAAGATAAAATTCCTGATCTTTTGGTTACAGTTATATATTTATCTAAATTTATTCACAGTTCAGAAAATATACATAGATAATAAATAAATAAATAAAAATATATTTATAAATATATAATTGATGCTAATGCACTGTAAAAAAAACTATATGAATAAGCATTTTAGCATCAATACTAAATAAGCATATATTAAAAAAACTGTTAAAGAATCAAATGTGTACATAAAAGTAAAAACCGTTAAAGACGTTATTAAAATATTTAATAAATCTTTGTATATTGCATGATAATTTTTATTAATATGAACCATTTCAAAATTATCTTTATATTATTCGGTTATCAAATCAATGAATTAAATGTAATATCCCCTCAGTACTTGTCTTAATATATACAATGAATAATATACATGCATGCTTTTTATAGGAGTCAATGATACCCAATTCAACTATGTGGAGGGTTTATTATAGAATTGCATTTACACTCTCCACATATGACAACGTCAAAGGGAGGGAAAGATTGCCTTTCATTACATCTCCGCCTTTTTTTTCTAAGTGAGTCGCTGGTGTGGTGTCCATGACATGCTCAATAATGCCTTGTCAATTACAATCGGTCCCTGTTGAAAACCATGTTCCATTTTAGTCATTGTGAACTGCTTGTCGTCCTCCTCCGCTTTTGACAGGAGAAAATAACTTCATGATATAGAGAAAATTGTCTCAGGAAGGCCGGCCAGGTGCTAAGGAATTTGATTTCTCCCTTCAACTCATGAAGGATAATAAAAAACACATGAACTCTGACGAATAAAGCAGTCCTAAAGAATGCAAGTTGACAAAGTAATTACAAAGTCACGTTTAGTAACATCAAGTTTTCTCCGCCCTTCTCCAATAGGGATTTTATTTAGAAACAACATTCTACGGCGTTGTAACTTTTTTTTAAAGTTATAAAATGCAACCACAGCGGTCTGCATTCTTGAAGGATTTCTTTTTTTTTTTTTTGGGGGGGGGGAGGGACTTTTTTTAATTACAGGAAGATCTTGATTTCTTATATGTGACTGTGAGCCGTAGAATGCAATTTTCCCATGACTTTTTTCTCCCTTCTAACTGCAACCATTTTCCTCATATGTACAAAAACTAATGTGAAGCCTTAAGTAACATGAAAATCAGTAAATTGTCGTATAAAATACAGTAAATATTATATATATATATATATAATACATTTTACCATGGTTTCATACTAGATGAGTCGCACCATATGCAAACTATATATATCAACAAATAAAAATATGAAAAAAACATTAAAATATATAATTATAATGAAACTAATCAACAAAATGTCTCTTAACAATCAATTTTTTCATGTTTGAAGACTCTTTAATAATATCAGAATGATAGCTCAATATTATTTTTTAGAGTTCCGTCAATTTATTTGAAAACATAAATGCTTTTAAATAAGGGAAATTATTATAATTAATATTTCATCAGTTCATTAATGAAAATCTAAAAACAAGATACATACATAAAATCCAGTAAAAATATTAATTAACGGAGTTTATTGCTTTCGGCAATCCCTTAAAAAAATTAAATATATACCTAATTCGATATTGGTGTGTTTAGGTATTCATATGTTTATCACAAAGAAGTATTGTTTTCTAATGTTCAACGCTCTTCTAATAAATGTAATTTATATTTTTTGAAGGAAAATATTTAGTAAAACACTTTTCTATATAAAATTACAAGCCAAATTATTAGTAAAAACATTACTAAAACACAATTTAATATTTATAAATTACATACTGAACAAATTCCAATACATCATAATTTTCCTAGGATTGTGGATAAGATGGTGGAAAAGTGTTTCTTTCTACTAACTAATTGTGCAGTCTGAATGTATTGTTTTATTGCATAAATTTTTTATATGGTTAACTTCTAAGATAGTGTTTTATATTTAGTTGTTTTGTCAGCGGAATATGTTCCTATTTTGGAGGTGCGTATCCGTATTTAACTGTTTTTGTACCCATTACCTCTTAAGTTGTGAGAAACACTGATAATAGATGAGGCAAATGAAATGTATTCCACGAAATATTGAGTAGTATTGAGGACATTGTATATATTCTTAATACTCCGAGACTGTTTCAGGTGATACTAATAATTATAACAACTAAAATGAAATTATTTATTAAAGGAAGAAAATAAAAATTATACTTTTTATTTCATATAATCAAAATATAAAATTGTTTTTCTAACGGTTTTTTTGTTATTGCTGCATGTATCTATAGATATACAACATATCATACTCCCCGGCATCTTATATTTTCTTACAAAAAACCATCTTTAGTCTAAAATATACCTTATGTCAATACATTCCCTTCTCCATTAAAATAACTTTGACATGTCCTCAAATTGTCAATATTTTGTACTATTATTATCGTCCACTTTATTACATGGCGCTCTGAGTTCGTAATACTTAACATGAAAAAATGCCTCTCAATTGAGCGCCTTTCATTTTTGTCGATGAAAACGTTGGTGAAATTATTTTTTACTGTTGTTGTCGTTTTCCCTTCGCAGGTTAATAATTAACCACAAGTATGCTATAAGGACTTTTTTAAAGGAGAAATATTTAAAATATGCCTCGTCATGGAGGGATTTTATGCTAATTCCTTAGCGATTAAATGAGTCTCAGAGCCTTAAGGAATCGATTCTTTTTTTTCAAAACTATGGAGTCATTTTAATGATAAATTCCATATAATGAGTAGGAACAAGGGGAATATTTAATGACCTCTTATATGCATTTTTATGGTGTGATGATAGCGTTTCTGTCCATGCCCCATATATTAAATTCATTCTTATATTTTAACAAGGATTTGGGAATTGGAACCCATAATGGACAATAGATGTGCCATTCAAAGAAATTTTGATACTTTTCTTGCAAACTGATGTTGATTTCTTTTATTTAACAAAATCGGCAAGGATTGGAACTTCAGATACATATAGAATATAAAGCACCAAAGTCAAATTTTATAGGGTTGAATAAAATTGTATTTGTTGACACATATTTTTGAAAATAGGGACAAAACATATATATATATATATATATATATATATATATATATATATATATATATATATATATATATATATATATATATATATAGGGAACGCAATGACATCGCTGGATATCTGTTTTACCAGCTATCCAGTGATTGTCAGAGCATCTATTGGGATCATGCAAGATCTTCTTCTACCATATTTAAATTATTCCTGTAATTATATAGGTATTCTAAGTTAGTAATAGTTGAATCCCCCATAGAATATATAAGATATGTCTTTAACAACTTTCATTGTATTTATTATCTCTTAATAATTGTTTACATCGATATGAAACAGTTCCGAAGGGGAACAAACAGTTTTTTTTCTACTTGTAAATACGTGATAAACTTAGTATCCTTAAAAGTAGACATTATAGATTCCATTTACAGTTCAGATATAAACTCAAAAGTTTTAATTTGATATATAGAATTGAGAAAAATAGGAGGGGGGCTCATTTTCAAGCTCAGGATTCATGCATTCACATAAATGCAGTTAAGGAGGAATGGTGAGGAAGGGGGGGGGGGGGGAGAAGAGAGATGGGTTAACCCAAAGGCAATGTCCTCAAAAGATTTATTGTTTCCCAAAAATGACTTTTTTCTTCTTCTTCTTCGACGTCGTCCTAAACTCAATTATCGGCATAAATGATTATAGAGTCGCCAAAAGGGGTTGGATATCTGTTTCTCCCTCTCTCTCCCTCTCTCTTCAAGCTCCAGGACAGAAAGGGGGGGGGGCAGAATTTTATATATTTTTTCTACTTTCTCAGGTGTTATTGTCTTTTTCTTCCTAATGGAGTCCCTGAATGAGATAATTAAAAACGAAAAAAAAGGAGGGAAGTAAAAAAATAGAGACAAAAAAATAAGAAGAAGTAGTAGTAGCTATTCGTCTTATTCTGATGTGTTTATTACAGAGAATCATAAATTTAAGTGATTTAGAGCGGAACTTCTTTCTTAAAAATAGAATATATTTTTTGATGTAATAAAATGAGTTTTTCTTATATATATATATTGGCGGTTACCATCCCTTTAGGATCACTGCATTGGTTCACCAGTAGATAATATTGGCAATATTAGACTAGTGATATAGGTACATAAAATAGTTGAATGCCCCAATATCTCAAGTACATATTTTTCCTAACATAATGTCTTAATGGTATATTTCAAGATAACTATGCTCAAGAATACTTAGGCCCTGCAATCGTGGACAAATTTAAGATGATCACCAAACCCTGTCTTGGTGCTCTATATTATATATATAATCCTTGCCATTAACAATCAGTAGAAAGAGTTGTGAAACTAGTAACGGAGGAGTCTGCAAAAGTATATGGATATAATTAAAGTCTTATATATATACTATATCAATCATGGCGTCAAGAAAAAACTTCCTATATTTAAAACAATGAAAGAATATACAATTTGATTCTATGTGACAAATTTTAAAGGTTAAATTTACTGTATGAAAATTAAAATGTAAATTCAAAGCTATTTAAAGAATAACTTAAAAACATCAACATGAGGTACCCTCTTATTATTTTCCTTCTTGAAACATTAAAAGAACGTTAGTGGGAGATGTTATTTAAAAAATGGTTAGTGCATGAGCACATGTGTTCATTTATTGGCACTAAATATTACTTGATAACATCTTGAATAACATCTCACACTCTTAAATTGATCATATCTAAATTTCGTAAACGCATTTTTTTCAAAATTGGCCAAAAAAAAGTTTTGCTATATACATTTTTTATGACCATTTAGTTTCTAATGGTGCAACTTTCGAGGGGGGGGGGGTACGTTTGATATCTTAATATTTGGCTTTTATAATACCCCCTACTGTATATGTTATGGAAAACCAAAAAAAAAAAATTGATAACAATATTTTTTAAAATATGGAATAATTTTTTTTGGCCTATTTATTGTAATTCAGCTATGCTTATAAAAAGTTATATTTATATAAATTATTTCAGAATGAAACTCATATGTTGTATACATACATTATTATATGCGTTCACTACGCCATAATCCAAGAACAATGCTCTTTATGCGTTTCTTCATGTTCTATGTTCCTTGCCTACACTCAAGAATTGGCATTTTTATCATTCCTCTTGGCCAAGAAGAGGACATCAAATTAGGCAAATCCCCATGATAAAATTTGGGTCCCTTTTTTGATCTTTTGATAAGAGAGAGGGGGGAAGGAGGAGATACCTAAAGTCAAGACGCATTCCATAGTCAATAATAATAAAACTATAAGAATGATAATAACAAAAAAGAAATTAATCTTATAAAAATATGTGAAAATAATTTTACCTCGCTTCCCATTTAAGCCAAGTCATTTCCTTCACCGATAACTGCATTCTTTTAAGACACACAAGCACTGAAGAAGGAAGGAAAAATAGGTAGAAAATAATCATTGTTTTGCATGGGAGGCATGTTAGTTTAAGCTTTGGTTAGTATTTATGACCATGATAGTCGCCTCCTGTTTTCATGTCTTGTCACAGATTTGAGCCCCATAATGAACTGTGTAATGAATAGAGAAATGATGGAAGGAATTTGTCAAGATATGGAAACCGTAGAAATTGAAACTTTAAAAATAAATTCTTATAGTCTTTGAACTATGAGTTATGGTTTCCATTTGCCATAATCAGAATATTTTGAATGGAATAGTACAATGTTTTGTAATAAGTATCAGAATGTATGCTAATTATATTTGTAAAGAAAAAAAATAATGTTTTTATCCAATGACCGACGAAATGATTTTAAACAAAATGTTGAAAATATGTTTGTTTTACTTTATGGTTCGATCGAGTGGCACATGTAAGGATATACATAAGTATTATAGCAAGAGGACTTCAAATGAAATCATCGAGGTAGCTGTGCAATAAAAGATGTTCTTATGTACTATTTACATTTTTTCTATTTTTCGTGTAACTTACTTCCATTTTATATTTTGGACTATGAGTTTTAGTGATGTGATGGCCTTGCTGCAAAGGGTAATGTTAAACTGTTTATTTATGATTTTATTACCACAAACCCTTTTACTATTTTTATTTTTATTGTATATATTATGTTATATATGATTTTTAAATAAAAGAATGAACCATTATTTTAGAAATTAATATTATGGCGGTAAAATTATAATAACCTATCGTTGGGTCTTACTTTTCTTTCCATGTAGAAATAAACGCAAATTAATCAGTACAAACCATAGACGAAATCGCATCATTTTGCTTATTTCTCTACCAAAGTTTGATTTAAAATATATCAAATGTAAATGTATTAAAGCTATATGTACAAAGCCCTTGGTGCTTGTCAATCTTCACGCTGGATATACACTCAAACTACATACACAAGAGTGTCTAAGAAATATGTCCTGTTATTGTCATAAATATTCTACTCTTAGTGCATGTTTTTATTACAAAAATCGAACTTATAAATTATTTATAGCAAGGCAAATGATTGAATTTTATTTGTAAGATAAATTTTTTAAAGGATACAAAGTAAAAAAGGCGCTATAATGTTTTATAAAAATAATAAAAAAATGAACATTTTAATTTAAACTAAACAGCCTACCAAAAGGCCTAGCTATAATAAGGACATATCAAAGTATTACAAAAGTTTCACAAAGTATATATTAAATAATGTTGACAAGCTTTAAAACAAAATATATAATCTAAACCAATAAATTAATAGTTTGAAACTTTTGGTTGTAAAAAGCAAGAATATTATTTTACAATTTTCTTTTGATGGCTGAAATATCTGTAGGAATTCATTCAACTGAAATTCATCAGGTCGATGACATAGTTCCATGAAGGCCCCCTTTAATCGGAGATTTTGAGGTCAAAAAGCGTGTATAATGCCCCTGTGATCTTCTCAAAGTAAAAACTCACCAGACATCAACCTCGAACACTTTTTCAAAACCAGATTCTGTTTTAAGACTCTTATAATCACAACATGTGCTACATTAATAAGTATTCTATATAGAATAACGTTTTTGGGAGGCTGTTCACATTCTGTATCCATCACAAATACATTATCCAACCCGTCTTTATAAAAAAAACATTGTAAAAACGTTTAATATACAAAAAATATCGCTTTTTATTGCATGTTATATTGAGACACACCAACATAAGTACATACAATAAAAAAAACACTCATTATTCCATCACTCTTGTTTTCATCTTTAAATTCAATAACTATATATACATCATTCCAATGCCACAGGGCACGGTTTTCATTTATATTATTATTTTAAAGGCACCTATACAAAAAATAAATTTAAAGAGGCTTCAGCCATATTCGGCATGTTTAATATAATCATTATATAGGGACACCATTATTATCATTAGTGCATTTCGTTCATCTTCTTCGATTGATCCGTTTGCCAACTGCTTTGAAACAGATGACTCCTTGTCAAAAAAAGCAAGTTTTTTTTTTGTTCAATGAGTGAAAGAGGAGGAGGAGGAGGGGTGAACAACAATTTTTTCCTCATGAAGAATTTTTCTTCACTTTTTATAATATTATTATTATGCTGTTGGAATATTATTATGCTGTGTGGTGCTGAATTTGTGTGTGTGTGTGTGTTTCTAGCCCACCCCCCCCCCCCTCTTTCCCTTTCTCTTTCTATGCTTGTGTGTGCTATACTATAGTACACAAATACATAATGTAAGTAGTTACTACTGCTGTGTGTGTGTATGTATTAGGTCTGTGATAGAAGAAGCAGCAGAAAAAAATAGGGGGGGGGGGGGAGACGAAAGTTCATCGAACTTCTATTTGTATATAGATGTGTGTTTTACTTCCCATACTCACTGTTTTTTTCTCGTGTGTTTGTTATTTCATTAAGCCCCTACATAATAATAATAATAAAAGTACTAGCATAATGTGTGCGTTCCCTAGTTGCTTTTAACAATACAAAGTCGAAATCATATTCATGCCTTGGTCCTCGTCCTGCCAAAATTAGAGTTCCTTCTTATTAATCCAAAAGGAAACAGTGTGTGTAATCCTTTATTTGATTTAAATAATCAGCTATTTGCTTGTCCGTTTTAGCTATAATAATATAAATATTAAAAAAAATATAAAAACAAATCATTTCTGTGTATAAACACATACACATATATATAAACAATTAAAACACGTATAAAATTAAAAATACTAAAATAAATAAATAAATCCCCCTAAATTGGGGGTACTGCGGCCAATGGTCCTGGCTACGTCCCTTGCCGCAGCTAGTGTCCTGGCCGACCTCAGGGACTCAAAATTGTAAATTCACACTTCACACCTATTGGGTTTTGTTTTGGAGGTTGAATCCTTCATACCTATGCTAAAATATCTATTCGAAGTCAACTGTTTTATGCACATAAATGTTATATTGTTAGTATAATTATTACAGGGCGGCTACGTTTGATTTCCATTGTGCAATTCTTTTTTTATTATGAGATAATGTCCAAATAATAGGATTGTACTAAGACATCTTATGGTCATGGGTATAATAATTGTTTACTGAGTTGCTACAAAAACAGCATCACAATTGGATTTTGTCTAATACACTGAAATAATTCATAATATAAAATAAGTTTTTTTAACTATGATGTTTATTTATGTATATTTTATAGACAATTCCACTGCCCTTTTTACTTTGTATCTCCTGTTACAATTGAAATAAAGACCTTATAAAAAAGGAAATATATCAAACACTCTAAAAAACATTATATGGTAAAAAAAACTTTCATAGTTTCAACAAACAAAGTGGTCACAGTGGAAAAGTTATGGTCGTTTCGATTAAATATATTTTATCAGGGCTGGACTCCGCAGAAAAATATATACCACTGCCGACGGTAGACGGTAGCAAGTTGTCTTAAGTTGGAATCAATAGATGACAAAATTAGTACAAATCATATAACCAGGAGAAGTTTCAACTTTGTATCAATTTAAAACAATATATATATATAAATATAATTATTATATATCCAGCTTTTTAATCCATGGAAATTTATTATAACTATAAATATTTTAATTAAGAAAAATTATTTTCATTGCACATTAAAATTGCAATCCTCCTTCCTTTTCTAAAGAATATATGGGTACACCAATCTCAGCATATGAATTCTTCATTTCCCCCTCCTGTTCGTTTATTATGTAAAACAATAAAATAAATAAATCACACCGCCATCTTAATTAAATAATTAAGCCTTATAGTTTCCTATTTATAAAATACTTACAATATAATAACATAAAAATACAAATTAAAAACCATCAATTTATACCAATATTACAACAAAGCAAGCATTCAGTGTTTTAAAAACCAATGGACATATTTGAGCTTCTCTCTAAAAGTTGACCACCCTTCCCTACAGCCTTAGTTCCATGGCCAGCATTAAAAAGAGGGACCCTGACAACAGATTTCGCCACTAAGTAAATAATAAAAAAGAAAACTGCTTTATTCTTTTTGCGTATCCGATTTCACTTTTCTCCCCTTTCCTTCTTAGGCCTACTTACTAACAACAACAAGAAAAAAATACATACATTCTTCTTTTTGCTTTTATTTTTTGCGTACTTACTCTGTACATCATAGCAATCATTATAGAAACAATAATAACAATAATAATATCCCAGGCCGACTTGTTTCCATGTGAAGTTTCTTCAGGTACTCAAACATATGGCAACAACAATACTCTCTCTACCTGAAGGATCCAAGAAAATAGAAAAAAAGCATCATGATCTCAAAAGATCATGATGAAAATGACCAACGGTTCGATTTTTATTTTTACTCTATCCTTTGAAAACCCCTTTTTTCAAATTAAGACTCAGACATGAGATCATCAAAGGATAGTATTATTTTACGTATAACCATATTATATATGTGGTCTGTCGAACAGAAAGCTGGTTAATAGCAGGATGGGCTGACTTCCATATTATATTTTTGAGTTTATCCATTTTAGGAATATTAAATACTCCATATTATATAAATATTTTATTATAAAAGAACATTATAAATTATTTTATCAAGAGAAGAAACAAATTTGATTTATGGTAGAAGTAAACATATAACATAACAATATATATTTTACAATACCTTGCTGTATTAATTTACTAATATATTTATTAAGATTATCTGAGCACCACAGCAATCATTTCACTAGCTATTTATAAAAAATATGTATATAACCCTATAAAATATAACCAACAGTAAAGTTTATTAATTTATACAATTAAAAGTCTATAGAAAACTATATAATACTAAAATTATATTATAAAACAAGAAATTAAAATGCGGTTGCTATCAAGAATGAAAAATACTAGGATATTTATTATAGGTAATAATAGTAATACTATGAATACTAAATAATATGTTCTTAATTATTTATTTATAATCGAACCATTCTTTTTGTTTATATATTTATTAGCTAAATAATGGTTAATAATACGTCACGAAGTTATAGAAGGCTTGACGTCATCAGTTAGATCAATCCCTGTAAATCGTACTAATGAAGTCAGAGCCTCGCCTGGCATATATCATGGCTGGAAATAATGTTTTAAGTTAAGTTGCCACAAGGACAACATATATGTAGGAACAAGAAAAGGCATTGGAACAAAAAGAAAAGAGCTTTAGGGTCCACGGCGGTCCACCTCAAACAGAACAAAGGGGGGGGGGGGGGGAATCTATGACCCATCTTCTTCTTCCTAACATTTCTCATCATCCGTTAATAAAGCAAGGCTATTAAAAGCCTGATTTTCTCACGTTGCCCCATTAAAACAACAACAACGGATTTTCTCCTTTTCTTTAAGGATGAAATATGCATTTAATATCCTTGTTGAGTCATGGTGAAGAAAAAATTAAAAAATGGTTCTCCTTCAGACTGTCTGCTTGTTCTATTAAGGGAAGAAGCTTCTCTTCACCTTATTTACCAAGAGTATATAATTATGTGTCCACTCAATTAAGCCAAATGCATTGAAAGGGCACCCCTCTTGCACTCTACATACATACATACATACATACATTTATATGGTTATACATACATTCTATGCATGTTACCTTCAACAAATGACCAATAAGACAGACATTGCATATATTCATCGTCTGACGTGTGACGTCAAAAGGTGTCTCCTATGTGTGTATGTGTGTGTGTGTGTGCATATAACGAGTCATTGATAAGCAAAAAAGGAAGTAAAGTTTTTAATATGAAAAATGGCTTCTTTGAAATACATAAAATTGTTCATTGTTTTATTATGTATTTTTAAACACGTTTCATTGTGTTCTCCCCCCCCCTTCTCTATACTGGATGTGTATTAGCTGTTCAAAAAGACCCGGGACGATGGAGGGATTTTAATGGTTAGGTCTTGGATGCACTTCTATCCTATCACATATGCAAAAATGCTTTGTTGTATGAATTACAAGATGTTTTTAATGTTCTAGGACCACTTTTCTATATGTAAGGTGCTACTTTATTAATATTTTTCTATAGACGTTAGAATATAAATTATATATTTTTGTTTTTATAAGAACAAACACTTAAGTAGAAGGAATTATCCAGATAGTTCATAATTCTATGGCTTCAAAAGACTTCCATTGCACAATTGTTATCGAGACGTGACGCCGCAAAAAAATATTATGAAATGGATCCTGGATTTTTTTGACTAATTTTGTATATTTATGTTAACAAAATGGTGTCATTGACAATTAATCAGTAAACGTCATAATAGTACCGGTGGATGAATATTCACCAGCTGCTTAGACACAAGTCGATTTCTGTAACGATTTCTCACTTTATATTGACTGAACTATAATTGAAAGAGGTTTTTTCATCGTATATGTATTATGCTTTGATTTTACTGATTCCTAGAACATGAGGATTTTAGGAGAAATCATGATTGATCATTATAATGTATTGAATGTTTGATTTTTCAAATCATAATGTATTTTGTCAAAGGCAAACTTCATCATTTTATTTTTTATAGTTTATATGATTTAACATGTTTAAATACATATTTTAACACTTATTAAGTTCTGTACTTTCTTGCATGTATGTATTCATATATAAGGATTGTAAGGAAAAGTTAAACAAATCTAAGATAAGCAAATGAGTTTTTTTTGTTACTCAATTAGCACCTTATACTCATTATATAAATGCTAAATCGTCATGATGCATTTATTATTGTGCAGTGTTTTCAACAGCAAAAAAATAGTGATAGAAAAAATATAGTTTTAAACATCAGAATTTCTTTTTTTTAACAACTGCAGCATATTTTGATCGGTTTGTTCAACTGAACAATATTATAACATAAAACATTTTTTTTGGATTGGGAAACTCATGCTTATCTAAGAGCAGTTATTTTTATTATAAAATAAGTAAATGATATCTTATAATCTTTTATTTTTTAATCAATAAGATATATATATATATATATATATATATATATATATATCAGGAACGACCGGACACTTTTCCGCCGGGACTTAAATTTTTCAAGCCGGACCGGGACTTCAGTATGTTTTCGTTCCTTCGTCATTCTGAAAGTGACGACGTTTTTCAGAAAAAAATTCTGTAAAAAAGTGACGACGTTTTTTTTAGAAAATAATTTCCTAAAAAGTCCCAGCCCGGAGATTTTTAGACACCAGGCCGGGCCTGGACCCTCAAAATACAGCCGGGTACTCGACTGTTTCCTGACATATATATATATTCTTAGTCTCAATATAGGTACTAGATTACTAAATTTATTTATAAGAAATACATGCTTTTTATGAGGCTCCAGCGTGTCAATTTTTATATTCTTATTTCTTCTGGGCACCATGACGTGCAAGAAAAATCACAAAAGAAACACTTTTCTTCCCCCTGTTTTATTCTATGTCCTTTTTATACGATGTTGTTGTTGTTGAATTTTTATTGTATTTTCTCTCGAGGAGGGGGAGGACAGCCCCCCCCCCCCCCTCTCAAAAAACATTGTATGCGATGGAACACTTTTATAATCATCATTTTTGATTCCTCCTGAACTCACTTACTCTTCTTTGCTTCTTTTACCTATGCAACAACTACTGCTCACATAGGGGTAAGTGACCTCTCTCAAAAAATCATAATAATAATAACATATCTTTCTCTATCCTTATTCTCCATTTATTCCTGAAGCGCGGTAAAACAGAATTAAAGCAGGGTATGCTGGAGGTTAGAGTTATTTTATAATGTAAAAGACCCACACACACATGTACATACATTTATATATATATACTATATATATATATATATATATATATATATATATATATATATATAGACTTGGAAGAAAAATGTTCAAACTTATATATATTTTCGAATATATTAAGTCATCTAAAAAGTAGTTTTAATTGTTCGTATTTATTGTTGGAATTTTTTATAATACAATTTGTTTTAATTACATTGCTAATTTATGTATATTCATGCATTAGATTGAGCTGTCGTATTAATAATTAAATTCCATTTGTTTTCATTATATGATAATAAGTAACTTTTAAAAATCAAATGTGTACAGAGTTAACTAAATGCTTTAAAAATTGTTGATATAGTAATCATGTTTGTTGTACGAACATTGCTATATTATTGTTAAAAGAATGCTATTAGAGATTATTTATTTTAGAACATATACGTTCATTTAAAGCTGTCCTATACTTAAAATGACTGGATGCGAGAGACAAAAAAATAATTCACAGTTAAAATTAACAATAACACATTTAAAAGTTTTATAAAGTATATATAAATATGAAAAATATAATCAAATTATTTTGATTATTAATTTCCAGAAGCAAGACCCCAAAATTATGCATTTTAACTCAATATAGTTGAGTCGTTCCACAGGCCAGTATAGGCAAACAAACAAAATTATTTTTATAGAGTTTGGAAAAACTTCCTACTTATTTTTCTTTCCTGTCGTAAAAGAACTTTTACCTATACGCTTAGAGCAAAATCGGCATGGTAACCAAGTATACTATAAGATAATACTAGAACCTTTTAAATTAAATGAATATATATACATAATATCTTAGAACAAAATTAGAAAGCTAACTGCATAATTTGCATTAACTATTATTAGTGAAACCAAGAAAACGTTACGCGTGAAAAACGTTTGATTCAATATACATACATAATATGTCGTAAGCTCCACATCAGCATACTTTTATCATTGATAGTTGAATTATTTAGACCGAAAATGACATTTGGTTCTGATAAATACAACTGTTTTTAAATACAAAGTATATTTATTGTACTTATAAATTAAGTGTACAAAATAAAATATACTGGAAAGAGTAGAAAACGAATATATTAGCCAAAACTATAGAAAAAAAACTAATTAATCAAAACGTTTTTAATTCATAAGCCCATAAACAAAGCCGTGTGCGTTAAGACGTGTTCAACTCTCGATGTTGGGGGCACAGGTTCGAATCCCGTGAGGGGATGGTCTACTTCATTGATAAGATCATAGGTTCGAGTGACTAATTTTAACGCTATAATGCTTATTTATATAATTGTCGGATGCAATTCTATCGAACCATATAAGCAAAAAAAAAGGCATCTAAGAATGAAGAAAAATTTGCTACATCCAAAAATCATTCACAAGACAACAAGTGTCAAAGAACCTTGATGCGATACATTAAACCACATTAACATGCTGTTATTACCTGGACCAAGATTCCGTCTTCTGTTGTGGTGAGTGAATCTCCCCCTGAGCCAAAGGTAGCTTAGAGTCTTCTTATATATCTCTCAGGATACTTTTCATTGCTTTTTTGAACCCTTTTTTCTTCCCTTCTTCTTCTTTCTTTCCTTCTTGAGGTAGCCACTTAATATGCAGTGCCCTTTAGGACCACCCTGGAATGATACGTTAGCTTTTTGTTGCCCTCTTATGCAAGACCGTTAGGAGGTGGTGCACACGCTCCCAAGGACCCATCCTCTCCTTCATTCCTCCCTCCCCCGTGACAAATGAACCCTCAAGAAACAATGGGGTAATCATCATCATCTTCATTATGGAGAAACATAATTAAAAATAGACCTCACGGATTTTTGATTTCTTTTTTTTTTCTTTTCCGTTTATTATACTCATTATTATTATTACACATTAAAAAAAAGTGCATGATGTTGGTTGAAGTGCATTCTCATCTCAAAGAGAACACATTACACGAATCTAGCGGGGAATGGGGGGAGGGATTGAACACACATATACACAACAACAGCAACATCAAACACCTGTGACCAGTATATAAATCTTTTTTTCTTTACTAAGGACAATCAAAAAGGAGGAGGCATGCTTAAGTTTATATTTTATTGAGGAAAGGAATTTTTACTCAGCCCCCTTCAAACAATAAAAGAAAACACATAGAGGAGGACGACTCATGAGAGAGTATATAAAAAAGGATATTTTATCATTGAAGAAAGAGAGAATACAAAATACATACACTTTGAACCATACATATGTTTATGGATGTACAGCACACGTGGTCTTAGATGCACTCAATGGCCAATGCTCTTAAAAATGCATTCATAGACTTGGAATGTGAGGAGATATGCACACACACACTTTCAAGTAATTGTATTGTAATAGGGCTCTAAGACTATCAAGCTTAAATATGCAGTAAAGCATAGGTGGGGAGCAACTTTTGTAGAACGTGATGGGTTAGAGAAAAGAGCGTGAATAAAGCCTATACCTATGGTCTTATTCACTTGTGGCTGTTGAGTTTTACATAGAAGGAAGAAATGTCATATATTTAAGTATTATTTACATTGGTCAAATTGTATAGCCTATGACATGTGCTATTGACAAAGGTAAAATAGTTGTCTGCCTAAGGAAATGCTTGAAATTTTGAGGTAAAATGTTATATAAAGTAAAAAGTGTACGTTTAATTCATTGGATATATTTAAGAAAATATATCTCCCTCCTAGGACAAATAATTATATTTTTCAGGCTTATCGAAAACAGTATTCAGCAGCACTCTATATGATACACTCTAAGTAACCGATTGAATGATATATACTAGGGTGGTTCTTAAAAACCAAAAGTTGGAAAGTTTAAGCTCCTCACCCCTAAAGTGGTTCCAATAGTTGAAAAAATCCTCCCTGTGAATTTTTTTCTTAATTGGACAAGATTTACCCCTTCCTCAACAATATTGAAGTATGGCGATACTTATTACAGTACTTCTCCCACACTTGAATAGGGTAAAAATTTTAACCTGTAGATATCATCATGAAATTAACAGAGTTGACTACTGACATCAGTCCAAACAAAAAATGTATTGCAAGTTATTTGAAATCATTTGATTACATCAGCAAATATAAAGCTGAATTTGCCATTTGGCACAGCACAATCCTTGCCCGAGGAATGAGAAAAAGCTCTGGTAATGAGTAAAAACAACAATCCTTGAAAACATATGCCATTTATTCAACATACTATATCAGAATGTTTTATTCAACATGTTATATCAGAATGTTTTAACAGGTTACCATCTGCTTTTCTAACCATCACCAATTAAGTACATGGAACTACTCTTTCGAACAAATGTAACTGCAACATAAAAAAAGTTTTTTTTAAGAACACTTTCCGAGTCTCTTTGAGGACTTAACCGTCTTGGTGCTCCTTCTCCTCTTTGGCTGCCAGACCAGCCACTATGGTCATCTTCCTGGTGTCTGGGAACTCTTTGCGATGCTGAGAAACATTTTGTAGTAGAAATTGTAACTGATCCTCATCCCGAGTTAGCTTTCTGTTGTATTCCTGGATGAGGGCAACACCTCGTTCTGCGTGGTCATTGATGACTGCTATGCGCTGCACGAAGGCTGCCGCTGTCTGATAGTCTTCCAGCTCTAGCCATGTTGCAGGATCTGCATCAAGGAAGCCTTCTTCCAGGCGAAGCTTCTGGAAGAACCTCCTTGTGTTTGTCGATGCCATGTCTTGCAGTCCAAGCCCAGTGATAGATTGGCTGGGCAGCAGCTTAGGGCGCTTCACAGGATATTTTTCTCCTTCTTTGGTGTGAAGTGAGGTGAGAATTTTCCTCTTGTCCTCCACTCTGACCAAAGGGTCAAAGAGTGCTAGTGCAACAAGTTCCTCCGAGAGGTACCACAAGTGCCCTTGCAGCTTGTTCAGAACAGCTCTTCCCACGTCCTCGTTGACGTTGTTCATGTACATCGTCAAATCTTTCAGCAGCTGCAGGTCATGTCGGGGAGCAGCTACAGCCTCCGGAGCCAGTGTCCAGGCTTTAGCGTACAAGCAAGAGACGAAGATGGCGATTTGCCGCAGGCCCTTCTCCTCTCTTGCTGTGAGCTTGAATTGGCCCCGGAACATCCAAACCTTCAGTGAGTAGATACCTTTGGACATCCACCTTGCATTGTGCATGGGACCAGGGGCTAGGAACCTTACTCCTCGTGGGGGGACCTGTCCGAGGAAGATCAGAGTTAATTCCAGCAGCTCCCGGTAGTCATCCCGAAGGCTCTTGCAGTTGATTAGGGTACTTTCGAACCAGGCCTTGTCCACAGGGTCCAGTAGAGGACACACATCAGGGTGAGAAGCACCAGACTCAAACTGGCTCTGGTCAATGGATTGCCAGTGGTCTTGGAAGCGCTTGAAGATGCTTACATTTGGACCTGACATTGGGCCCATGACCATCCTGAAAACCTCACCGAGGAGCAGCTCATGGATATGATGGCGACAGGCAAAGTACAGGAGATCTTTTTTGAGTTGCTGTTCAATTAGGACACATGCCCCGTTGATCCGGCCAGTGTTTGAAGATGTTGTGTCAAACGACATCCCGCCAATGCGCTCAGAAAGACCCCAGTCTTCAAGTGCCTTGACAACTTCTTTGGCCATCTCATAGCCTGTTCCATGTGACAGCTTGGGGACGTTGAGAAGTTGCACCGCTCCATTGCCTGAGACCAGAATAGGTAGTCGATCAATTTTTGCCTTGCTTGTAAGATCTTGCATCAATTTCCCATCCCAATGAACGATGAGTGTGCTGTCCCCACTCAGCTCCTCTTTGAGTTCCACACAAACATTTGCCCTGTGTTTCTGACGTTGCCTTTGGATTGTGCTGCGGTTGATGTTCATTTTGGTCACATCGTGGCCGAGTGAGTGGGCGGCTGCTGACAGGACAAAAACGGCGTCCCGGTCGGTAATATTGGTCCTGTCAAGAGATGCAGCCACAATTGGACTGATCACGTTTTTCCTCCCTCTCTCACACCTCATGTTCTTTGTTGGAGTCACTTCATCTCCTCTTGCCTCCTCGGTGGTCTCATCTTCAGAGCTGACCAATTCCACCATGGACAAGTTGGCATCATCCTCTGCCTTCTGTCTCTGCCGCTTCCTTTTTTCACAACGCTTAGCGGCACGTTTTTCCTTCCTAGCCAACAGTATGTCCACACTGCCCATCTTTCCCCGGCGACCACGTTCCCGCTGGGCCAAGAGGAAGGCTTTATCCTCCTCATTGTCAAGGGCATCAAGGGCATTACTGGTTGCCACGTCAAATAGATTTTTTATCTTCTTCCTGAACGCGTCTTCACGCGCTGCTTGTGAGCCAGCTCGTCCCTTATTCCGTTTGACGTTTAGGAACATCTTGTGGAGTTTTTCGATTTTTCTCATGATGTTGCCCTTTCGCTGGAAGGGAATTCTGGCGTTGGACCAGACCTCGATAATCATGTCTTCAACATTATTGGCTGCTTTCCGCAAAGAGTTCTTATTGGTGTTTATTTGGTAATCCAGCAGTCCGAGCACTTCTTCTTCCGAGGGAAGTTGAGAGCCAGAAACCTTTTCAAGTGGAGCAATCCAATAACGTCTCTTCGATGGCATAGTAGATTGATGATGACTTAACCTAAAATGAATAAACACATCATACTTTGCATTAATCTTATGTTTCAAATAAATTTGTCTAATTTTCCGGTTGATCCTACCTGCTCCGCATGAGTGCATTTGGCTGATAAGCCGGAGTCTTTCACGACGTATTAACAAATTATTTCAAACAACTTGTAATACATTTTTTGTTTGGAACAATATGAGTAATTAACTCAGTGAATTTCATGGTGATATCTACAGGTTAAATTTTTACCCTATTCAAGTGTGGGGAAAAGTACTGTAATAAGTATCGTCAAACTTCAATGTTGTTGAGGAAGGGGTAAATCTTGTCCAATTAAGAAAAAATTTCACAGGGAGGATTTTTTCAACTATTGGAACCACTTTAGGGGTGAGGAGCTTAAACTTTCCAACTTTTGGTTTTTAAGAACCACCCTAATATATACGCATCCAAGTACCTATATATATATATATATATATATATATATATATATATATATATATATACATATATATATCTCCCCTTCATTTTATTAAATTATACCCACTTTCCTAAGCGTTTATTGACTTACTTAACCCTCACAATGCCTTCCCACTAAAAAAAAATCTGCAATCTAAGTAAGCATCCCTCTCGCAGAGAGGGACATTTAGGTACTATTATCTCCTGCAGTTGCACTTCATATCAACTTTCTTATGCACTAATATGATGATTACTGTTATTATTATTATTATTATCTTTATTGTTATTGTCGTATGTAGATATTACAAAATTAAATACACAAAAATGATGCAAGTCTTTCTTCTTCTTATTATTTCTCTTTTTCTTTATGCGTTTTGTATCATTATTATTATTATTCTGCAATGCAAAAAGAAGAGGATTACGCAACGATATTATTCTCTTCTCGGACGTTCAGTGACCCTATTATTTAATGAAAACGTTACGCGGCTGTCCACACCGTCCCTCCGTGGACCCTGTGTGACACCCCTATGACTTTGTATAACATTATTCTTTTGATTCCTTTATCTTTCTCAAATATGCAAGTAGAAAATTATCTATGATTCTGATCATATATTTTTCCTTCTCCATTCTTATCTTTTTTTGTCCTTACGAAAACATTTCGCTGAGATCTTAACAAAATATTATTATATTATTTCATTATACTCTCTCTCTCTATATATATATATATCTCTCTCAGCACAAATGCAATTTGATGAACGCTCATGATAACGAGTTAAAGCATATATTATATAGTCGAATAATATGACCTCTTTGGCAAAGAAAGACTGGAAGCCTAGCGATTGTGTTTATTTATTTAAGAGAGTGGATTTTTAGTATGTTTTTTTATGAATTGTAAACCAATGTCGTACGTTGCACATAACAATTATTTGTTTAAAATTTGTATCAACCGAAATCAAATTGAGGGGTTTTATACGACCATAAAGTTGATGTTCACTGCTCTGCTGAAGGTTTCAATCCTTAATGATTTGGGTTATTGAAGTTATCGTATAAATAAGCCATATATATATATATATAAATTGCAATGTAGATCATCCTAGTTTTTCTTTTTTCGTATGAGGGGTAATTCTAAGAATTAAGTGTAGTTGTTTTAAAGTCAAATCGTCCTGGCAGATGTGCTTACTTGAAACTGAAGAAAATATTGGGCCATGGAAACACACACACACACACACAGAGAGACTCACATCACACACTCAAAGTGAAGCATATAATTTGTTTTTTCACATATAAAATAGTCATAATAGAAACAAATATGTGTCTAGATGCAATCAACAGTATAATACTCACTCTATTAATGACACTTCAGAATATTGACATTCTTTAAAGAGGCGCCCGCAATGTGATGATGGTATTGATGAGTCTCAGTTTAATTTGATGATGCTGGGTGTCTACAACTACTACATATATAACAATGTAAGACATCTTAAAAGTTAGAAATACATGCAAAAGTTAAAAAAATGTTGTGATGCTTTGATTCTTACCTTCAAATATTTAGCATAATGAAACGAAATTTATAATTATTTGAATAAAATATATTATTCATGCACCAAACATTCTCCAAATTATAAACTTAAATCGTTACTATCGATATGTTTATTTAAATATTGCACCATTTTAATACACTTTTTGCCAATGCAATAAAGACTTTTATGTCTTCATTCTATTTCTTTCTTACTCCAATCACAGTAGTATACATATTGATAATCAGTTTTTTTGTCACAAATAATAACTTAAAGCCTATTTTGTTGTACCCATAACATTATTATTAGTTTAATAATATAGATGAAAATTTTAAAAAGGGAGCTCGATAGCCGTGCGTGCTAAGGCGTGTTCAACTCTCAATGTTGGGGGCGCAGGTACGAATCCCGAGAGGGGATGGTCATTTTTGGTCTACCTCATTGATACGATCCTAGGTTCGATAGACTAATTTTAACGCTATAATGCTTATTTATATCCTATCGGATGCAATTCGATCGAACCATATAGGCAAAAAAAAAAAAATATATATATATATATATATTGCTTATTTATAGTAAGGATATCTTTTACTACCAATATAACCCATTATTGAAATCCTCTTTGGTTGAATCGGTAAGTTTAGTCCAGTAGCCAACAGGAGATTTGTACCCTAGGAAACATTCAGCAGTTCAATTAATGGTATTTTATAATACTCTCCAATTGCTGATTGCTGAAGATTTCTTATCAGGCAATAGGAAATAAATAAATAAACTATCCTTCATATAAGACAATGTTTAAAAAAGGAAGTTGTATGTCAAGTTTACCCAATTGTCAGGTATTCAAGATGTGATAAACTTAGTCTACTTTCAAGGAAAACATACATATTTTGACTGGACCTCATTGTCTCTTTCTAATGCAGGAAATATATAGACAGCTCTTAATGATGTTTTGACTGGTTTTCTTTATTTTTTCATTCCACTTACTTTATTTTGTTTATGTGTCTAGGTTTCATGCTAATTTAAATTATAAAATTGGTGTCCCTTTATTTAAAAAATATATATATAACTATAATTGTTACGATCATCTACTTCAAAGCAGGGTGATGTTGTTTTTGTCTGATGCCCTTATTTTTCTTCTGCGTATGTGGCTCAATCAATGCCTTGATTTTGTCAATTCATCATGACATACTTAGTTTGATCATCCTTTTATATGTATGCATATATATAGTTTTAAAGGCATCAAATTCAGGAGTCAAACGTAGCTCCCTTTGCCTCGCCCCTTTTGTTTATATGAATATACATTTTTTTTCTTCAAAACATATATTTATATATGTATGAGTGTGTTTATATCAATGGACTCGATATTGTGTTTTTGAGTGACATCTTTTGATGTTAGGGGGAGGCTCTCCTGAATATTAATGGATATAACTTGTGATGGGAATGATGGTGTTTAGCTGATATATATTCAGAACTTGATGGGACGCTTGCAATGGAATGAGACTGACAGAAGGAGTTCCCCAAAATGATACTTCAAAGTCTATAAATAAATGCTATGGGTTAAAAAGAAAAGGCGCCCAAATGCCATTATACAATAAGGTATCAAACATTCGGTTGTTTGAGGTGAAGACATCTAATTTAAGATGAGTCACCTTAAAAACATGTGAATGTATTTCTTGGGGGCATTGATAATAATACTAATAGTAAATTAATAATCCTATGATTAAATAGTTAAGTAAATCCTTATTAATGTAATAGAATGTTTCCTTACAATCTTTATAAAAATACATGTGTTTAGAAATGTTTATGTCGTGGAAAAAGAATGATAATTGTGTTGTCAAGATATTAAAAAACATTAAATGTTTGCTAAAACAACCATCAAATTGGCGATATACCATTTGAGACACAGAACTATTATGTTGCTCAGTTATTACACTATTTTTTATGGTTAAAATATTTTTATTTTTTTTACTACAAAGAAGAATACAGTGTAAAACATGCACTAAAAACATACAGATAACATAAGAAATCAAATCAAATTTAGACAGTTACGTATAAAAACATCAATGAACATTATAGTTCAAAATTACTGTCCAGATAAAAAACCACATATATATATATAACAACAATTGATAAAACTAACTTGTATTCAATACAAACGACGATGCATTCTTAAAATCCTTCTGATGTCTTTCCAATAAAATTTTGAACTGTTAAATAGAAATTTGAGCTGTTATTGAACTGACACTAATTATTTTTTACTTAGTTCTGTAAAAGGAGGACACTTTTTACAATAATATGTAGATGAACGCATAAGGCATTTATAGGCCTTTGTAGTATGCAAGCATTATATTCGTATTGTTCCTGCTTCAAAAAGTGCTAAGAGCTCATAGTATTCTTAAGTGTTGTTACATCGATTATATGACGTACAAATAACTTTTTGATTTTTTAATATTCTAATAGTGGATTTGTATAATACATTAATCATTTTATTTAAAAAAACCATCATAAAAATATGATTATATATTTGGGTATCTGTAAATGTGGTTCACAAAAAATCCTTTATATTGACAAGGATTCTCACATCCACATGGATTTATCTAAACTTAAAGTCAATGAGGTGCAAAATATCACGCATCAAGCTTCATTATTATTGTTTTGTTGTTCTACTAAGAAATAAGCACTTTGTTTACTAGTACAACGAATTCTCTGAGACCCCTGATTGTAAATCTGATTGTAAAACAATTCCCATGTTTTCCCCTTTGTTTTTTCTTGTTAAGCATTATTCAATAAACTTATCTCAGAGTGAAAACTATGTTTTTTCTTCCTCAAAAAATTCATTTCCTAATGAGCAACAAACGCTAATGAATAATAATAATAATACATACATACATAATAGCATTTGTGTAACTAGAAAGAAGGAAGAAAAAATAATAGGAGAAGAAAGAAAATAGAGTTTTTAACGAATTTTCTTTTTACTTATTTTTGCTTCCTCATTTCCCTGAAAAAAAGGTTCATCATCGTTTTACATATTATATAGTTTTTTATTATTTTGTAATTCAAAACCTTCTTGGAAGAGAAAATGAGGTGGAAATCCAGGGCAGAAGATTTTGGTGTGTATGTTTTCCTTCTTTCTTCAATGCTTCGTTCATTCGTTTGTCACTTGATTAGCATGTTAAAATGTTCGAAAGACTCGTTCGACACGTTCCATCACCCGTTAATAATCATTTGTTTTTTTCATATTATTTATTACTTGAGTGAGTGTTTATAAATGAGAGATAAGGCATCTTCGGTGGTCCGCCCAGGATGAGGATCTAATCCACCTCTAATAAACTCAATAGATCCTTAAAATCCTGTAGTGTATGTCATTTGAAACTCCTTGTTTGCGCCGCAGAAGAAAGATCTCTTGAAACTACGCCGCTGAAGAGAAAAAACACATTTGTCAATGAAATGATTTTTTTAAATGAATACAAATATATTATTATTTTTTCTTTTGTACGTTTATTAAAAAAATATTGATGATATAACTAATACTCGAAAGTTGTTGTGTTCAGATATATAAGTGCAATATATATATATATATATATATATATATATAATTATATATATATATATATTTATATGATATAATTATATATATATATACAAGGTCGGCTGATAAGTCCCGAGACTAACACATAGATGGCGCCAGTGGATTTGTTTTCATTTGACTGTCAGCTAGTACCAACCTTAAAAATACATGCATAAATATAACAGCTGTCTGACAACTAGTTTGTGAGATATTGCGTTTTAAGTGAAGCTGCTTTTGTTATTGTGAAAAAATGGAAAAGACGAATTTCGTGTGTTTATAAAACATTATTTTTTGATGGGAAAAATACCGTCGAAACTAAAACTTGGCTTGAAGAATGTTATCTGGACTCTGCTCCATCGAAAGCAACCATATGCCGATGGTCTGCTGAATTCAAACTTGGTTGTGTGAGCACGAATGATGATAAACGCAGTGGACGCCCAAAAGAGGTGGTTACACCAGAAAACAAAAATAATCCACAAAATGATTTTAAATGACCGTAAAGTGAAGTTGATCCAGATAGCTGAGACTCTGAAGATATCGAAAGAGTGCGTTGGACATATCGTGCATGAATATTTGGACATGCGAAAGCTCTGTACAAAGTGGGTGCCGCGAGAGCTCACAATCGACCAAAAACAACAACGAATTGATGATTCTGAGCAGTGTTTGAAGCTGTTCAATCGTAATCAATCCGAATTTTTGCGTCGATATGTGACAATGGATAAAACATGGCTCCATCACTTCACTCCCGAGTCCAATCGACAGTCAGCTGAGTGGACTGCATATGATGAACCGAATCCAAACCGAGGAAAAACGCAACAGTCAGCTGGGAAGGTTATGGCGTCTGTATTTTGGGATGCACACGGTATAATATTCATTGACTATCTTGAAAAGGGGAAAACAATCAACAGCGATTATTATATAGCCTTGTTGGAGCGTTTGAATGATGAAATTGTTGAAAAACGGCCCCATTTGAAGAAAAAAAAGTGTTGTTTCACCGAGACAATACATCGTGTAACAAGTCAATGAAAACATGGCTAAATTAAATAAATTGGGCTACGAATTGCTTCCCCATCTACCGTACTCTCCAGATCTGGCCCCCAGCGACTATTTCCTGTTTGCAGACCTGAAGAGAATGCTCGCTAACAAGAAATTTAAGGACAATGATGGAGTATCGCCGAGACAGAAGCCTATTTTTCGGATAAAACGAAAGATTACTATAAAAGTGGAATCGAAAAATTTAAAGATTGCTATAATCGCTGTATCGCCCTCGAAGGCAACTATGTTGAATAATAAAATCGTATTTTGTCAAGAAAATGTTTTCTTTTTAATTACTCTCGGGACTTATCAGCCTACCTGTTATAGATAATAATTATAATATATATATAATATAATTATAATATATATAAATATCATATAAACATACATATATAATTGAATATATATACAATTATATATATATATATATAATTTCTGAGACAGCAATAACAAAATCGGAAACATTTAAGATATTGATATAGTGTATAATTACATGCATACGCTATAAAGTAGCGATAGTATCGAAAAAAATCAAGGACAATCAAACAAAAAGAAGATTATAACATCTTATTGTATTTTAATGCCAAAAGGGACTTCGTGAGCAACATGTTTCTTTTTCTAAAGTGAAGAATTATCATTTGAGCAAGTAATTTTGAGAGCAAGAAGTCTCAAAAGAGAATGGAGACTAATTAATTTGCTTTAAATTGTATCAGACTATTTCTTTCTTCTTCTCTTTGATATTGTTGTAATTTCTTTGAAACTGCATATGTTATTAATTTTTTTTAAAGTAAAATCAACGAAATGAAGTGTTTTATAAAGTAAAAAAGTATTAATGTTGTGCTATACACTTAAAAACTGAACATCAATGCAAAAAAAAGGGAAGCGTTCAATAGAGATTCTTCTATTTATAAGTTGTTGTTAGTAGATTACTCTCAAAGGAAGAGTTAATATTTAATTTAGGGCAATTTAAAATAGTTTTTTCGTCTACGTGGAAGAACTAGTGCCCTTTATCCAAGTAGGTCTAATTAGTATCTCCTCAAAAATAAGAAATTTTTGATGCAGTTATTAGGATTGCCCATCTCTAGCATTGGGTCCTAATAATTGGTTTATACAATTGGTCCATTTTATTTGAAGGACTCTGTTTGTTTTTGGAACTATTAAAGTACTTAAAGAATTCTTGGGGGGGGGGGGGGGGGGGGGGGGATGTATCACTCTATCAAGTGTTATGGTAATTATGATAATTTATGATCTATCTCGGATATTTCATGTTATTATTTTATTCTCATCATACATAAGAATTGTCCTCGTGTAAATATTCCTTTTTTTCATGAACTAAAAAGTACGAGTACCTAACATTATGATGTTCTTAACATTTAAGTAGGCTGAATGGGTCTTTATTTGAGTTTAATATTGGATTATTTTGTTAAATATATTCATTTATCATGACATTTGCATGATATTTTGAACAAAACCCAGAAGATGGGGTTTTAAATAGTATTTAAAAATACTATTATATCGCAATATTATATTTCCTCTATGTCGATTTTAATTTGTGTGCAAATGAATTATTTTATTAATTATTCATATAACAATATTCATTTTACAAAACCGTAACGTTGGATGATAAAAAATACGGCGGGGCGAAAGGTTTAATTGCTCGGAGATTGACTAAAAATATACTCCGATTTATCCATGGCCTGAATTTAGGCCCATTTTGTTATCAGCCACACAAACTCCCTCTGCTTGAAATACTTCATGGACCTCAGCGGGAAGTGTTATAAAAGTACTATCCCGGAATCTCTTTATTCTTTTCAAATAATCTTTTAATATATTTAAGAAACGTCTTTAACCATTTAGTTTTATGCAGACATTTGATTTTTTTAACAGTTATATATGTATATTTATATATTTACCTATATATATATAAATATTCATCATCGGTGCAATTTTTTTTTCCTCAGCAAGGTCTATATTCTATTTTGAATATATACAACGCATATATAAATAACATATAATAAAAAGGAAAATTGTGTTTAATAAAAACATAAATAAATATTTTAGTTTAAAATTATTTTCCCTTTAAAGATCACAAATTCTTATAAAACGTAAATAGACATTCATATTAAAATATCAAAGATTAAAAACAAAATTCCATATAATATAAATTATGAAACAAAAAAACATAATCATTTTCGTTCATATCTTTTATACTGTTTAATGATTATTCTGAGCGATTTCGCATATTTTGGTGACAAGGATAGAAAATACTTCACGACTTCGGCTGCGTGGTTCCAGAGCAAACTTTGCAGTTTTGGGATTCTCAGAGAAAAAGCCGCGTATCGAGCGGCGGCGGATATTATTATTCCTCTACGTTCATTGTCCTCGATCAGTTTTCTTATAGCTTAAATGCTTATTTATATAGTTTTTTTTGTGGATTAGCATTGATTTTTAAATAGATTTATTTATATGTTTAATTTTATGTATGTATATTTTCTGAACTGTTAATATGAAAAGTACGAAATGATTTCTAGGGGGTAAGGTTCAGCTTTGAAATTTTAGCTGAAATACTTATACTTATTTTTTTCAGAAGAGTTCACATATATAAATGTGCTAAATGTATAGCAATAGCAAATTTAATTTTTTTAGAATAACAAAAAATTAAATAAATAAAACCTTTAATGCAACTTTTCCCTGACTTTACTCAACCAAAAATGTTGTGCCATCTCTAAGTATATCTATTGAATCAATGCCACGTATATTAAAGCTTGATTTAAATATTATTATTTGACTTTTTTTTCATCATTCATCTAACCGTCAATTATGTCCCCTCCTCATATCTTCTTCTGCTTCCTTGTTATCCTTGCTCTTTCAACTGACTCTGGTTGTTGATCACAATGTCTCAATAATAATAATAATGGGCATATGGGATGGAGAAAATTGAAATGCATTTTCTCCAATCAACTTTATAGCTTTATATGAATAACTCATAGAGAATGAACTGCGTATTCTTCCCATCCATCTTCTTTCTTTCCATCTTTGGCAATTGATTGACATTAATTCGCAGCAGCAACAGCAGTAGCGAGAGGAATGACGGATGCTTTAACTGTTTTTCCGCCAAAGTTCATCAGCAAAGTTAACTTACAGAAAGAGAGAGAGAATATTTGAGGGGGAATCTTTTGTTGGCTTATTGTTTTGTTGTCGTTGGATTTCTTTTTTATAAAGTGATGAAGCTCTCAACATTTATAAGTATATATATTATAAAAAACTGCACACACAAAAATAAACGCTTCATTGGTTCCATCATCACGCTTCTCCATACATCAATGTGCATTTTCGTCATTTTTTCCTCTATAAAAAATGTTTTCCTTGGTTGGAACTATAAGGAGTGTACAATATTGTTCAAAAGGTGATGATCTTTTGAGGATTATTTCTCCGGTGGTTTCTTTGATTTGTATAATTGATATAATGTAGTGAAGGCTTGATGAAGTCGGAGCCCTTGAGGAAGAGTAGGGAATCATATTTTTTTCGGCTCGAAAGTCCATATGGCTTTGCTACTTCAAATATATTATGTAGCTCTATAATTGTAAATAGTGACCGTAATATATATATAGGTGCCCTCTAACACAGGTTGAATTGTATATATTCAAGCATAAACCACCTACCCTAAAAAGGCCTCAATAATTATCAACCAATCATGTTTCCCTTTACTAAAACATAAATAGTCCTCTATTCTTCTAGGATATGCAAAAGTTTTACATCCTTTTTCCTATTTCAAACTGTTTGTTTTAGAGTTGTATTATGTTTATATAAAAAAACAGTTATTTCTTAATATCATAAATAAAATAAATTTTCATGCTAAAATGCTTATTTATATCCTGTTGGATGCAATTCTATCGAAGCATATAGACACTAAAAAAAGCCGTGAGCGTTAAGGCATGTTCAACTCTCAATTTTGAGGGCGCAGGTTCGAATACTCCGAGAGGGGATGGTAATTTTTAGTCTAACTCATTGATAAGATCCTAGATTCGATAGACTAGTTTTAATGTTAATATACTTATTTATATCCTGACGGATACTGCAATTCTATCGAACCAAATAGGCAAAAAAATGTAATTCATCGTTAAAATATATTTTTGTTCATTAATTATTTCTTCCTAATTATTATTTCATCATGTTTACGAGTCATCCTTCTATATTTTCTATACACACACACATATACCAAGAAGAACTTTTTCTTTACCTACCAATAATTTATTATTTTATCATGCACTCTAATTATTATTATTCTAAACAAAAAAAACTGTTTATGGTGTCCTTTCATCTCTTCAAAGCATCGCCCTGTGAGGTCTGACCCATCCAAGCCCGCAACAAACTTGTTGCATTCCAAAATGGGGAGGAGGAGGACAACAGGAGTCTTAATTATTATTATTTAAAAACCATTCGTTCTTCTCAAAATAGCGTTTAAAAAGTGAGTCTCCCACGTGACTTCATTTTTGTTTCAAGAGGAAAAAAAAAGAGGGGGTAATAAGTATATAAATTTTCTTTGACTACTTTAAGGAATACCATCCTTGGTTATTGTTGTTGTTCTTAGGAGGAGGTGTAGATCCATAATGGAATGAGGAAGGAAATTCATCCCTGAGCAATATAGGGTATTCCAAGCCTGCCCAAGTTGCTTTAAAGTGCTCCCCTCGTAAGAAGAAGAAGAAGAAGGCACCTCTTGGAAGACAACTCTACCCACTATGAGTAAGGCGTGAGTGCTGTTGTTGAGCCCCTCTAACGGTTGATGGCTTTTCCTAAGATGGGAGAAAACGGACGGAACAGGTAGTTGTTGCTGGTCCTTTTTTTCGCTGTTGTTCCTGGCGCACACGCCTGTTGGCTACACACACACACACACTGAGACAACAAGCAGAAGAAAACACTCTGAAAATTTCTCCTCCTTATTGTTGCCTCAGTGAAATTCAGTTGGAATTCTACTGCTTGCTTGCTTGGTACAACCAGCTCTACCATACCATAAAAAACAAGTGCTCATTTCCTCATTTAAAGTGTTTTTTAAATTATAAATATTAGTTCCTTATTTCATCCATATATAACTATTCGTATTATGAGTTCTGCCAGAGTTAGATAAGCTACCACCAGTATTCATCATGGTGAATCTCCTGGAGAACAAGATGTCCTCCTCCAACTCATCATCTCCTTGTGCAGGCAGTGGCTCTGTAGTTAAAATAGAGGTCCTGGACGAGCTCTTTGGCTATGGATGGGAAGACTACAACATGGGGAATGGAGAGTCCAAGCCCTCTCCTCATCTCTACTCACCTCCATCCTCCACCACGAGTCCACTCAACCCACTATTTAGCAGCAGCAGCAGCAATAATAACAACAACAATGTGGTGGTGCCAAATAGTGCCAGTAGTTCCACGGGTGGAAAGATAGATAAGGTTGTTGGTCGTCCGGACACGACTTCCCTACTCTCTACTCCCAAGAGCGCTAGCCCAAACAGTTCTAGTACGAGCGGGTCTGGTGGTCAACATACCCTTCAAAGCGCCTCTAAAAAGCCTTCCTTTACAGCCAAAAGTAAGGACATTTGCAGAAGCTACTACTTCTTCTACCTTAGGGTTTTCGTCTTGAAGCAACCCCTCTACTTCTCCTCCCCTTCTCTGTCTCAAAAAATAATAATAATAATAACATACCCTCTTCACTGCATGAACCTTTTAAAAGGAAGAAGAATATATAAGAGAAGAAATCCCCCATTTTTCTCTCCTTGAGGCAAATCTGCTTGAAGAGACATGCGAAGGGGGACCAAGAAAAAAAAAACGGTTGCTGAAATAGTCCTTAAATTACTTATATAACTAAGAAGTTATCTGACCAGCCAAAATGTAACTAACTTACCTTGAAAAAAAATCTTTTTTTTTGCAATTCAACTTTCTACTCTTCTTCGAATTCGCCAAATATGCGTCACACTTGACGCGAATAATATAATTATTTGTACGCAATGTGCCTGCGCTTATTTCTTTATTATTCTGATACGTGTCCGCCTTAGAAGTAAGTTTCCCTTCTAAAGCACAAAGAAAAATGTGATTTTGGAAAGTTTTTTTATATTTCTCCAACTACCTGTTTATGTCGTAATTTTTTTGCACCCATAAAAAAAGGACTTTTTCAATAGGAATAATATTAAAAACAAATGTTGAAATGTTATTTTTGGGTAATATATGTATATATATATATATTTATATAATATATACATATATGTAATAGAGTTTTCATTTAAAGATCAAATCTTTAAATGGCATTTCTTCTCTTAACATTTTTTCATATTTTTCCGTATCCATTGAACGCACGGTACGTTACCTCTATCCACGATTACAAATATATATATTATTTCATAATCCGCGCGCGGAGAGTAAAGAATGAAGTTTCTTCCTTCCCGTATTTTCCCCCCTTGCTTAGAACGAAGGAAGGGAATAAAAAATAATAATAAACTTGCAATCAAGAAGAAGAAAATCCTTTTTGGTTTTTTCTCAGTCACGTGCTTCAATATTCCGTAGTCAGACGTATGTGATTCCATTGTGTTATTTCATATATATATTTATATTTTTTATGCTAAAAGTGAGGATGATGGATCCAGAATGAAAATTAAAAGCAGCTCATATGAGTCACCACCTACCACTCTGCTGACCCCTGCATAATTCTATCTCCTGATTCAGTGCATATTAATAGCAATAACAATAATAATGGTAGGCCTTAATCACTCACTCAACCTCGGAGAAACTTTCTCCACGCTCTATATTATGTGTTTTTATTTTGTAAATATTATTACTTTATATAGCAAATTAAGCAAACTCTTATCCCTAATCTCTTTCAGCCCAAATTGAAATCATTCCCTGTAAAGTCTGTGGGGACAAATCCTCGGGTGTTCATTATGGCGTCATCACCTGTGAGGGATGCAAAGGCTTCTTCCGTCGCTCTCAGAGCTCTGTCGTCAACTACCAGTGTCCCCGTCAAAAGAACTGCACCGTTGACCGCGTCAATCGAAATCGCTGCCAGTTCTGCCGTCTACAAAAAATGCTGGCCCTGGGGATGTCACGAGACGGTAAGTTATTATTATTAATAGTATTAAAACCAATGCAGCCTGGTAGTTTCAAACATAAAAAGTGGAGGGACGAATTATGTAACTTTTAGTCATTTTCGATAAAGTGCCTATGAATAAAGTTTTAGTAGATTGAATTATTTAAGTAGAAGTATCACTCTAAAAGGGCTGTAAATGTAGATTCAGAACAGTCAGATAGTTCAAGCATTGCTGTAGAACCATATTTGAAAAATAGTTAAAAGGTATAGTCATATAGGTATTAATCAAAAGGTATAGAAACATCTTAGAGTGATCGTTGGTACTGCAAAATAAAATATTTGACCCGAAATAGTTCTTTGAGGTAATTCCATTTATTATAATTGAGTTTCAACCCTTCCAATCACAAGCATAGGATTCGTAGTAGCTCTGACCATACAACTCTTGCTAAAAAGAAGCACAAATCCAACTACTACTATTTCTGCTTCTTCATATTATTCCCACTGCCTCTGCTCTCTTTCCAGACGACTAGACTACTCTTAGCTCTTTTTATGTATGTGATGAAGGCGAGACTTCAGACTTGTGTGTGTATATATATATTTTTTTTCACTCACTCAATACTATTACATATACACACATACTATATATATATATATATATATATATATATATATATATATATGCTGTTGTTTCTGGCAGAGGGAAAGCTCTCTTGTATCTAAGTCCCCTCTTTCCTTAATAATTAGGGTTTCCATAATTGTCCTTCTTTGAAGAAAGAAGAGGAAGAAAGTACAACAAAACACACACACAAATAAAATATAGGCTTGTGACCACTTCAGGAAGTCATTTCGACTCCCTCCTGAATCATTTTGTATGACTCTTCAACTTTTCTGAAAAAACTTTTGAAGCTATAATTGACGTATTTATGTTTAAGGACACATCCAATCTTTGAAAGACTAAAGCTTTTTTGAAAAAAAGATGGGGTTAATAATTTACATTACTTTTTGTAATCAACAATTTAATTTTTTCGCAATAAAGATTAGCTCCTAGACAGTTTATTACCGGCAGATACCGGAGCTAAACATATATATATATATATATATATAGGTATATATTGATTCTTGAGAAACGACAACATACATCGTCTCTGACGACTTAGTGAATAGATACATTCACCAGCACAATAAACCCTTTCTTTAGACTCCCTTCAGTACTGTTAAAGCTGCAAGAATTGATATAGGTAGAAGAATATATATTTTCGAACATTTAAACAAACAACCTTAACTGAGGTACCAGTATAAGCAGTTCAGTTCGATAAACATACTATTCCTTAGGCTGTTGGTACTACTGACTTTCCTGCTTTTCTATCTATCGATTTGATCCAACAAATTACAAATCAGTCAATAATACATGTTGCTCTTAGTTATCCTCTTAAGAAATGCAACAAGTTGGATGTTTTATTCGTTCGTTGTTAGTAAAAATAGATATTAACAGTTGAGTTTGTCATACTTTCTATAGGAAGAAAGTGTTTCTTTTTATTGCTTCCCATGCACCTGCCAAAAAAATTAAGAGATAAGACCCACCTTATTCAGAAGATACAAATGAAAAAGAGTATTTTTATGTCCATTGTTGACGTCGTAGAAAGACATATACATAGAAGAAACATGCTTGCTTATAAATAAAACTGATTTTGCAGTTTCTCAAGCTGTGTTGATTATTATTTGTATGCTAAATTAAAGCAACAACTCGAGCATTTTTAGCTAGCTTTGATCATTATATTGACGTAGTTCAATTGCTCCTTTTGTCTGCTTAAGAGTTGAAGAAAATAAGAACATTACAAAATAATGCATCGAGCAATTTAGCTTGAAGATAATTCAAATTATCTAATACTCTCTCTCTATTATTATCTTGGAAATTACTTTTTATCTGCAATTATGATCTCTGAAACCAAATGATGAGTTAAGGAAAGATTGTTTTCCCAAAGTAATTTGTTTATAAGATATATAAGCGATTATTCGTTGTTCACTCATTGGACCCTTAAGGATCGGCCAAGCCATCGGGCGAGTAAAAGAAGAATCACTTTAATAAAAATAAACATTAAGTCTTTAATAATATTAAAGTTTCAATATCCGACACCACGTTAAAAAAAGATGAGAGTTGATGTTTTTCTTGGAGAGAGGATTAAAATAAAAAATATTATGCACTTGCAATTACTTAAAAAGAGTCTAATACATAGTTGATATTGAGGTATCTTAGTAGTAAAAAGTAACGCCTATTGAATCATTTACTTAAAATTAAGCTTGGGGAATGTTTATCTCATTTATCTTTATGAACATATCAAGACTAAAAGGGAACGTTACCCCCCCCCCCCCCCCCCCTAGTAGCTCTTTATAGATTACTTTTTAGATCCCTGTCTCTGGATTGGATACCCATCTTTGTAATAAATTAGTAAAGACATTCAATGATGACATATTAGTAATTATCAATAGACGTCATTGGATTTCTTCCTTGACTCTCGTCCATTTTATATTTATGTATGTACATTCAAAAGAATGCAAAGAAAGTTTGCTTTGCGCAAAGTTCAGAGAAAAATGAAGGATGTTGAAATCATTATTTCCCTTCCTCGTACACTGGCCTGAGTCATCTTCATCAACATGTAGCAGGAGGAGGGAGGAGAAGAAAGGCTTGGATGATGCTAGCAGCAAGTGCTTCTTCTTGCCCTCTTTCCCTGCCTTCTCTTACGTCAGAGCGACCTACTGACTGACTTATGGAAAGAGGTCTTCTTTTAAAAGGGGCAAAAATAAATTCCGGAAGGAAACCTAGCATAGCAGGAAAAAGAAAAGAAAAAAAAAACGACTAGGAAGCATGCAACTTTTTCTTTCTTTTTTATATGTGTATTTCTTCCTTACTAACTACATACACACACACACACACTTTTCAAGCACACTAACACACTTAAAACAAGTTATGTGCCCTCATCCCTTTGCCACCATGCCTCCTCCTATCAGCGATAAGACAACAACAGCAACAACTTCTTGAGGCTGACGACTATTTCCATGAGTATGACTTCATTAGATGCGTGCATTAAAATAATGTCTCTACTTGTTTATTTTATAATGAATGAAGCATACTTCTTCATTTCTCAGCTGTGCCTTGCTATTAACAAAAATAATATCATAAAAATAGCTGATTATTTAAAAATGGTTTTGTGTATTTAGACTAGACATGAGCAAACTAAGGCCCGCGGGCCGTATACGGCCCGTTAGACAATTTAATCTGGCCCGCCGAGCTTGTCCAGTAAATAATATAATAATGCTTCACAAAGCTTTCATTACGTCTTGTCCATACAATACCGCGTTTCACCAATAGATGGCGCGCTGACATTTAGGCCCGCAAGTCAAAAAGTTTGCCCATCCCTGATTTAGACCATATTTTTGAAAAAATATATATTTAAGATGGGGTACAATGACTTTCTTTCTCTTCTTTTTATATATTTAAATAATGAATAAGTGTGTTATATACTGTAAAATGGCTTCAGTTCCATTTTAAAGAGAATTGATTTTTGATTCTTCTTTTCTATGAGAATAAAAATGGGGAAATGCGACAATAGTAGAAGTTAGGAAAGCGATCATATATCTTAGGGAGAAAATACGAATAAGTGGGGCTTTTCTTAGTTTTTTTCAATTGATCTATGAATATATCATGAAAATATGTCATTCACCTTCATTTATCTATATCCCTTTCCAGCCGTCAAATTTGGTCGTATGTCCAAGAAACAGAGGGAAAAGGTTGAAGATGAAGTCCGCTATCATAAGGAAATGAATAGTCAACAGGGAGGTGGACTAGCCTCTGGCCGCTCATCCGCTCACAACGGCAACTCCCCAGATTCCTCCTGTTTTGATTCAAATCAGCAACCCTCATCCACAGATATGTCATATGAAGGCTCCGGTGCCAGCACGGGGTAAGGACCACTAAAAATATATTCCAGAGTGTTTCATGTATTATAGTTTGAACAGACCAAAAAGAAATAATTGTCTTTGTCCCGCTCAGAAGTGTTTTTTTATTATTACAAAGTTTCAAAGAAAAAGGTTTAATTAAAGGAAATAAGTAAATGAAGATTTTTAGGGCACCAAAAAGTTTTAATCTTAAAAAAGACATCCATATCTTCAAACATGTTAAAAAGTATAAGCAAACAAAAATGTACAGAGGGAGTTTCACGGGAATTCAGACCAAACAACAGCATTTCAATTTACTCTTTATTCCCTCATCTTACTTCTCAAAAGCCTAATCCTTAAGTTATAAAATACATTTTTGTCATTAAGTTTTACTTTCTTACAATGCACTAATAGTTTTTTTTAATGTCTGCTAATCGTTATATGGCTCTCATATCTGTACATTGACTTAATTTCATTCAAAGGTATAAGTAAAATGATTTGTTTACAAACAGTATCTGGGGAGTACAAGTTTTCCTCTTAATTATATAGTTATACTCCCCCATTTGATAATGTATAAAATGATGCAGGAATTTATTTGCGTCGTCTCTTTTAATATTTAAGTACATATTCGGTTTATATCCACCACGTCGGAAAATATACAGAAATTGATTCTTTTCTTTGACTATTCAAATATATGAAAAATACAACCGCCAAAATGTAATTTCATTCCATTCATTAATTGTTCCATGAGCTTTTCAACACTTTATCATTTTTATCAGGGCTCTCCATATGCACATGACAAATTATTACACCACATTTCTTCTGTGAAGCGAAATGAATGTCTGAATAATCAAGAGATCACATCAGAGCCAGTCAATCCATCCGCGTGTGAATATTTCCATATTCTTCACACTTTGTTGAAGAATATGTGTATACCAACATATATCAAGAATTGCAAGAGGGTAGTAAAAAATATATATCAAAGGATCTTTCATAATATTTGCAAGGTTGTGTCGTTCCCTTCTGAGGCTCCCTGCTCTTCGTGTACGAAGAACTACAGAGAAATATCGGCTATGAATACAATTATAATATGAAGGTACTTTGATGAGGTCTCTTAGATTGCTCAATGAGTGATACCTGGATTCTGCCGTGAAGGAAAGAAGAGAGGTGACAAAGGCCTTTTTATTAAACTGTTTGACTCAGCTAAAGAGATATGACTTTCCTTATGGTAATGAAATCCAAGAGATCCTAGAGTTGCTGACAATTACATCTAATGATATTCATTTGTCTTGTGTCACCGCCTTATTAATTCGTATAACATCAGATCGAATCAATGTGATCATTCCAAGCCTAGGATTTAAGAATATGCATAGCATAACTAAATCACATGAAATAAGGACAATTATGTTTGCACAAATGCGATTTTTTAATATGATAATCTATTTCTTTCGATAATTTCCCATCTTTCAAATATAATCAAAAAGTATTTTTTATAGTGTAAATCGTTTTTTTTTTCATAATTACCTATAATTTTGTTTCTACGTCCAAGGACTTTCGAGAGAGAAAGGTTATCCTTAATAGATGGTTAAATAGTTAATTATATTCCGCCTCTATTTGACCTCTTTGATCCTCAAACAAAACGAACAAAGCATTATCCATAATGTTTGGCCAAAGCATTTCATTCCTTTCTACTTGTTTCTTTGCAGATTTTCTTACGGTGCGGATTTGTCCCCTTATAGCGGAGGCTACGCCTTTACCAGCATTCCTCCCCCTCCCCCCTCTCACCCAGCCAGCCAGCCAGGCGGTGGGGCAGAGTGGACCACAGACTATGGGAACGTGGACTCCACCACGAGTCCCTTCGACTCCCGATCCAACCCCTGGAGCTCCAACCCCCACCAACACCCACCAGCAACAACAATAATAATTCCACCAGTTCTAGTAGTAGTAGTAGTAATACCAACGGCCTCTCTGAGCCTCCGGCAGCCTCCACACCCCCTTCTTCATCTTCCTCCTCCTCAATCACAACCTCATCATCTTCGTCATCCACAACTACATCCAGTTCAACTTCCTCAACAACAACCAGTACAGCAGCGGTAGTACGACATGCATCAACAGCACGAGTACAACGTCAGCTACGGCCTCAAGGAAGCCTTCCGAGGCCTCCCCTGATCTTCTCCCAGCAACAGGTAAAGAAACAAGCTAGCAAAATAAAGAAGGAGTAGTAACGTCATTATCATTTCTGATAAGCACACACTCTGTGCATATCGCTTTTTACAGTTACTTGTTACCTTCCTACTTTTTCCTTTTCCCTTCACAAAGAAGATAGAAAGAAAGAAAAAACTAACTGTAATTTCTACGACGGGCTTTAAAATTGTCTTTTCCTTTTATTTATACGATGATGGAATCATCATTTGGAGTTAATACATCATGCGGATATGAATTTAACTTTCTTAATTGTGTATACTTTTCCTCTATCTTCTTCTTTTTCTATATGTACATATACAAAATGAGATAACAAACAATTTAACCAATTCTCAAGATGAAAAA
This sequence comes from Caligus rogercresseyi, assembly GCA_013387185.1. Taxonomy (NCBI): domain Eukaryota; kingdom Metazoa; phylum Arthropoda; class Copepoda; order Siphonostomatoida; family Caligidae; genus Caligus; species Caligus rogercresseyi. The sequence continues at coordinate 5,668,491 of CP045892.1, read as the reverse complement.
TTAAACATAATTAATGGATTTCAATATTTGATTATGGGAGAGTTCCGCAATGAGCTGAGAAGGGGGTTGACAAGTGAGGTCTACATATGAAGATGTAAAAATGTAGAGGGCGTAGGATTGAATGATCCTTTGACGTATTTATAATAATGAATCGGTGTTTGAAAAAAGGGGAGTTGCCATATTGAACCCATAAACAACACTTTGCTTTTGAAGGCTGTAGAAGATACGAATTATTCTTGATAGTACACTGCTTTTGAAATCCTTTCCCTGCAATAATATATATATCAAATTAACAGGTGGTATATCTTTTTGCTTTTTTTTTTACATCTGTACCTTGTTTTTATGAAGTTTTATGATAACACTGCTTTTTGAAATCCTTTCCCTGCAATATATATATATATATTAAATTTATCAGTTAGTGGAGGTATCTTTTTGCTTTTTTTTTTACATCTGTACCTTGTTTTTATGAAGTTTTATGAAGAAAATGTAAAACTAACAATGAAGATACACATATTTTGATTATGATGCTTTGAAATGTTAGCCACTCTTTATTTTCCTAGACGACACGAAGGAGGAACACTCCTTTTTAATAGTTGAATCCCCACATATTCGCCATCTTTTATATGTGTCTATGTTTGGATCTCAGATAATAATAAACCTGTTGAATAATACTTATTTCGCTGTGTGGGACTTACCCAGTACATAGTATATATTGAGTCTTTGTATAGAGTTTTATCAACTATCAAGAGAAATAAAGGAAATAAGCTTTTAGGGAAAACCAAGTGTTTTTCTTCCTCTCCTTCTACCTCTAAGTCAATTGATAGATTGGAGACTAAAGGTTTGTCAATTTTAGTACTCTTTTTCCTATTGTTATTAGTTAGATAGGTTCTTCCTTTAGGAGCGAATTGCCTTATTTATTTGATCACTCTATATATTAGTTTCTTTCCTTCAACACATCATCTTCCTTAACTATGCCTACATACACACTTCAAAATAGTATAATTATTACCTCCGCCGAAGGAGGTATTGTTTTATAGATTTAAAATAAATATTACAGCTGTTTTGATGAGTGTCTTTATTTTTTTACCATATTTGAATATCAATACATTGTTTACAATATATTTGTTTCCCGCCCTTTTTCAAACAAAGGAATGATCACATATCTTAAACTACAACATATAGAAAATAAATTGAAGTTACCATGTTGCTACATCAAGTGTATCCTTCATAAGATCACTCATTCATATTTAACTCATTGCACTTTATAGGCCTAAAAGCGCAATCTTCCTATGGCGTTAGTTCCCGCTTAGGCATGACCATAAAGGAGGAAGTGACGACTGATATGATGGCTTTAGAGCCCCGAGGAGGAGAGGATGAGTCTGATCCCCTGGCCATGGGCTATGATGTGGACAGCACTAGCAGTGGAGCTCACAACAACAACAATTACGCAAATCCAGCCTCATCTTCATCCTCTCAGCTTATTCACCACCCACACTCCAAGAGCAGTGGCGCATCTCTTACCTCTTCACAGCACGGCCCAAACCATCAGCACATTCAGCACCATCACTCGCAGCAGCAGCACCACCACGGGATCCATCATCATGGAATCCATCACCACGCTCCTCACCATCACACGTCTCACCATGCCACCTCGCCACATCATCCCCACCCAGTACAACAGCAGAACCCAAGCCATCATATTCATCATCAAACCCCCCAGCAACAGCAGAGCTTTGGCTCGGGGGGAATGACGCAGCAGCAACAGCACAGCAGCAGCCACGACCTCTATCTCCTCCAGGAGGAACTGCAAAACGGTAAGATCTTCCCGCCACAAAACAACAACAGAGAATTAATCAGTGCATAACTTGTTCATTTAAATATCCTCAAGAACAGGGATAGTCCTAGGAAATTTGAGAACTATTTTGGGGTCATTTTGACTGCATGCATGAATATAAATATTAATTCAAAATAATAAGGTATTTTCCCGACCTTTACTTAACCTACTTAAAAGTAATCTTTTGTGTTTACAATTTGTAATAGAGGAAGTATTGTTAATTGTTCACTTGATTCTGTTATAGAAAATATGCGTTGGATTGGCTATTATTCAATCCATTTCGATTCGACGTAGTTAAAAGCGGAGAATATGTCAAAGTATTATCGTCTTTTTGAGAAAATATTCTTTTAATTTCATTATTTGTTTGGAGAAAAGGTTTGGAATACTACTAACTATTAATATTTATAATTTTCTTTCCCTTTTGCAGATCCGGATAGGATTGGTGTTCTCCTCACAAACTCGATTTTTGAAGCACATACGCGTACAAGCCTTTTAACACGGGGTCAAATCCATGAGCAGTGGAAACAGGGTGTGGATCAAGTGAAGCTATATACCTTTAAAAACATGGTATGAAGAACAATGACAGAGAAAGGATTTCCGGTGTTTTCTTTTTGTTTTGTAAATACAAGTGTGTATATTATGTGAAAGCGAGGCTTTTTTGTCTTCCTTGAGCATACTTAATCGGATCAATAATGATTTTGTTTTAATGCTCATTTCACTTAGTGCTGGATAAGTTGTTCTTTAGTGAAAAAAGAAAAAGTTTAAGCCCATTAATCCTTATCATATTACGTTCGATGAACATACAAACACGGTTTCAATGCAATTTTGACAGGTCTGGGAACGACCTAAATAAACATACGCCCCATATTCATATGGCCTAAGGAGGGAAGGGTTAAGAAATGTATAGTTTCAAGGATAATCATCTCCCTAAAAAATAATTTTATGTTGTACATTTTTTTAAACTTTCAAAACCTTTTTTGTGAGTCGTAATGAATGAAAATCATGATTTTAATATACATTTCCCCCTTCTTTACAGTCCCAGGAGGAGCTCTGGCTATGCGCGTCACAGAAACTTACGAACATTATCCAACAAATTATTGAGTTTGCCAAAATGGTTCCAGGATTCATGAAATTCCCACAGGACGATCAAATCACACTTCTCAAAGGAGGTTAGTAGTCTATTGAAGGAACTGGCGATGCTATTTCCGGCCAGCCTATTTGGAAACTTTACTATTATTATAATATAAATGATATTATTATCTCCCTGAGTAAAAAACAATGGGAAACCCCCCATAAAAATAGCAACAAATGACACTTTGAAAAAATACCCCCCCCCCCTTTTTCTGTTCAAATACTGGATATCAGCCTAAATATCTGTCATCTTCTTATATAATAAGCGGGGAGCGTCCGTGTTTCCGTCCGGACTGAAATCTCTTAAACTACTGGACCGTTTTAGATGAAAATTGGCACACAGATGCATCTTGACACTGTGATGGTTCTGGGCTAAGTTAGATTCTGATCAGACCAGATTTGTGTCTGTGAGAGGATTTTGCGTTAGCATGGATTTTTGAGGGTTAGGAGGCTCAGGATGTAATTAGATGTTTTGTGGGCTTTGGCCGTAAGCATCTTTTGATATAAAGAAAAATAAGGCCTAGCGGCCTTGCAAAGGCCTGAAAAAAGGGTTGGAAAGTTTTGATTGTCCATAGTTCGTAAGTGAGATGTTTTAGAGACAGAACGCAAACTAAAAGTTATCTGCATCTCTGCCCAAAGAACCTGGATCTGGAAAAAAATCCGGATCCAGAAACTTCCGGACCCAGATTATGACATTTCCTTAACTTTTGATTCTTTCCCATTTCGAAAAAAAGATACTCTGAAAGTATATCAAGAATAGGGTTTCCGATCGGGTCCCACAGAAATTTCCCGGAAAACCGGACCGGCCTGTCGGGAAATTCAAGAAAGCCTCTGGGGCGACTTTTTAATACGAAAAAAGTTCAAAACAAAATTTACGAAATGAAGGCCTTGCAAAATAAGCCTAGGCTGGTTAAGTCAATGTCCGCCCTCCGGGACATATTTGGGCCGGGATCCGGATTTTTTTAAAGTTGCAGTTTTTCGCAATTTATTTTTGCACAATCATATTTAGCTTCCCAAAGGGAGCAACTTTGATGTATTCAGTATCCGAATCCGAGGTCGTTAAGACCCTCAAATCCGGGATTGAATATTAGGTCCTATTTCATGGACGAAGCGGAATATTTTTGAAATCCTAAATTTTGGGGGCTCTTCTGTGGGTTGTCTGTTGAGTTGATCGCATCAAGTTATAAAATAGTATCTATAGAATGTGACATTTCTAATAAGTTCGTGTCGGATAAAAAATTTATTTTAGTTATTAACTTTTTGAGTTTTGGCATAAAAACTGGGAAATGGAAAAGTGTTTTTTTCTCCACTCCTGGGTAACTCACAGATTTCAACTTGAGTTCATAAGAAGGAGCTTAAAGAGCCTGACAACAAACTATAAAATAAATCATTCTCAAGTGTTTCATATTTTTTCAGAAAACCCAAAAATCTGATTTTTTGAAAAAACTTAAGGGGTACCCCATGATTTTTGGCAATTTTTTTAATTTTTTAAATTTGTTAATATAAATGTTCCCAATTGGGGAGAATAATGCAAATGTGAAGAAATTTTTAAAATTGGACAAAAAACAAAAAAGTTTTATTTGTTAGCATTATTTCATAAGAACATATGCTATATATATATAGCATAATATTCAAAATGTAACTTTACTCAATGTCAAGCCGAAGGCCCGAGGCGGGGGATCATAAGGGGGCGCAGCCCCCTTATCAAGCTGGAGACCGCGCGTAGCGCGGTTCTTCAGCTTGTATACAATAATACCCAAAGCCGAAAAATGTCAATATACAAACAAACATAAACTATATCCATGATCTATTTGTCTCAGTAAATGTTCTGGTCATTTTATTGTGCTATGGGGTATTAAGTCACTGTTAAACAAATATATTTCAAATTAATGATCTGAAAAACATTTTCCAGCAAATTTATATTTCATTTATGGTATTGTACATTATTTAGCTTCTCCTTATTTTGTAGTCTCATATAAATATACCCTTTTTGTTATTTTAGGTGCATTTGAGCTCGCAGTGATTCGCATGAGCCGCTACTTTGACCCCAGTCAAAACGCCGTTCTCTTCTTTGACGTCATGTTGCCCATGGAGTGTTTTATGACGACTGGAGATACGGGAGAAATGAATTTAGTCAATCAAATCTTCGACCTTGCCAAGGGTCTAGCGGAGCTCCAGCTCTCTGAGGTCACGCTGGCACTCTACTCTGCATACATTCTTCTTCAAGAAGGTATATTCACTAAGGAATACGCATTTTATAGCAACAAAAACATTCATGTACATCATATTATTATTTTTTACAGATCGAACGGGTTTAAAAAGCATAGAGGAAATTCGGAAGTTGAATCAAGCCGTTTTTCAAACCCTTCAGCGCGAACTTACGAATCGACCACCTCTAGTCCCCACGAAAGGGGATGTCTCAGTATTGACCAAGCTGTTAAACAAGCGACACACTCTTAGGTACAAAAACCAACAACAACATATATATATATATATATAAATTATTTAACAATTATATACTTATGGGTAAAAGTATACATACAAAATAGTTAATATAGACTATATTCATTATTTAATCATCTAACTTTACAATTAATGTACCTATAAACTATACAATTATTAATCTCAAAGAGAAACAAACTTGCCAAATTTAATATAAAGCTATAGGTTCCTCTAGTGGCCGACTAAGGCTTTTTGTCTGAGTTATTTGATTATGAGGATTTCGATTAGTATTAAGTATATAAATTAATGAAATTAATTTGCTCAACCGAGTTTATCTCAAGAATGAGAAAATGCTTAATTTGAAATCTTCTGTATATTAATAATAACACTTTCACACATTCTAGAGGTTAAAAAAGAACTGTTCATCACCATTTAAAAGGTTTTTTTCCTAATGAATATATTCTTTGTCAAAAAATAAATATATCCATGACATCACTGGATACCTTTCTCAAACTCCTTAGATCTTCTTAATTGCATCATACCATGTATTAAAAGTATTTAAATCAAATAAATAGTCTTCTTTAATGGCTAATTATTGTTTGTCTAAACATTAATAATCGATTATATGGAATCTTTAAAGTTCTCATGGAATGAAAAGTGCTTAGTAATTTTTCTCTCAAACCCCCCAGCATAATCAATATTTTGTATTGTTCAGTTATCTTATTGCCTTTTTAATTTATCATATTAAGTAATAGTGCCACGTAACATTATATATAATAACAACAGAGGCCTTTATAGCAAAGTAAGTTAAAAAGTAGAAATGCTAACACAGATTCATGAATTCAGTCATATATTTTAATATACTCCAAATGATTATTTATTTATTTGCAACTGCATTACTTGTTAACGCTTCTCAGCTTCCCTGGCCTGGATATAAAACCCTTGAAGATCTAAAGACCCATAGCAGGAACTACAATAAATAAATGAGAAGAAAATGAAATAGCATGTACAGCTATCTTGGTAATGGTTGGATTAAAAGATAGTAAAATAAATACTAGTCTTAAAATGTAGAAAAATAACTTGAATCTTTTAGCTGTCATTTGTGCGATTTTTATTATTTAACAACAACAGACATATTGTTGATTATCCGTTGAAATTAGGTCTCGAACACCACTATATATAAAATGTTGAATACAATATGTAGAAATCTCAAGATTCATACCCTTATTTTTCTTCCATTATAAAACTTATTTTAAACTAATGATTATATAATTATAATGTCTATCAATTGATATTTTCTGCATCAAAACTTTTGTGCTCAATTATCACTCATTATATATTTTTTCTTCTTTAGGGAAATCAATTTCCTTCATACTGAAGCCCTCACGCGATTCCGAAGCGGTAACGGGGGCATGATCGAGTTTCCCGCGCTTTACAGAGAACTATTTTCGTCCGACCACCCGTCTTAAAACAAATGAACAAGAAGAACAAATCTCTTTCCTTCCATACAACATACAAAACAATCGAAAGAAGAATCCACGTCTTTTACTTACCCATGCCATTGTTACCCACCACAGAAAATGTTTCATCGATTTTGTTATCATTTATTATTATTATTATATTTCCGAATCTCTTAAACAGTTTTTATAAAAATGTTAGTTTTTAGAGTATTTTTTAAAAGTGAAAGAAACTACAGGAACCTCGAAGCCTCTCTCTTGGTGAAAAATTGATATAGTCTTATTGTGGAAATTCGGCTTTCGGTGAGTAGTAGTTTCCGCAGAGCTGGGATTACTATACCTTTGGGAACAAATACAAAATATATATTTATATGAGTACGTGAAACCCTGACACCATAATATTATGTTGAATAAACCATTATTGTCAAGTCATGTTGAAAAAACAAACAAAATGTTATAATCCTTTTTGGTTGAAATAATTAAAATATAAGTCATTTTTGTCCAAATACGAGTCATTATTTAAGTCGACACTTTTTGCCATCACATTTAATGATCATATTTACTATCTGCACTAACTTTTATGACTTTTTATTTAGAATATCAATACCACCATCATATTTGGTGGTATAAATTAAAATAATAAGTAAAAAAGTGCCTTTTCCAGGTTAAAATTGTTATTAAACGTATACTGTGAAAAAATATATATGCCAATTGGGCCTCCAGTAAGCAATAAAATACTTAATTATCCAAATTAGTTTATATGCTAACCAAATTATCAAAATTTTCTGAAGTGCCCAGTATATGATAATTACATACACTAATATATATATATATATATATATGAGTTAGATATCAACGTTAATTAAGTGATTAATTATTATCCTTGGAAGAGAGCTTCCATTATTCTGGATTTTGTACTTATACTTTGTATGCAGGGACTTGTGTTGAGGTTCTAACGTCATCACTGATTACCTATAGTAAAGGTGCTTAGTCCTGTAAATATGAGTCTTGAAGTGAGTGCCTCATCAGGCACGTCCCTGTTTATATGTATCAATTTAATTATCCTAGCTCTGATTTTGATACTTTTTTAAAATAATATAGTGTACTTATCGCCTCCTTCCATTTTATATTCCTAGGTTGCAACGAAATATAAAAACTAGGGAATCTACTTGGACTAACTCATCCTTTAGCCCCACCTACTTACCCAACGGACTGAATGGAGAGCAAGGATTGTAAAAATGAAGTTGACGATCATCCATCCTATTTCCCAAAAAAAGGGGATGACACAAACACACACCATCCTTAATCCTGAATCTGAAGGAGTGATTTTTTTTTGCGAGAAATTGAAACAAGATTGTGTGATTCATCTTATTATTATTATTATACTTATTATATTTTACCACACCTATGACGTAATTTTATTATCATTATTAATATATTTATTACAACTACCAACTATACATTGAACATGAAGTCTTGTTGTCAATTCCTGCGTCAGTAAACAAAAAACTGAAAGATTATTTTGTGAAGATGATTATTATCGATGTTAATATAATATAACCTATTTTTATTATTGTTATAAAGTACCACCATTATTACTAATTATTATAATTATTTATTAATATTTTATTATTGAGTAAAATAGGTGTTTTCCAAAAAATCAGAGTTCGTCTGTACAGCTCTCCACACTGAGCTATCTCTTATTCTCAAGCAAGTAAAATATATATGTTAGCAAAAATGTCCACCAAGCAAAATATTTGCGATTGTCCCAAACGGTCTTTTTGAATAACCTCAGTAACTTACATCATCTCTGACATTACCCTTCAAACTCCATTGATATTATTTTCTATACAGCCCTGATTCATGGTGCTAAAGCAGCCCTCCGTGATTGGATCACATTCTTTTTCTTTTTTTCAAATAGGAGACCTCTAGCGACAATTTTCATAAAGTCCAAGCAAATTTGTTAGAATATTGATAAATCCCTCAAACTGAAAACTGCCATTTTCTTTAGCGCCAATGTTATTATTATTCCAATAACCCTGCATGAGTTTTTAAAATGAATAATGATAATTTTCTAACACATTTGTTCTTTTTTGTATTAATTCAAGAGCGAAAAGAGTATTCCTTCCTATCCGTCTGGGGTATCTAAGTCTCAAACTATCCCATTTATTTGATGGGTTTAAAGGAGTCTGAATAACTTAGCATCCTTGGTTTGCAATGTTTTTTGTTGTCCTCCTATACAGATTTTAATGATCAATACTGGTTACTTGAGCGTTTCCTTAATGCTGAAATACTAGAGATGCCCGGTTTTGACGATATCTTTTCAATTTATTTAGATTTAATACTTGCCTGTGTCAAAAGTAAGACCACCTAACAATAATGGAAAGAAAGAAATTAATTAAATGTATTGATTTGTATGCAAAAAAGTTCTTTGATATTTGCCGATATAAGTTTTTTATCTTTAATACCCCATTATATGACTAAGCCATATATTCTTTTAAACGAAGAATGGTTTCTCAAGAATCAACCCTTGGTTGTCATTTAAGAAACAGCGGAGGAATACATTAGATTAACTTTTCCTTTGAAATATAATCATATATAAAATGCCCGTAGAACAATAAAAAAACTGAAAGATATAGTTATGTATTATAATGATTATATTATTATTTTCAGTCCCTCCCATCACTCACCTGATTTTATTTAAAAAAATGTATTGTCAGATATTATTAAACATGTTGCAACAAGAAGAAAAGAAACCTCAGAGAATTTAGATTGATTAAATGCACGATATTAGCAGACTCCGAAACATAAATACATATATTTTTTGCCCTCCCCCATTTCAAAAACACTCCATTAACAGCACACTTCATTTTTGTGATAAAAAGCAAAAAAACCTTTGTATTTTTTTGTTTTAAAACTGAAGTCTCCTGGGTTCAGAATGGATAGAAATATATATATTTGGGCACAAGAGGGTAAATATTTACCTCCATCATTTCAGTATCTATATATTTTTGTCGTTTGAAATCACATTGGACCGAATAATTGCGTTTTATATATAATATAAAGTTAGGAGATGGATTCAAACTTCATTTCTAGTCAATTTTTTGATGTAATTTTTAAAATTAAGAAAAACATCGTCAGTATACAATATCTCTGTGTGTGTTTCAAAAACCATCCAATTTTTGTCCAGTGTATTATTATTTTTATTATTATTAACATTCATATTACTAAAATATTATGCTAATTATCATTATTTATTATGACTATTATATTTCTAATGTTATGTAATATATATTAATTAATAATATTATGATTTATTTACATATAAACATTTTCTAATTTTTTTTTGGTACATTCAAGATATATGCTTTCTCTGTCAAATTAGTAGTCAAATAAATCGTATATTTTTTTTGTGCAAGTGTTCAGAAAAAAATATCTACGGAACTTTTTCTTTTCTTTGTCTCCCACTAGGAACCTAGCAACTTATTTAATGGCATTTTATATAATGGTCAAGAGTATGCTTTAACATATTAATAAAAAAAAGCACATTATTAAAAATATTTAGTATCTCTAAAGCAAAACGAATTTATAGGGGCTAGCTTATTTTTTAATATTCATTTTACGACATCATATCCAGTTGAAAGTATTTATGAGTGTATAAAGATAAAATATTTCGATATTTAAGATATTTCTTCATGAAACGTATATTAGATTAAGTAATTTGTGGCTAGTGCATATTCTGCTCACCTTTTTAAATATTTGGATGTTTTTTCAAACATTAAAATATCAACCAAATAATTAATTTCATCCAATAGGGATTGGAATGATCTAATAGATATTTATTACACATATATTTTATTTAAAAACTAATAAAATTTTATAGGGAACAGTTTTTCATATTCATTTTAATACATCATGTATAAATGAACTATCTGTGTATAAATATGAAATATTTCTAAATTTAAGATGTTTACTATTATTCCCATATATGGAATTGGTATGTTGGACGAAGAATATGTTTTATTATTTAATAAAGCAGAGTATGAAAAAAATATTTTATCTATAACAATACGATTAAATATTTGGGCTAGGTAATTTTTAATATTTTTATTTTAGTTTTAGTTAAAATTTAAATATTTTTGACTGTAATAAGATCCAATATTTTTGCATTCAAACAAATTTATTTAGTATTTTTGTTAAGTGTTATTCTTTAAAAAAATGTATAGTGTTTTTATAGAGTCACAAATCACCAACAGTTCAATATATATATTTTTTTTAATATAGATTTAATGGTTCAAAAAATATTTATTTTGTATGAAGGAGAAATAAAAAAAGTAGTTGTATTTAGATTCTTAGTGAGCCAAGATAATTATATGTGATAACGAAACTTTATTTCTTAAAGGATGTCAGTTGTGTTATTTTATACATATTAAATATATCCTTACTTTCAGTTTGAGCTGTTTGGTCATTGAAATGATGGCATTGAAGACTGAAACATTATAAAAAAATAGTTTGATATATATTTTATGCACATGTTATCTTTTTTGATTTTAAACGGTTATTATTTCGGATAAAATTATTCGTGTTATCAAAAAATGAATCAATAAAATACTCTTGTAAAAACTCACAAAGCCATAATTTCAACTGGTTTATACATACCTATTATTGAAAGTTGTAAGATAATAAGTCATATTTGGCATCAAAATGACTGGGCTCTAATTAAGCTCTAACCAGAAATTGAAATATATTTATCACATTACAATAGGATAAATCATTTGAATTTTTATAAAAAAAGATTCTTATAAAAATCAGCTTTGGAACGGGATTTAGCAGTATTTTACTTTAAGGTATTGGCATCGGATATTTTCAATCCCAATACATCTAATTATGTAGTTAATTTAAGCATCAAGGATTCAAAAATATTTTATAAGCATAATCTAAGGAGGATAATCAATATTGTTTAATAGACATTTAAAAAGCATAATTGTTGCATTATATATATATATATATTATGTTTCCGGGGAATTCAGTCCCATTGTCCCATTCAACTGGTTGTCAGATATGGAATAGGCCATTGTTCACACAACTTATAGATGAATGCTTTAAAAAAAAACGAATCAGATTAAAATTAAAGATTCCATGTAGGGTCTAGGGTCACACTATTTTTCAAACTGGTTTTATGTTGGTGAGACAAACTGATCATCAAATATATTTTCTTATCTTTAAAAAATGATTGAATGACTCCTCAATGAACAAAAGTCGCAAGATATGGTGAGGAGAAATTCCTTCTGATGAAGATCAAGGATCCATATCTCATATAACGAGAAGTCCTCAGCGAAAATAAATAGGGATCTTAGAAACACGTAAGCAATAACCTAAACGAGGACGTCACATAAAATTGATTCATAGAATAAAGATAATATATCGCTTGTTGATTTATCAAATTTGTTGTCGTTCGCGAACGATGAACGACAAAGTTTTTGACAAACGATAAGGAAAATTCTTATCGTTCGTTGTTCGTTTTTGGTGCCAAAAAGAAGGACCAAGATTTTTCATTTTCATGGCAAAAAAATCAAAAAAGGCATTCATGAGATTTTTCAGAATGGCTAGAAAATATACCTTTCTAAAAAGGACATTTTTTAGAATCGCGCTTTGAACGATCAATGAAGAACGATTCAATTTAAAAGTAACAATAACTTTTGGTTGAACGACAATTTTTAAAGCGTTCATTCCATATATATAATATATATTCAGCTCACTCCTCAGATACGGATTTCCCAGGGCTTTATAACATGGTACGTACAGTCCTAAGAGACTCATTTTCGTGGGTGGTGTCGAACGGACGAAGACTTTCATTTGAGATTACGCAAGGTTGTAAACAAGGAGACCCATTTCACCATCCCTCTTCTTATTGGCAGTCAACAATCTCTTCCACTTAATTAGCCAAGCTGCTCCTCCCAGACTTACGCAAATGTACGCTGACGATCTTTCAGTTTCTATGAAGGCACATGCGAAGAAATATCATCGTCTATAAAAATGACATTTGAAGTTTTAAAAACAATATGCAACCCATTCTGGCCTCGTCGTGAACGAAACAAAGACAGAAGTTCTCACCTCTATACAGTCTTCGCTTGTAGAATCGTTTCCTTCCTTAAAGTACTCTTCCTCAGCCATCCTTCTGGCATAACAATCTCGAAAAACGGCTCTGAAACCGCAACTAAGTGCAATTTAGAAAATATTTTAGATTCCGTCCGTAGTTCAACAGCATATTACGACAGTCAGTGCTGGAATATTTTGGACAAATCAACATTTGGAATGGGATCGTAGTTCCCAGGATTGTACATTTACTGAGGTATACTCCATTCACGAGCACCGCTAAGACCCAATTGCAAGAACTGCAACAAAAGTTCATTTGGGGAGGTAAGAGAGCGTATGTCTCAAGTAACCGTATGATGGCTCCAACATCTCAGTGGGGTTTAGGGCTGAAATCAATCGAATCTGTCTGGATGACCCTAAACTTTTCTTGGTTTTGAGACTCGCAGAAGTGAGGATTTATGGGCAATATTCCTAAAAGAAAATTTTATATACGTTCCGGCTTTAAGTTTGAGAACAGAATTTTCATGGGCCCTCAAGAGTTTTTAAGACATTAGTTGTTCTGGACATTACTGGGAGGCCATGGCCTCTTCCTGGAAGAAACAGTAGATACCGCCCTCACCCTTTTAGGATATCACGAACCCTGTAATTTCAACAGCAGGTTAAACACAAGGGACGAATTCTTAGTATCCCATCAGTTAATATCTGTGGGACAAGTTATCAGAGATGAAACAGGAATAATCCAAAAACGTTCCTACACGTAACTAAGATAAGGAAAACTACAAAAAAGCATTCTACAAACTCATGGATCCCCCCACCCCTTTTACATTGCAATCGAATGCTTACATCTTTCCGAAATTCAAAAAAACCATCAGAAGAGCTTTGTCAAAGATCACTCGGAGCTCCTCGTTCGCAATCGTTTTTTGCGTTTGGAATGTACCCCGATGGAGGACGTTCTCGGAGGTTCCAGAACCCTTTTTAGAAACCCTCTTTTGAGCTCGGCGGAGAAATGGTTTCGCTATAGGATGGCGACCTCGTCGCTTTTTCTTAACAAATCCATGGAGAATATAGACGAAAGAAAATGCACATTTTGTTGCCAGAGTTTAGAAACTTCTAGACACCTTTTCTTAGACTGTGACAGAATAGCCCCTCTAGTGAAGTTGGCTACAGATCGCATCAAGAACGTATTTGGAGAAAACCTCAGAGTTGATGAATGGCTCGTTCTTACTTCACCACAACGGAAACATCAGTTCCAGATGGAAAAGCTGTCTGCAAGATTTTATTTAGTTTGTACGCAGCACGCACAAAGAAAACGGGGGTTCCTTGGGCCTGGACAAACTTTTGGACAAGATTTTTAATATCCAACAGGGACTGGACAAGGGTTGAAGTGGAAAAGCGGTTCATAGCGATGGAAACCCTCCTTCTGGTTTGCTATGAAGCCACGGTTACCTCAGCGACCGACAAAATAAACCTTCTGCCTCGAACTTGTCTCCTGGTAATAAAATTTACTCTGCTTTTATGTGTTTTAAATTTCCCAAATTCTTCTTTGCCTTCTTGTTTTTTTGTGTCTGTTTTTTTTTATCAGTACTTTTAACCTCCCCTTTCCATTCCCTCCCAGAGAAACATTTACTGTCCGTGTATGATTGAATGTGGCCAAAAATTTGTACAAATAGATATCCTATATATTTTATATTCTAATGACTACTTAAGAAATGATTATAAAAAAAAAAAAAAAGTCGCCAAGGATATGGTGAGGAGTCATTCAATTCCTTCTGATGAAGATCAAGGATCGGCTAAATCACCCGATCATATAACGAGAAGTCATTCAGCCATGAAAATAAATAGGGATCTTAGAAACACGTAAGCAATAACCTAAACCACATATGACGTCACATTAAATTGATTCATAGAATAGGACTGAATATATATATATATATATATATCAGACTTGTTGATTTATCGTTCATTTGTTGTCGTTCGCGAACGATGAACGACAAAGTTTTTGACAAACGATAAGGAAAATTCTTTATCGTTCGTTGTTCGTTTTTGGTGCCAAAGAGAAGGACCAAGATTTTTCATTTTCATGGCAAAAAAATAAAAGAACATCATCAGATTTTTTCAGAAGGCTAGAAAAAACTCCTTTCCAAAAAAACTTCATTTTTTTAGAATGACAAACGCTAAACGAACGATCAATGACAAACGATTCAATTTAAAAGTACAATAACTTTTGTTGAACGACAATTTTCGCGAGCGTGAACATGTCTGATATAATATATATATATGATCTTATTTAATGTTTTTCAGATTTGCGAGTCGGGCTCCAACTAGGATTTTACCTTAGTGCATAAAGATGATCACGGGAAAGCTTGAACGAAATCAAATAACGGGAAGTGTCTCTTCAAGGGACTCAAAAAATGTGTAGTAAACTTATGTAGTGTTTTGTTGGCATTCAATCGCCTCTAATGTCCTCAATATAATGCTATTTTCGAACAGTTTAGGACAAAATGTTGGTGTGATGGCAAGAATTCCAAATTAAGTTTTTTTTTTTTAGGTACATTCTAAATTAAACGAGAATTTAAAGTTTTTAAACTGTTATTTTTATGAAAAATACTCCAAATGAAATTTCAAAACTTTGGGTCTTTGAGGAGCCACTTCTTGTTATTGGATTTCGTTTAAACTTTCACTAATGCACTAATGTACAAAGCATAGTAATATATATAATATATATAATATATATATATATATATATATAATATTATATATATATAATATATATATATATATATATATATAGATTATATATATATATATATATATATATATATATATATATATATATATATATTCGTAAGAGAGTTCATTTTCTCACCTAAAACCATAAATTTTCAATATTAAGACTGTCTTCAAAGTAAGCATATAAGAATAATATTAATTTGCCCAAGAAGTTTGTTAAAGTTCCATCTGCATTTATATGCCTTTTAGTGTCTTCATATCATCTGCTAATATACAAGCTCACAAATGTCTAAGATTACATAGTGATTCTCGTTATATTTTTCTTTATTGATGTGTATCATATAAATTATAGGGTTTCTAATGTTAACCGTATGCACTCAAGCAAATGTGTTCAATAAGACCAAGTCCGGAACTGCTACCTAAAAAAAGGAAATGATAAGGATCTAAAATATGCGGCTGTACATATGCATTGTCAATAAAAATTAAATACCTTCGTATATGGTGGGTAATAAAGATAAAAATACACATACTTATTTTGTTAGCAATATATTTTCATTTAACATTTTATGATTATTTCTCATTACAATATTACCATCAGAGTTGCCTATTTTTTGCTTATGTTGGGGTAAATAAAAAAGGTAAATATATAACCTGATATCCACATTTTTTCATGCCTAAAGTCCCCTCGGCTCAAATAAGAACCCCATAAAAATATTGTTCATGAAATTACACCATAGAGTATATTAATATCACTTATGGTAGCGCTGAAGATAGGGGTATTTGTTAGCTTTCTATTGATGGGGAAATATAATCAAGAGGGAGTAATACTTCACATTATTACCATGAAATATGGGATGAGGTGATGTCACAAGTTTTTTCTCCCGATACCCCGATATTCAGCGCTACATTACGTGACTTCGGCACTCTATATTGAATATATGATGTAAACATATATCTTTATATTTTTCATCAAAATCGGAAAATATGTATGGCATGGTTTATTATTTAGATCAAGTGTTAGAACGTATCCTTGAGGTCAAATATAAGTAGGTAAGAATATGAAATTGTGTTTTTTTTTTCTCTAGAACTTGATTGGTGTAAAGAAAAGTGACCACAAAAAATAATTTGGCATGATTAAATAAGACATTACGGTCTCTACGTCCATGTGCCAAGTAAAAACTGCCATCCGAAGGGCGTCTCTGAAGGAATGGCAGACTTCGTGGCTGGTGATGATAATTGCTGCCAGACAAAATTATTCATAGCTGAGCCCTATTTTGGAAACAAAATCATCCGATATAAACGGCAATAACCAGTGATCATATACAGTCAACTTCGCCTAAGTCGATTCTCTCGGGACTGTGCAAAAATAATCGACTTAGGCGAAATTCGAGTTACAAATTTTGATTGCTAAGTCGAAGAAAAATTCGATATACAGGTAGGCGTGTGGTGTGTGTGCACTCGCTCACATGCAGTCGCAAATCCTCGGCGAGGCAGCAGTGCATGCGGCTGTGTTTTTTGGAAAGTGAGCGCCCTCTTCGACTTATGCGAAGTATTTTCTTGTTTATGTATGTGTTACTGTCAAAATATCTGTTCGACTTAGGCAAAATATCGACTTACAAAAATCGACTGGTACGATTTTTATTACACACATGTCAATGGAGGAAAAATGGGACTTTTGATTATATTCGAGTTAGGCGACTTTTCGACTTATGCAATTTCGACTTAGGCGAAGTTGACTGTACGTTTAATCGACATCTTTTAAAATGGGCAAAACTGTCGTCTTTGCGAAGAAGGAGAATAAACCCCCACTCATCTTGTTTATGACTGCCCTCGACAATATCTGGAATGAGGGAAATAGCCGACGGGATTGATGGGAAAAAACGTATTCTGGAAGAATTCGTCTTAAAAGCATTTAACTACATTTGTAAATTTAACATTATACTAAATAATAAACAGTTTAGCTCCAAGAGGGTTTATTACTAGCTGATACTGGATTGAGTTCCAGTGAGGTGGGGAGGATCTAAGAGCTACACAACAAACAAATAAGATATTAAGTCAATCGTTGCTCTGTGAACGCCAGCAAATAGAAAACAATTTATCTTTTCAACATTTTTTCTCATGATTTTCTAAATGGCATTTACGAATCTTGTGAATTCCCATTGATTTATCATTAAGTAATTGAAACTTCTCACTCTCAGAGAAATAAATGATGCTTATTATTGTTTATTCAAGCATGTCGATAAAGGCGGTAAGATGCAGAAAAATATAGAATAAGGTTTGCCGACTGAAATAATATATGCTTATATACCTATGAGTTTGCAAGAACTTTAAAAAACATCCTTGGCCAGGAATCCAAATGAGGATACACTTATTACTTTTTAATCTTTATTAGAAACTCACCATTGCAACTTCATAGTTCCTTCATTTAAACTCAAAATTAGATTTTCCTAACAGCCCCGTATCCGAATAAATGTGTAATCTCCTCGAAATACCACCTATATGTATTTTAGTTTGCATATTATATAAAATGTATTTCTTCCCCTTATGAGATCTTAAATTAAGGATATAAAGTTATGATTTATGATAATAGTCTTTGCGGCCCAAATTAAAGTTTTTATGGGCTTATACCTCCAAAAACACTTTTATGTACTTTTAAAGAGAAATGTGTATATATCAAATAATATTGAATTTTGAGTGGGCTACAAAAAACCTTTAAACATTATCATAGTGAATCAAATAATTGAAGGGAAATAGTTGCATTTCTTAATATATATAATATATGCAATATATAACTTTACAAACCTTGTCGTTTTAAGAAGATTTGGACACAGCAATGGTCATCAAAATATTTTTAAAAGCTTATATATTATTAAGAATAGACCCGTGGTTCCCACAGTGGTCCAGTGGATCCCTGGGGGTCCACGAAGGCTGGCCGGGGTGTACACGTGTAATGATCATTTTTTTTCTCTATTTCTTTTCAAAAACAAAAGTCATCACATTTTTGGAAATTATTTTCTAAAAAAACTTTGTTACTTTTTTCTTTTCTAAAAAACGTCCTCACTTTCCTATAAAAAAAACGTCCTCATTTTTTTTGGAAATTCTTTTCTAAAAAAAACTTTGCCACTTTTTTCTTTTCTAAAATAACGTCCTCACTTTTCTATAAAAAAACGCCCTCACTTTTTTGGATATTCTTTTCTAAAAAAATTTCATCCCTTTTTTTGGAGATTCTTTTCTAAAAAAACGTCGTCACTGAACGCTACGAAACGCTGAACGGAACGCTATTTTTTTTAACGCTGAACGCTCACAAGACTGGATATAAGTCAAAAATAAAATATAATTATACTTCACAGATGTCTCGCATTGAAATTGAAATTCGCGTTTTGACAAAATTGAGGCGGGGTCCACGGAAAGTGCCCGAAGACCGTTAGGGGTCCATGAGCCGAATCCAGTTGGGAACCACTGAAGTAGACAATAGTTATGCTCTAAAAAACCTTGTCACTTTTTTAGAGATTTTTTTAATGAAATTATTTAAAAAAAACGTCGTCACTTTCTTCTATAATTTTTTTTCATAGGAAAATTATTTTATAAAAAATGTCGTCCCTTTGAGAATGACAAAGAAACGAAAATATATTAAAGTCCCGGCCCGGGTCCCAGCGAAAAAAAGCGTCCCGGTCGTTTTCCTGATATATATCATATATAATTCTTATAACATTTTCATGAAAAATATTATATTTCTTGAATTATACTCAAGTATACGAATTGCATTGATGTTGTTTTTATCGGTGACTTTTTTTACATTTTTAATGAATAGTTAACCCATGATACTAAAATAAAAATATATTCTTCACATTAATGGATATTTATGGATAATCAAGAAAGTAAAAATAGTCTTCCACTAATTTTAAAATAAATCTAACACAACTGTGTAATAAAAATATAATATCAAGAACACCGTTTTGTAAAATGTTTCGGATGCTTGGAACCAGTGGCTTCGAATGAAAAAGTTTTAAAATGTCATCCTTTTGAAAGTTAGTAGAGACTCAATGTACTCAAAAATCGGATTAATATTCAGCAATGAACTTTTTCTTATACCTTAGCCGAACAAATTCTTCCTGAGCAAATTAATGGAAACATTAGGGAATTTTATTAATAAATACTCTTATCAGCGTGCACACTCATCCCAACAATTTTTATAATATTTTTTTATTTACGGCTCTGTGTTTTCGATTCGGTTTATTCTTTGTCCACACTCAACTATGTAAGTATCTCAAATAAACACCCTGCCAATCCATTTTGTTCATTAACCGTGTCTGGGGCTCATATAAAATCATACCCTTAAACAAAGAGATAATATTGCAGAAAAAAAACAATTGAAAGAAAAAGAGTTGTTGTATGATTTTCTTTGGG
>CP045892.1:5453206-5648294 GCA_013387185.1 Caligus rogercresseyi | reverse complement strand
AGGATTTTCCGCCATAAGTGATTTATAGTTGAGCAGGGCACCATTTAAAGCCCTTGTTCGCGGCTAAAATCCATTTTCTACCCAAAAAACCATTTCATTTGTTGGATAGCGCTATATATTTTTTGTACAAGAAAAATAAATATAAAATATTATGTAATTGTTGCACTAGCCCATCCACAAACTACTATGTGAATAACTACTATAGAACTATCATAGACAACAGAGCTCATTACATTAATAAAAAATATTTTTAATATATAATTTTTTTTAATGCATTGAATTCAAAAATATTCTATGACTTCAAATTTGCATACCTAATGAAGTAATTTATTAAATCAACATCATTGCATATTTTATAATTTTAAACCAACTAACTTTCAGCTTTCCTATTGCTCTCAGAATGAAGTATGTTTTTAATAATTATTATATTTATATAGTCAAAAGTTTTCGAAGCAAGTGCACCTACAAAGTTTTAATTAGTCTTGATTCTCAAGGTATAATATAATTATCAATTGTCAAGCAGATGTTCCTTCATTATTTTGTTTGATCTTTGTGGCAAGAGTTGGAACCATGAACTGGACCGGTTAATCACTTTGGGCCGTCTTATCACTAGGAGGGAGGGAGTTTGTATATATATATATATAGGTATACCATGGTATATATTTGCTTACATGGTTCGATAGAATTGCATCCGACGGGATATAAATAAACATTACAACATTAAAAGTAGTCTATCAAACCTAGGATATTATCAATGAGGTAGACCATAAATGACCATCCACTCTCGGGATTCGAACCAGCGCCCCCAACACCGATAGTTGAACACGCCTTAACACGCACAGATATCGCACCCCTTTATATATGTATATATTTTGGTGGCATTATGAATTAGTGATAATATAGTTATTTAAGTCTTAACACATTTGTAGTTTTATTATGTCTAAGAGTAAGACACAATCTTAGATACTATAGTTTATATAAAAGGATGATAATTAAAATTTGGTCTTATAGATATATTGATTTGCTTATGAATTTATTAGACAACGTAGCAAAACGCCCAAACAGCAGGTGTCATTATTTGCGATATAGAAGACTCCTCTGTAGATACTGGACTTCCTCTACTACTTCCATTGGCAGGAGTCGGATTCGACTCATCGCCAATAACGAATTTCATGGTGAAGACATCCATCCCATCGATTTAAGTCATCTTTCTTCGATCTCTCTATAGTTTCTTTCGATCGTGTTGGAAATATTTTAAATAGTTGCCTTCCTTGGTGGAAGTGCAGTGTGCTTCTCTTTCTTTTTCCTCATTAGTTATTTTTCACACTCCTCATAAATACAACCCCCCATATATATATATATATATATATATATATATATATATATATATATATATATATATATATATATATATATAATATATATATATATATATATATATACAGTGGTTGCCGCGTGCGATGAAATGAGCGATAAACGATAATTATCGCTGAGGTCAAACCTTTATCGTTTATCGCAAAGTTTTATAAAAATATCGCTCATTCATTTACCGTTAGTCCCAAAAAAATGAGGAACGATAAACGATAAATTCAAAGACGACTTTTGTAAAAATTCAAAAATGTGCACGGTGGCAATAGTCACAACAGCCCACCTGACGTTTTAAGACCAGTTCAAGCTGAGAGTATATATAGGGTAGAGACTAGAAGGAGCAACACTGGCTTGCAAGTGAACCCTGAAAAACTCCTTATGAGAACTGCCAAGTGTGTGTGTAGCTGGCCAATCACAGCTGCAGTGAGACAGTCTCACTGGAGTTCTCGAGGTAGGAGGGTGTGCCATTATCATTTATCGCTTTTGTTATCGCAAGTAATTTTTTATCATTATCGTTTTATCGTTTATCGCTTACCGCAGGTTGGGTTTTGAATTTTTTTACCGTTTATCGTTTATCGCAGGTTGAGAAAAAAATTATCATTTTATCGTTATCGCAAGTTAAAAAAGTTATCGCAGAAACCAATGTATATATATATAATGTCCGTTTTTTTATTCCAATCTGGACTCCTCTGTCGATACAAACACGACATATGTCATGATAATTTACTTGGATTAAAATACTATTAAATATGTTTCATAGATTGAAAGATTAAGATATCAAAAGCTGTGTCTTGATAAAGGAAATATTCACATATAAATAAATGTTGAGGAACTCCCATCTCCCTCATTTTCCTATCAAAGATTTCATAATGAAGTAAAACTTTAATATTTATTATCAATCCACAATATAATATTTCAATATGATACATATTCAAAAAGTGAATATTTCGTCTTACATATGTTATCTAATCAAAAATATACCTTTTGGCTTTATATAAAACATCGTGTTGTCATTTGTTTGGCAGAAAAGAAGTGCCAAGTTCTTGTCACCAACCATTTTTGATTTAAGAGGGCTTGTTTAATATGGCCATTGGAATTTTTTTGCCTATAAAATGGAAGAAATATTCTTACATTTCTTCTTCTTGAAATATATTAAAATAACATTATATCTATGAAAAGTTATCAATAATATTTTTTAGGTAATCGTTTTTTTAATCTAAAGGTACAAATATGTCTCAAATTATAAATGAATTAAAAAAACTTCCTTCTCAACAAATTTATTTCTTAATAATTTTCATTTCAAAGGATTTTCAAATATTTATTGCAATCCCGGATTTAGGAGCGCCAACATGAAAATGGGCTAGCGATATAATTAAATATGTGCCAGCAAGATCGAAGTTCTACATAAAAACTATCAAAAGGATTTTAAGAAGACATCGTGCATTTTAAAGCAATCTAATAAATGATACGTCCTTTTCTATAAGGTTATCCTTCAGGGCAGTAAATATGAACTAAAATGTTAAGATTCATGTATTTTCGCAACTGCCCTGAATAGTTTTACTCTGTTTCTGTATATAATTTTAGTGTAATTTATTTTTACACTGTTTAAAATTTTAACAGTTCACTGAATAAATTTTTTATTGCAATTCTAAAAAACAAAAAACAATATAGGTACAAAAAATATATATCATATAATAATTGAGAAACATAAATATGTTTCAATCTTTATACATTTTCATTTTTATAGTATATATTTTTATATTTGTGATAAATTGAGACACATGGAAACTGATACAACTAATTTTCTACGGGTATTAAAACTCACAAGACAAATAAATTATATGGGGATGAGCACTTTAATAAGTTAAGGGGAAGATGATTAAAGAGAGATATCTAAAAATAAACATAATATAATGATTAAGAACCCGAGTTGCTGAGGTAAAAATCAGTGCGCCTTAAATTGCAAACAATATAATTCAATCTCTCGACTTTTTTAATGTATTTGCATATCTCTCCTTTTCTACTGCTGAAAGTTTTGAATTGTAATATAACTGTCTTTCCTCGCTGGCTTGGAATCTTGCTTTCCAGAAAGCAGTAGATCTTATTGGTAAACCTATACATAGAGTGGCCTACGCGGATGATCTTGCTCTTTGTGTGAGAGGCATTGACCGAGCAACATCATTTAGTATAATGCAAGAAACTCTTGACAAACTACTGCAATGGGCTGAAAATAGGAATACCACTTTCTACAGCAATAAGACCAAGTTAATGTTGTTTTCTAGGAAGAAAAACGGGACGCACAAGTCTCTCTTTTTGGGCGACTCCATAATTGAAAGAGTGAGAACCTTCAAATACCTGGGACTAGTTTTAGATGACAAACTGAGATGGAATGACATTAAATGGACATTAAATATGTTACTTCTAACGCCAAAAGAAGTTTCTTCGCCCTGAAAAGATTTGTGGGAGCGGACTGGGGCCTAAGTCCTGTAAAATCCAAATGGATCTACGAAATTTATGTGAGAGCACTGGTGAGCTATGGAGCGGTAGTCTTTGCACCTAGACTTCAAGTAAATCAGTCGATGATTACGGCTCTTCGTAAATAACAGAGACTGGGTCTCATGTCGATCACAGGGGCAATGCGTTCGACCCCAACAAGTACCTTGGAGGTGCTATGTGGTTTGTTACCACTTCATCTCTATATAATGGAGCGCACCTGCATAGCTAGACTCCACACAAAAGAAGACAACAAACAATCGTGGTCCGACCCTTCCGCTAAGGGACATGTTCGATGGTTGGACAACTATATACGAACAAAAAATGTTCCAACATTTAGCAAGAGTTCAACGTTGTGAACAAATGAACGGGGATACAGAGTGGCACGAGAGTGGAGCTTAAAGGACTTCGATTTAATTGGCTATACGGATGGCTCAAAAATTAACGGTTAAAAAAACCCGGCGCGGGATGGGTCATAACGAAGGGTGACTTGGCCATAGAGGAAAGCTCCCTCAGGCTTGATGACACCAACAGTGTATTCCAAGCCGATATAGAGGCGATTCGGAATTTAGTTAGTGGGCTGCCATTAGATAAAACGAAGGATAAGAATATTCTTGTCCTTTCGGAGAGTCTCTCGGCCATCAACATTCTAGACACACAGCCCGGGGATATTCTAACGGCGGAAGTGTTGAACTGCAAGCAGGCCCTGGATTGTAGCAATTACGATATTACCATTGGGTGAGTGAGAGGTCACAATGACACCATCGGAAATGAATATGCAGATGTTGTAGCTAAAGCAGGTGCCCATATGGGCATTGCAGTTTCAGTGCCCACGTCAATTGGTCAAGCCAAGGGTGCTCTAATGGAGGCATCCATGTCCATGCGGAAGGCCAATTGGCTGAAGATGAGTTCCTGCAGGCAGACAAAACATTTCATTTCCGAGCCCTATCTTGGGAAGAAAATGTACCATTATAGGAGGGCTTCTATGACCCGAATTGTCTCCATGGCCAGTGGCCATATTAACTTAAATGGACATCTTCACCGAATGGGAAGGTCGAAAACTCCAACGTGCCGTCTCTGCGAGGAGAAAGATGAAACTCTAATTCATCTCATCTACGATTGTCCACGGACACGGATTGGAATGGACGAACTTATATTGGAAACCAGAGAGAGGAAGAAGACGCTGGAGGAATTTCTTTTAACTAATTACAATTATTTGTCCAAATTTAATTTGTTTAAAAATAAAATTAGTAGTTCCTAGAGAGTTCACGACCGGCTGATACCGGATTAAGTTCCGGTGTGGTGGGGCTGATCTAGGAGCTAAACAAACAAACAATGACTGTCTTCAATAATTATATTTACTAGTATGTCAAGTATTTTATCATATGTCAATTATGTCTTGAGCCTATGTGATGGAATAAGATTTCATTTCATCTGACTATACCTTTTCAATCATCCATGCTTCCTGTACTTGGTAAATGAAATTCCTTTTTTTCCTTCTTCCTGCAGTCTGTCAGTATGGGCTTGAAGGCCGTCTTGAGAGCCTTAGCATCAATGCTATATTTTAAATATTTTCCCCTTTGTATTTTAGGTCTTAGATAATAGTTGAAGCTCAAAAAATATATCAGAAGAATGTATAGCCTTAATTTATTACAACTACAAAAGAACCGTTACCTTAAAAAAATTGTCAATTTCTTTGAGCATTTATAACTTGTTTTGTTCATTCTACCAGGCAGTTTTCTCGTTTATACATTTGACTACAGCATAAAGATATAGGAGGCTGAAGACGGACACTTCGGAATTGACTTTTGTTTTTTATTCTCTCCTTCCTCATCTTTGAACTAGCCTTAAATTGACACCAAGTTCAATATACTCTGTTTACAAGCTCAAATCGTCAACTATTTTGTATACAATATCCAGCCTGACCTTCGAACGTAGAGTCATTGCCAATGAAAAAGGTACAACACAGCTAAATTTTACTATTGTTTCAGCAGAACATACAACAACAACTGACTCAATTTTTCATATACGTTTGGCAACAATGTATTGTGAAAACTACTGGAACATAAAAAATATTAATCATTATTCGTTAAAATGAACAAACAAGTAAATATATACAAGAGAGTGGAAAATTAAAGACCAAAAATCTTGAATTGCTCTTGTTATCTTCGAATTAATTTTTGTACATACATCTTTTCATTACCTTATCAAAACAATAAGAATTTAAATAAACAAATAGTATTTTGCTGTTCTTAAAAAGTTTACAACGTAATAAATAAACAAAAAATATACAAGAAATAAAATCTTTCATAAATACTTTTTCTTTCTCCTGCCGAGAAACAAAGGATGCTCATTTGCATATTAGATATATCAAATTACAAAGTTTATGATTCTTGTTATTCTAAAATAAATAACTTAAAAATAAATAGAATAAATAAATACAACTTCTTTACAAAAGGCAATTCCCCCCTCTTGAAAATAAATGAAATAACTTATTCGGCTTCACAGTAGCTGTATTAGCATGACAATGACTATAAAAATATATTTATTATGCTACAAGGAAAACTCTACCTATTTTGAAATATTGTCAACTTCTAGCACTCATGTTTTTTTTTGATAAAATAATATCAATATTATAGTGTATAGTACACAATCAAGAAACTACCACCAGTCTTGATAGTAAGCCGGATTATTATTATTTCTTCTTATACTTTTATTGAAAGAAAGAAAACTATTATTGGAGGACCAATTAAAATATACAACATTTTATGTAAATATAAGTTATTTAATAATAAAGCTACTTGCTCTTAGGTAGACCTCTACCGGCTCATACCAGATTAAGTTCTGGTGTGGTGGGGCATATCTAGGAGTTAAACAAACACACTTTTATTGAAATATATACGCTTTGTACACACACACACATATATATATATATATATATATATATATAACTGTAATATAATGTTTTTAAAGGAAGACTCATTGATCCAATGAATTTTGGTTATTTATATAAAAAAACATCATTTCTAGGTTCCATTTTTGATATTTAATCATTTTGTGATTAAGAGATATCTTTATTTTTGTACATAAACATCAATATTATTAAGTCTGTTTTATTGATCAGAAAGAAAATTATAACTTTGTAAATTAGCTTTTACGACATTATATGTATATATATATATATATATATATATAAATTACGACATATTGTATATTGGTTACATAAAACAAGTATAGTAAAACTACCGAGAAAACATTACCTTAACCTTTAAATGTTCTCAATAATTAATGGTACTGCTTAAGAGTATTTTTTTATAATTAACACAAGATGTATATAATTTATCAAATACTTCTTGAAAAAAGAAATCATGCCTTAACAAAATATTAAGTATCAGCATGAATATAGTTCCCAATTTTGATGAATCAGATAATTATTGTATTTAGGTAAATTGCTTGTTATGCATACAACACATGGATTGTAATGCTTGTGAAATTATAAAAAAATGTATGAGTACTATTTTAGCAAACTTTGAGATTAGTTATAATGGGTATTATGTATGTTTGTAAACTCTTTTCACTTGAGTAGGATATTTTGCATCTTTCAAATAATTGAAGTTATAAAGTTAATCCTATTTTGTTTATCCATATCCTCCTCATAGATACAACTGTCAATAGAATCAGTTAGGCCAAACAAATCGTTTGGTATATTTTTATAATTATCTTTTGAAAGGTCCTTTTATTTTTATAGTACTTATTGTAAAATATTATTTTATTTGTGGACGTCTAAGGGAGACATGATGGAATGTGGTCACACATATTTTCTTGCAATAATAAAGCAACCCCCCACGTATTCCACAGTTATGCACTTTCTTCAATTATATACTAGTTATTAGATTAGTTTTTTTGGGGAATGTTGGGGGGAGAAAGGGAATTTTAACAAGTCTCTATGGCTTTGTAGCTTGAAAAAGTCTTAAATGGAGCTAAGTGGACGCTTATTGATTTATGCTCAAAGATGCTTCGATGGTAGCTACTAACATTATACATATTTTTTGTTAATTGACAACTTTTATTATTAATTATTTTTGGACTTTATTCACATCTTTTATGCAAAGTTACATTTATTGCATTTTAAAATCAACTCACAAAAAGTCACACCTTTTTACATCTTATTGTCGGAATAGTAATCTATCGTTGATCACAATAAAAATTATATTTTTTCTCTGTGCAGTAAGAGTCGCTTCTTTCAAACCGGTAATAACTGGCTACACTTTTTATAGCATTGGGTACTTTATATTTGATGCTTAGTAATAAAGAGCAATTTAGAGGTCAAAAACCCTCTTTAATAAGTTATAAGTAGTCAGTACCAATCTTAAATTGCACAAGCACTATTTTACCTAAGAAAAGGAGAGAGATTGTGTTTCCTCTGTCTTAAGCAAAAAACTTTTTTCCTGTCTCAAGGAAGATATATGTGAGTAATCGTAGTAATGATTATTTATCAAAAAAAACTTGTCCAACTCATTTCTTTCCCGAGGACAAACTTCTTATATTTATTGCCCATCATTGAATGAAATGGATGGATGCATTCTATCATATTTGTTCATATAAACTTAAAGTATATACTTATATATTTTTCTATCAAAATGTGCAAAAAAAAAAAGACTTGTGATGGGTAGTTCTTTTTTCTTCTTCTTTTCTTTCTTTTTCAAGTAGATATAACCGTAAAAACAAAATGTTTTATTAAAATACTTTCTATAAATATAGAGTCTTCTGAACAGCCCCAAAAAAGAAAAGGAAATGACTATTTACAAATCAGAGCCTCCCAAGATTCCAAATCTATATAATAATTCACCAATCTCTGCCCGTCTGTATGTCCGCACGCTATCTTCTCCCACATTATGGTCAGATTTGAACTTTGAAGGTACATATGGAATCCTTGGGTCAAGGCAGACCTAATAAAACTATTTGCATAGTGATGGGACCAGAAATGAAAAAAATGTCATTGGATACAACTTTTCTGATTTTACTACCTACCTAGCATTTTTATCTCCGTATGTGTGTTCACAAACTAGCTCCAAAACCTGCCCATACCCGAAGGGTGAACATATGGGCGCCGTAGGCGGTCAAATATACGAGTATTTTTTTATTTGTAAGTTTATTGACCTCATACTTTTATTGTGATTCTTTTACTTATGTCGTTTTTATGATTGTCAGGATTCTGAAACTCATAGTCTTCAGATAAATAATTAATCACTGAAGAAACCAAATATTACGCTCTTAAATGTACAACGCTTGTATCATATTACAAAATACATTTTCATGGTGGATGTTTTTGAACCGAGTGCCCCGAGATTTAATGCGGAAGGCTCTTTAAATCCCCTATGCCAGGAGTCGGCAACCCGCGGCTCTAGAGCTGCCTTTGTGGCTCCCTGGAGCTTTTCCGAAAACGTTAGAAAATGAGGAAAAGATGGGATAGGAAAATATATAGGACCAAAATGTGAACTGTATGAAGGTTATACAAAATTAATAAGGAATGATTTTTTTTGCAGCCCCAAACACATTTTTTTAATTTTTTTTGGTCCGTTATGGCTCGTTCAACATTTTGAGTTGCCGACCCCTGCCCTATGCGTACGTTGTGTATATGATAATAATAATAATAGCTCAGTTGGATTTTGTACAGCTCAAAGAAAATAAAATTTAACTAGAAGAGCATCGCGTCTGCCGAAGGAAAGGAGAGAAGAACAGATAGAGCAAAGAAAAATATCATTTTAAAGTAGTACTGAAGCTATGTATTTCTATTGAATACAATGTATGTTTTGACGATTGATATATATTAATAATTTTGTTATCTTGTTATCATTAAAATATACACATAAACCTAAAATTTCATACTCAGTTAACACATTTATTAATATGTTTCCTTGGATTTTTTAACATACCTGAAACTTTATATGTAACAAAATTAGTCCAAAAAAAATAAAAATAGCCCAATATATAACATATAATTCATGTCGATTGATTTTTTAAACGCTTGAAGATTTAGATGGATTGCTATCAAGTATTTGTTGGTTTTATCATACCAAAAACTATTTTAGCCTATAAAAATTTGTTTTAGGCAAACGCAGTTCATTGACTAAATGCATTATCATGCTTGATATAGCCTTGCTAGTCCTTCAAACTTATTTGAGAATTTATTAATCGAAAACGATTGTTTAGGGTTTCATGGGTTATAACTAATAATAATGGGGGTTTTTAACCCACCGTGCCACAATGATTATGCCGATCATACCAATGGTATTTTGGGGGTTTAAACCAAACGCCCTAGAGCCCTCGGGTTACTCCGATCATATTCAATGGTATATTGCCAGAACCAACCAAAAAATAATTGTAATAGAAGGAACTTATCAATTTTTGTTTTGGGAGTATGTAATTACTACTTCCTCTTTTGTCTTCTTGATGTACAAGAAGCATTTTAATAACTATTATGCACTAATAACATAAGCAGTTTTTTTAAAAGTATATTTAATAAAGCTTTTTATCAAATAATGTTTCGTATCAACAACCAAATAAAGTATCGAGATTATGTTTTCGAAGTAAAACTAAAATAAACAATAAAATAACCTTAAAAGAGGCTTATCCCCTTAATGTATAAAATTGAATCAATATCTAGATAATTATTGTTCAATTCGGAGCAGAGAGGCATATGATACAATTATTATTGTTATTTTTTTTTTGCCTATATGACAGGATATAAATAAGCATTATATCATGTAAATTAAAATATCGAACCTAGGATCTTATCAATGAGGTAGACCAAAAATTGATTCCCGGGATTCGATCCTGCGCTCCCAGCATTGAGAGTTGAACACGCCTTAATGCACATGGCTATCACGCTTCCTTTTTATTTAATGGTTTTTTGAAGAATAGACTGATGGGTAAAGTGACTTTTCTTCAGCGTACATAATATAAAAACTCCAAGCAAGGAAGCTGTATACCTTTAAACAATAGATCTCTTCCCATCCTCCCGGGTGGACTGAGTTGCCTTTTCATTTATATTACTTTTTCTTGGTACAATCATTCTTATAGATACTTTTTGTTCAATCAAGTCATCATCTAGGTCATGGGTTTCCAAACTTTTCAATCCGCGACCCCCCCCCCCCCCCAAAACAATTCCTAACACTGGCGACCCCCACTATCTTCTGAGGTGGCGGAAACCTAACAAAACTTATACATAGGTCACAAGCATTGTGGCGTCTCGCGACCCCTCCCTTGACGTCTCGCGACCCCTCGGGGGGTCGCGACCCCCACTTTGGTAACCCCTGATCTAGGTCATTACAAGATTATAAACATCTTATCCCTATTTATCTCCTCATAATCTCACGTATTTTACCGCCTTTTGGGGGCTCCACAAAAATTTATATAAAAAATATTTTTAAATTGCTCTTAGCCAGTTCTGGCAATATGATTTTCCACCAGATGTTTGACCTTCTCTTTTTGACCTTAGAAAATATGACAAATCCTGCAAGGGTATTCTTGTAGAGTATTTTTGGCCGTTACGGGGGTTTCCATTGCCATAATTGTTGAGCATTATTGTAGTAATTAATCTATCTTTGGTGAGAAAGGACATATATTTCATTCCATGGTAACGGCAATGCTTAGTCAGTTTAGTTTGCTAAGGCAGGAGACCTGAAAAATTCATGTCTCTTTGATAGTTGCTGACAAGGTATATAGAATACGACGTATGTTTATTTCATATTTTAATGGATAATGAAAAGTTCAACATCTTATTATTACATTTTTGATGTCATCTAAAGTTTACTGCAAGAATAGATTATTGATTAGTGGGCATAATAACATTTAATAAATAATTTTCCCCGCTTGCCGGTGTGACGTCATTAAGAACCACGGGCATGCAAAAAATGAGCTCTCTTTATTATATGTATATACCGTGATTTTTCATGCACCTAGGTTGCAAAATAGCTCCTTTATTTGGATAAAAGTGTGACATATTTGAGTTGAATTCAGAGCAAGGTGTCGGAGCTGCACAAATAGTATTTTTAACTCAAAAAGTGGAAGTTCACAATGAAATCCATGGACTTTTGTATAATGAATCCTTTTATTTTTATTTGTTTCTTCATCCCCCTTCATAAAAACCATTTGATTCTTGAGGATATCTTTATGGTACTTCTCGCAAGCCCGCCAATAAACAATATTTTCGAGTTGCCAAAACTATTTTATTTAGTTTTCTAAGTCTACTCCCCGGAACAAGACTCTGAAAGGACAATGGAATTAAAGGAATATTCATTCCATCTGTATAAGGAGTTGCTTTCTTTAATTAATATTAATAAATTATTTTAAAACTAGAGGCATGTATACACTCAGATAGTGCAAACCTCCGCCGATCCCCACCAAATGAATCACTTAACGGAATTACAATCCAATCATATATGTCTACATAAGTAGGTGTGTTTGAATCCCGAGAGGGGATGGTCATTTTTGGTCTACCTCATTAATAAGATCCTAGGTTCGATAGACTAATTTTAATGCTATAATGCTTATTTATATCCAGTCGGATGCAATTCTATCGAACCAAATAGGCAAAAAAAAAAAAAAAAAAAAAAAAAACTCAACTTTCCTTGTAAGGACTGCAGAAAAGTCTATAATTCTATCATTCACGCTTTCGCTGATTGCCATGCCCTGTCATATCTTCGTGCTTTCGTCACCCATAACATAAGTCATTTATACAGCTCTGAAAATGAGGCTAAGTTTTTAATGGCCTATATCCTATTTGGTAATCCTCTGGGGGCAGCGACTGCATCTCCTGAGTCCAAGGCTCTGAGTTTTGCACTTGCTAGCGCTAAAGCTCACATCGCTGAGTGTTTAACCTCCAATACACTCATTCGTAATGAGTCATTTAAAAAAATATTTATTTCTGCGGCTGCAAGATATGGAGCCTATGCCCTCAAGATTCCACATTCTAAGAAAGTGACGTTATGGGACTTCGCCGCGGATATCGTCAAAGTTTTTCCTCAGTGGTCCTGTCATTTTTACTCTCGTTTGAAACTCATTGTAAGAAGATATAAGAGGACTTCAAATACATCATCGAGGGAGCTGTGCAATAAAGGATTGGCTTATATACTATTTACAATTTTTTTTTCTCCCTGTATTTCGTGTACTCACTTACACTATATATAATGTAGATTATGATGTTTTAATGATGTGATGGGTCTTGCCTCAGAGGGTTAATTTTAAACTACAATGATTATTTATGATTTTTTTATCACAACCCCTCATGCTTTATTTATTTATTTATTATTGTATATATTATTTTATGTATGATTTTTAAATAAATGACCCATTATAAAAAAAAAAAAGTAGGTGTGTTTGGTGAATAATGAGTGAGGAGAGAGCCATCCTAAAAAACATCCATTGACGTCATACTAGTTTTTCGTCAATTCAGAAATACGTCACTGGATGTTTAAACTCCTTTCTTTTCTCCATCATGCTCTTAATATTAGTGTTATTTTTATTACCTCCGCCGAAGGAGGTATTGTTTTCACTGGCGTTGTTGGTTTGTCAGCAGGATAACTCAAAAAGTACTGAACGGATTCGAATGAAACTTTGTGGAGGTGTTGAAAATGTCAAAAGGAACAAGTGATTAAATTTTGGCATCTGTAAGTGCTTTTTTAATATGCAAAATGAGCAAAATACTAAATGAAATGGGGTCTCTATTCAGGGAGTAGGAAAGAACAAACGCTAAAAAAATATTCATTGACGAATTATTGTTCATATATCAGCTCAGGACTATGTTAACCTAGTGACGTAGCTTAAACTTCTTCCTCTTCCCGTCTCTGAGTGCTTTTTTATATGCAAAATGAGCTAACAGAGAGGAAACAATGATTACAGATAGAAAATCGGGCGTGTGAAAGGGAGAATGTTTGAATGGGAATGTTGTGGGGATCGGCGGAGGTACACACTCTCTGAATGTATATATGCCTCTAGTTTAATATTAATATTAAGAGGAAGACGGGAAGAGAAATAAATTTAAGCACCCAGTGACGTAGTCCTTAGCTGATAAATCAACAATACTACGTCAATGAATATTTTTTAAGTGTTTGTTCTTTCCTACTCCCTGAATTTCATTATTGATATTTTTAGTATTTAGCTCATTTTGCATCTTAAATAAGCACTCAGAGATGCCAAAATCTAATCACTTGTTTCTTTTGGCATTTCCAACAACTCCACAAAGTTTCATCCGAATCCGTTCCGTACTTTTTGAGTTATCCTGCTGACAAACAAACCAACAAACTAACAAACTAACAAACCAACGCCAGTGAAAACAATACCTCCTTCGGCGGAGGTAATAATATATGCAAAGGCTTCTTAGCTGACATTGATTGAGTCCTATTTGGAAAGAAAATAATTGCTTGGAGAGATTAAATTCTTATCTCCGAGCTGATGTTAAATCTTTAAAAGCCAAGAGAGAAGGGATGTCTTAATTTATAACTTTGTTATTATTATTATTGTCATTTCTTTTCCTTTCCACAAATTATGTTTGAGAAAAAGGTCCCAGTTGGCTATCCTTGGCACTCTTCTCCATCTTAAAAAAAGTATTTTGTCTCCTTTGATATGCCTTTGTACTAGCTTAGAGGATTTTTTTTAGAAAACTTATTTTTCCTTTTTCTCTAGCTTTTTTGTCGTTGTACAATAAAATAGAATTTAATTTTGCTAATGATATTCATATGCACATACCATTATTTACCAAGAACAGGCTACCATTGGTCAAAATAAATTCAAAGTAACTTTTGTAGAGCGTGTATTAAAACTGTATTATATACTATATTAAAAATGTATTACCAAATCTCTAAAAAATAAGATGTTGGATCCATGATGCAACAGCAAACCCCAGAGTTATATCAATGAATAAAAACTAATTCAATAAATAAAGTGATAAAGCTTAAGAGAGTTAAATGTAACAACTGAGTAACATAACAATTTAAAAAAGACATAGAGGTTCTTCAGATAACCAATCAAATCAACCTATCATATCTCATAGATGATGCAGAGTACTTAGAATCCTTACTAATGGCGGGAAATGCAGTCATTATAGAGAAGCACGAATACAAGGAAAATACATAACTTCATAAAATAATACCAACATTGGTAAAATTATATAAGCCAATATAAATAATATGAAATATATTTGTTGCAACAACATTGATCTTAAAAATAAATGTAACAAAAGGGTGTGGGATAGCCGTGTGCGTTAAGGCCATAGAGATATAAAGGCATAGAGAGCTGATTGGATCCTTTAGACTTTAGAGAAATACGTCATTGTGTCCCGAACATAGAGATAAAATTATATAGAGAGCTTATTCCCTTCATCTGTATTTTGTGTCCAATATAAATAAAGTAATATGTACTACGTCATCGTAAGCTGATCATAGAGATAGAATCTATCTCTCTGATCAGCTTACGATGACGTAGGTCAAATTACTTTGTTTATATTAGAAACAAAAATACAGCTGAACGATGTTTCTCTGCTACTGAAGGGAATAAGCCCGCTTTATCTTTATATCTCTATGGTTAAGGCTTCTTCAACTCTCATGTTGGGGGCCCAGGTTCGAATCCCGAGAGGGGATGTTTATTTTTGGCCTACCTCATTGATAATATTCTAGGTTCGAGTGACTAATTTTAATGTTATAATGCTTATTTGTATCCAGTCGGATACTGCAATGTTGTCGAACCATATATGCAAAAAATGTAATTATAGTCTGTAAAAAGGAAAATAACATTAAGTAGTATATAAAAGGATCTAAATTATTCAATATGGCCTCCATTGGCCTTCACGATGGCTTCGAGGCGGGGCTGGAAGCGTTTGCAAGCATTTATAATGTGCTTCTCAGGGTAGTTGTCCCACTCCTTGATGATGGTGGCCTTCAGAGAGTCAAGATTGAGGTGAGGGGTCCGGTTGGTCTTGCTCTCAATTGCGCCCCACCAGAAAAAATCCAGCGGATTTAGATCCGGGGATGACGGTGGCCAGAAGTTCTTCGGCCAGAAATGGGCCATATTGTCCTTGCAGAACTTTTAGTTCTTAGCCGCCATATGAGATGGTGCACCATCCTGCTGCCACACATAGTTTCCGGTGGGGTAGTTTTTATTAAACCATGGCAGAACAGTATACCTCAGGACTTTGTAGTAGGCCTCGGTGTCGATCTTCTCGTCCGGCCGAAAGAAGAATGGAGGCATCTTCTTTCCGTCGGACCTGAATACACCAAGGACCATCACTTGCTGGGGATTCTTGGTCCTGAAGACTCCTTGGACATCCTCACGTTGCTTAGCAAGCCATCGATCATTTCTGCGATTGTAAACTTGGTCCACCGTGAAGATCTTTTCGTCTGAAAATATTTTGATGAGACACGGCTTCTTTTTCAACCAATTTAGGATGATCTTGCACCTATCGAGCCTCTTCTCCATCGCTGCTGCTGTCAATAGCTGTCTGTGGGTCCGAACGAATGATTGCAAGCCCAAATCTTCCTTGGCATCCAGCTGGATTGTGCACCTGGACACGTTGAACTCTTTTGAGAGACGGTTTAGGCTGATGGTGGGGTCCGATTCAACTTTGGCCTTAACTTCATTGAGAAAGTCGTCTGTCCGCTTTTTGTTATGGCCACCAGATCCAAGAGCTCTGTTGAAGCCTTTACCATCATTTTTGGCTTGCTGGATACGACGGACAGAACGGATATCAACGCCAACGATCCGGGCAATATCGACTTGATTTATTTGTGCGTCAAGCAAATCGTGAATCCGTTGTCTTTTCGCTTGCTGAACACTCATTTCTGGTCTGAGAGATATTTTTTATAGTTATAAATTGTAGCTATTTGTTTCAAAAGCGTAGCTGATTTACTTGTTTTGAATTTTTACGTACGCTCTGCGCACAAGAAACAAACTTATCAACCGGACATTTTTGCCTAGCCACTCTGTATATATATATATACAACATTGATTATTGTCTGATAGTATTGTTTTTGAACGCATTCCGTTAATCTATGAATGAATGAATTTCTACTTCTTTTGAATTGCTCATGAAAACTGTACTGAGCTTACACATTCTCTATATTCTATATACATCTGCACAATATATGAAGCGAATAATATATTTTCTCAATTTGCATTGAGTTATCTACCGCGGAGAAATGTAAATTGCAAGGAGTCTAACACAAGGCCATCAAGGAACATAACTTAAACCCTCATTAAAATACATAATTGCTCTTTTTGGAGAGCCTTTATTTTTAAAGAACTTCATAATGAGATGCAATAAATAAATATAATGTTTTTCTTAGAAAATACAAAAAGGCAAGGATTCCAAGCTTAAAAAAACATTATTTTTTATCGGTTATATGGTTTTATTTCTATCTACAATTAAAGCGTAAAATTATAAATACACTAAAAACTATGTAGGCATTAAATAAAATAAGATCTTTGTGGACAGTTTCGCAAATACATATACATGAATTTACAACATTGAGGTTTTGTTGCGATTTGAGTGTTTTTATACTCACCATTTATCGTGAAAATCTATAGTAAAATAGATAGATACATAAGATACAAAGCAATTGCCAAATAAAATGATTTAAAATGATTGGAGTTTAAAAAATGCTACTTCTAACATAATATGTTTGAGGTGAGTTTCTATAAATTTATTTTCATATATTTGTGCAGAAATGCGTATGTTATAAATTTTATCGAGTATTCGAAGCCTATATCTTGCGGAGGAAATAACTCAGGACAAAATAACTAACATCGAAGACATTCGAGCCATCATGATTTCGACGGCAGCGCGATACCTGGTCGTTACAGTGAAGATCCCTACTATCAATATCATACCGTGGAAATATGTGGGGGATCTGGTATGATTTAATCCGTCTTGCTCCACTGGGCATCTCCAATTTCTACAACAGATTGTGAGACAGCACAGGAAATTTGCCAAGAGACAAACAAAATAGTTTTATTCAATCTGGTTTGTCAGCAGGATAACTCAAAAAGTACTGAACGGATTTGGATGAAATTTTGTGGAGTTGTTGGAAGTGCCAAAAGGAAGAAGTGATTAAACTTTGGCATCTCTGAGTGCAGAATTAAGGCGCCAAATGAGCTAAATACTTATAAATATTTCAAGTTAGCCTACTCTGTCCATAGATGTCGCTGTGCTGTGAAATCGGGTGCCGGGAGCGTCTTCCTCTCGGAATTTCCGTCGAGGGGAACCCTCCCCCGTCCCTCTACGCCGCCCCAGTCGTGAAAAATCCGCCTCGGAAGGCTCATGAGGACCCCGTGACGGCGGAGGTTTGCACTCTCTGAGTGTATATATGCCTCTAGTTCAATTTAATATTTGCGACATTAATTATGTCTGTATTTTTGAGTACGATATTGTTTCTGTGAAGTCATTATTATAATAATTAATTTTAGTAAATATTTCTATTTGATTATAGATTAGAGATATAATTTTAAACTATATTGTTTATTTATATATATTTTTATATTTAATATCTCTATATCAGAGTTCCTTCCTAACTTTCAAGGTGATAACACGTCATTCACGCCCTCCTAGAAAATAATATTTTCTAGAAGTTACAAGTGATTTCTGGCCTTTTATGGCACTAAAAAGTGTTGTGAATGTTGCCAACGTCTTTCCCAAGATCAAAGCTTGTCTTCAGCTGCTCCAATCCTGGACTTCCGTCGATTGAAAGCTCTCTTTGGCCCTCCAGTTAAGGATACGTCATCTTGTAGTTATTCTCCTTGAGATGAACATTTCATCATAAAATCAACCGGAACATTACATTATTTACATTCGCCCAACCTCGATTTATTTCATTAATTGAAGTCTTCTTTTACGTGAAGATGATTGAGGAAAGAAATTCAAGGACTTCAAACAAGCAAGCTTTGCTCTTGCCTGGAATTAAAGATAATGCCGGTGACCTGAAATGGACAACGGTGAATTACAAGAGTAAACAAAATAAAATGAAAAGACAGAGGGAAGGCAATTCGAATGAAACCCCTCCTTCTAAAAGACAGCAAAAGCAGGAGGCTTTGCAATCAGAAGCTCCTAATACAAAACAAAAAAAAAGGTTTCTTTATGCAGAAATTGCTAAAGAAGCCACAGAGATTGTCATCGTCAGGAAAAATGGTGACCATATTTCCATGATCGACTGGAACAAAACAATAAAAGCACTTGACACCGACTATGTTGGTCGATTGAGCGGGACAGCTGGGCAATTCGTGCCCTGCTACGAAGGCCGTCGCTATACAAATCAACAAGCAGTGATTTATGTAAGTGACAAAACCTCAAGCCAGCATGTCCGAAAAGTTATTTCGGAAAAGACACCTCTCTTGCCAGTCTCATGGGAAGAACTGGAGAAAATTAGAGAGGAAAAAAATTGTAAGACCCTTACTGGCTTCATAAGAGGAGTCACAGGGGACATAGTTGATGAAATACTCGCCAAGGTCATTGCATATCAATGCAATGTTAAAAAGATCCGAGGCAAAGTTGATGTCATCAAATCTGACATCACGCAGCTCGGAAAAGTGCTATATATTAAAGTTGACAAAGAGGCATTTGAAAGCCTAAAATCAATAAACTTTACAATAAATATTGCTTCCGCTGGTAAAGTTCGCTTTCAAGACCCTCGGAAAGCACCGACTATCCAGAAAGCGGAAGAAGAACATGAGGAAGACATGTCCGTAAAAGACCCGAACCACGAGGAAACAGTGGGTAAAATAAATTACAAAAAACCCTCAACTAAAAACGTCGAGATTGTCAACGTCATTCAACCGAAGACCCAGCAAGTGACCAAGTTTAGTGGAGATACTACTGAGGACTGCGCCACAGATGAATTGGCTAAACAACATGAAATTTTCCAAGGAGCTACTCAAGTGCCAGTTGGCTCCGGGGAATATCCTTCAAATCAATTTACAGACGATGTAGAAGATTATTTAAAAACTAAACACAATAAGAAAAAATCCAAGCCAAGGAAACAATCTACAATAGATATGTTTTTCAACAGGGTTGCTGATGACCTAAAGAAGAAAAACAAAAAGTTATAATTATTCATCAGCTTATAAGTTCATTTTATCTAAATATTTTATATTTATTTTAGTTGCTTGAATATTTAAGAAGGAACTCCACATTACTGTTGTAGCGCATATACCCCTTTGTGTGGTCGCGCTCTTATCTTATGCATTTATTGTACAATTATATTATGTATAATTACATAATAATATTATATGTGATTTGTAATATTTGTAATATTATATGTGTATATGTATGTATACGGTATACAGTAATAAACCTCTAAACTAAAAAAAAAAAAAATCTCTATATCAATAAAGTATCTTATAAAAAACAACAAGACTTATTTTCGATATATCCATCTAAAAAAGACGGCCCAGACCGGGGGTCGGCAACACGCGGCTCTAGAGCCGCATGCAGCTCTTTAGAGCTCCACAAGGGGCTCCCTGGAGTTTTTCCAAAAATGTTTAAAAATGAAAAAAGACGTTCATTTGAAGAATAATTGTACCCACTTGGGCAAAGGCGTATGAATATGAACAAGTTATGACTGTCTCTTCCTCAAAAGATAGACTGAATACGACACAGTTAATATATTTGGTGCCAGTAACATACACACTTATAGGTTAGGTAGCTTTTTCAAGTTTGCCGTCACTATGTTTTAAGGTAAAGCAGTTGAAAATCATAAATCCATTGTTTTTTAGATTGTAACCCCCTGGGCGTGCTATTTTCATAGAGACACTGTGCAGTAAGAATCGTCCCTCGGCTTACAAGTTCCACTATTCGGAGCTTTGGGTCATTTTTTAAACAGCCCAATTGGGTAACTGGCTGGATACCTGGGATCTGCTCACTACAGCCTTTGCCATTACAGTATTTGACACACACTTAACCCTTGTGTGGTGTTCATATTTTTGTAACTCAGCCACTCTTCGTGGGTCTGGTGGACCCGCTGCGTTTTGGGGCTCTCAGCTAAACACAATAAAACTATTTTATGTTAAAATACTCAAATGATCTTTTCCTTATCTCAATTACAAGCAATATAAACAACAAAAATGATAAATAATAGTCTTTTACCTTCATTAGGTCACATTTATAAATAAAACATCACTTCTTTTTGTTGTTGCTGGCTGTAACCTAGAATAATGAAAATATCAGAAATTTTTCTAACTCTCTCTCCTCACACACAAGATATGAGTGCCAAATCAACTGCAATAGCATCACACTTACTTCAGACTTTGCAGGTGATGGTTCTGTAGGTTGGGTGGATGGTGCACAAGACCTAAAATTTCCACTTTCATTGACCCCGGGTCCAGCAGACCCGAACACCCTCTATGTAATGTAAATGTATAGGGGGGGTGTATGGTGTGTGGTCACTGAAAACGTGTTGTGATATATGTTCTTCACAGAAAATGAGCCAAGGCCAATGAATCTGAGTTTGAAATAATAAAAATTAGTACTACTTTTCTTTGAGACAAAAATGAAAATGGGTCCCACAGACCCGAATACCACACAAGGGTTAAAAGGGCTCGGATTTATACACATTAAAATAATATCAGTGACTATTGAAAATGAATCGGCGACTGTTGGATTGGCCATGGATCCCAAAGGAAAAAAAAATCTGAGAAAAACAGAGGATTCAACATTTCTTGGACCGAATCATTTGCATTTGTTGCCAATGCGGAAGGACTGCCTGAATGTTTGCTCTGTATCGAGAAGCTGTCGAATAACAAAAAAGTAATGTGGAAAGACATTTCCAGGGAAGATATTATACATTTGCTGCAAAGTACCCATATAGAAGTGAGAGAAAAAGTGCATTCAAATTATCTCTTAAGAAATTTGAGAAGCGCAAAAATAGATTTAAGAAGTGGATTGCATCCCTGAACTCCACTACTGCTGCAAGTTTTGTTGCAACCCGGGAGATAATAAAGAGTGGAAAACCGTTCACAGATTGTGACTTCATAAAGAAATCATTCATCAGAACACCTTTTCGCAAACTGTATTTGGGAGCAGATTTGCCGAGTTTCGAAAAGAAAAAATGACATTCCCTGTCTCACCCCTGGAGACTGATTTGTCCTTGTTGAGCACATTTCTAGGAGTAAATCAAGCTTGCCTTGAAATGGAAATTGCCGATATAGTCGACCGATATCTATGTGTGTCCAAATTCAAACGCTTGACAGCCGAACTTGAAGACTTAACTCGCCAGAAAGTCCAGTTTGCCCAAAGTCACAAATGGAGCGAAGTTGAAAGCCTCCCAACAACCGAAAACTCGTCTATGAGACATGGAATGCTCTTCCCGTCAGCTATAATAATATAAAAACCTATGTATTTGGAGTGTTATCTATCTTTGGATCAACATACCTATGCGAACAGATCTTATCAAACATGAACTACATCATGTCCAAATACCGCACCCGCCTCACTAATGAGAGCTTGCAGTCCTGCATCAAGATAAAAGTTACATCTTACTAAAGCTTTAAAGGAAAGTAGCGCATCAAAAGCTTTTTGTTCTTATTTTTGATTATTTCTTGGCTTCCTTTCGTTTTATTTATCCACTAGAGGCGTTGATGTTCATGTGG
The DNA here is from genome assembly GCA_013387185.1 of Caligus rogercresseyi. Lineage (NCBI taxonomy): Eukaryota > Metazoa > Arthropoda > Copepoda > Siphonostomatoida > Caligidae > Caligus > Caligus rogercresseyi. Next base: position 5,625,800 of record CP045892.1, on the reverse strand, counting down.
CTAAGTAAGTAAATACGTATAAATTTTGGGTATATCAAGTGCCTTTGTGACGTATTACTGACGTAGATTTAATTGATTCAATAACATTGTCGTGTCTGTTATTTTTATTGCTCCACAGAACTTTGCTCTCGATACTTTACATGAAACCTCACCTCCCAGATTATCTATAGAACATTGAAAGAAACTTTAAATGTTTTCTAAGGCAGTTGCCTTTTACATTGAAATATAATTATCGTTGTGAAAATAAGTTAAAAATAGTAGTAGTGAATGCAATTATTCAAATGGATGTGATGAATGAGATCGAAAACAACCCGGTATGACGTCATATTTTTTAAATTCCAAAAGCGACATCTGCAGTACAAAAAGAATAAAGAGACTACATGAAAATCTTTCAAGCTATCTGTCCCGATGCGCTACTTTACTTTAAAGCTTTACATCTTACATGCCTGATGTTCGGAAACTGGCCTGTGATGTCCAAAAACAGAAGTCTCATTAAACGGATACGAGCACAATTCTTTCATAGACATATATTTAGTGTCAAGGGGTTGTTTTTTGTATATAGTGAATTCTTCTTCTCATTATACCTATATATATACATAATATATATATATTTTACTTTTAAGGAGTATACTATATAAACTCTATTTTGTTGATGCTTGTTCGAATTTTCAAAATAAAATGGAATAAAAAATCACATTCTTTAATTCTATCAAGGAAATGAGGCATAATTAGTTCATATTTTAATGAAGTTAAACTTGAGGCGGCATCGAACAACATAATAGTAACGTGATGCGTCATTATCTAACGGATGCGCAACAGTGAAAATAAACATTTATCATAACGACTCATTATGTGTATGACTTAGTCATTTTGACATACTTACATACCTAATATTTAGAATTAAGAATTTTTACTAACATTATAAGGATTATTTAAAGTATTATTTTTTTGCGGCTACAGACACAATTTTTTTTTGGTCCAATATGGCTCTTTAAACATTTTGGGTTGCCAACCCCTGGCTCAGACCCATGAAAACTGAAATTTGATTCTTAGCTCGTTCTCACACAATTCATTTGGAGATATATATCGGCATTCCATTAAATAATACTATTTGTATGTGTAAATATTTCATGGTTGTTCAATCATTTGTATATATTTGAAAAATATGTATTGTAGTGAGCTTTTTCTCTCTTTTTTATAGTGATAAATCTAAAAGTTATTCATAAAATAATCTTTGTTAATATAATATTAAATACTTTTGACAAAATAAGTGTTCTTAAGTACAGTTTTTTGTGGATTATCCCCCCCCCCCACCCACCCTTTATTGTATTGGTTGTTATAGATTAGAGATATAATCTTATTGTATTGGTTGTTACAATAAAATATAACTATTTTGTGTTGATTAATAAAAGAATAGAAGGATGCTATATTTTAATCCAAGTATCTAGGCAACACATAAGATTGATTATGAAAATCATAAATGTAGTGGTATAATAAGGATACAATGATAGTGCCCACAAAAGCAGTATTAATTTTTGGTCTCCAACCTCTTTTAATTGACATGGCTTTGTAAAATACATTTTTTTATTGAGTAAACCATATTTCTTTCTTTTTATACGTCCACAGAGTGTAAGGATCTATTTGATGAAACAACAATATACTTTCATTCCGTGGATGGCTGTTGGATAATAATTAATGGTAGTATTAGTTGAAAATGTACGAATATTCCGCATATAATCAAATTCCTCGAGGAATTCTGAAGTCTTCTGATGATCAAGGGTCATGTGAGAAAATTGTCAGCCCAGAATGACAACAGTCAATAATGTAATGACAAAGTGCCACGAATTATCATACAATTTATTTTTCTTTCAACCAATCCCATTATAGAATAGAGACCCAGTAAAGTATCCTTAACTATCAGTTCTTGAAGCGAGAGATTCTTGAGAATATAAGAAATCCCAAACATAGTCTAGAACAGACATGGGCAAACTAAGGCTCGCGGGCCGTATACGGCCCGTTAGACAATTTAATCCGGCCCGCCGAGCTTGTCCAGTAAATAAAATAATATTGCTTCATAAATCATCCATTACGTGTTGTCCATACAATACCGCGTTTCACCAATAGATGGCGCGCTGACATTTATTTCTCTCTTGAATTTTCTTATTGTCATTTGAGCCCTTCTGTAAAAAATGAGCGAACCAAAGAAAAATTAATTGGACAGTCAATCTACTGCTGTGGCCCCTTTTTCAAATCTTATAGCCCATAGTGGCTCGCAAGTTAAAAAGTTTGCCCATCCCTGGTCTAGAATAAAATATTTCTCTCCCTCGGCATGTTATTATTTTGTAACTATGAAAACACTAAATATTTTTAATGCTCTTTCAATCCCGAACACAATCCTACAATAAAACATTTATTTCATCTCTGTTTATTACTGGCATTGCCAGTTGTTATAGCATAGGGAGAGGACATATCTGAGTCCATGATTTATGGAGATTGAAATACGTTTAAAGGGAATTCAATCCATCAATGGTACTTAAATCAATATGACATTAATCACGCAAATCCTAATGCTTCCATCGGCTATACGTCTAAGTGTCTGCATTATTTAAAAAAATCCAGTATTTTGTCAAAAGTAATAAAATGAATAATGTGTGAAGGGTTCAAAATAAATATAATAAGGAATATTTCAATTATCTAACACAAGGAGAACACAATTTGTATGGTTAGTTTTTCAAATTATAATATTGCAATATGTATGATTAGAATAGCTCTATGGAGAGCCATTATATGGCTTAATGGTACTTTCTAACGTTGTTCATTATATAGGGGCTCTATTATTTATGTTCAAATGATACTTAGGACAACATATTGTTATTCATTAATGCTTGCCATAGTAGTAATAATAATAATAATACTGCAGAGAAAGCCTGCCAAGGTGTTTAAAATAGGATTACTCTTTCCTCACGGATAAGAAGTATAATTTATTGTTTTCTTTTTTAATACAAGGGCTTCTTCTTCTATGGTGCCTTCTTTATTTTCTAATTATCGCTCCACAAATTGCTTCATTTGTCGATACTTGATGAGATAAGATAAAAACAAAGGCTACTCGGGAAAAGAAGAAGGATTAGTGAAGGGGGTCACATTAATTGCAGTCGATGCATGGATTACATTATAACATAATTAATAGAAGCAGTTATTGTTGGATGTTTTCTTGCCTTTGTGGATCTATTTAATTGCATTCATGTGTATTAGAATTATCCAATTAAAATTGAGTTCACCAGGATCTACGATATTCTCTAAGAGGTTTTAACCCATTAAGGATAAACGCCCAATTATTAATGCATCATATATCTTAGATGATCCTTAGGGCGTTCAGGAAACGATTATAGATGATTTCTTATGATATGATTACATCAGAAATAATAATAATTATTATCGACGAAATATTGATTTTTTTTATAAATAATTACCTCTTATACATTGTTTATGGATCTGTTTAGATATGTATTGTAAACTATAATGTTTATTTACTTATATACATATTTTTATGTAATTTTGTATATCATCTAAACAATAAAGGAAAATAATAATATTAAAGAATATTGCTTTCCCATCAGTAAATCTCACGTTATAAGCCATTTTGTTACTTGACATGGCGTCCAAGAATTTGCTCATACAACGGGAGTAATTATATTTTTTATTTTTGTAAAATTATTATTTTAATTACTTTTCAAATCATTATAACTCCTAAACAAGTATACTATCTATCAATTACCGTTGAAATGATAAGTATAGATGTGGTGGTCCAGCTAGAATCCAAGTTTAAATGGATTTTTGGGGAAATGAGTTACAATCACTATAATATAGTTGGTAAAATTCTCCTTCGTTCAAATTGTAAAATATTTGGATTTGTTAATTAAAGTCTCTGATAAGTGCTAATTATATATTATAATTGATAATAGCTAAGAAATAAATATCTCATTGCTATGAAAAAGGGCCTACCTTTGAGGGATCATATAAGATCCATGCAGAATTAAACCTTATAACAAATAAGTCCAAAAGAAAGAAAATCATTCTAACTTAAATAAATAAATATGACATTTATGGGTAAAATCGTACGCTACTGCTCTTAAAATGCTTTTGTAATATTTGGCCGTCAGTTTTATGAAGTAAACAACTTAAAAATATGTTTTCTCACTTTCACTATTTTCATATGGAATTGCTTTCTTGCTGAACCACTTCAAATATTATTTTTGGAGTTTCTATGCGGCAAATAATTACGTCCAAACAGTAATTGTTTTTCCTTTTCTCTTTTTAATTATTGTTATATTTATTTTGTACTTAGGTCGTGATGGTTTAACCACAGATAAAGCTTTGGCATGACTTAGTCAGGTGTAGACATGCGAGGAAAAATAATAATTTATTATACTCTTATTATGAAGCTTGGATCAAGACCTGAGTACACTGTAGTAGAATCAAGCTTGGTTCCATAGTTTCTTGAACACATTTTGCTAAACAGTTTATAAACGAGAAAACCAATCCGTTTTCGTTATAACATTGTGTATCACTGTTTCAAATGTGGATATCACTCATCCTTTGATTTCTAGTTAAGGAAAAATCTCAAAACTTTAATTAACAAATATCTTGGATTGAGAGAAAATGTTGTATATCACTTATCATATTTGACTGCATAAGAAACTAGGATGTAATTATTATTCGACAAATTATTCGCATGTATTCCGTTGTTTTAATATTATTTGAAATATCTGTGGACAATGCGTGAGACAAACAGAATAGTAAAAGTCATTTGCTGAACAAGAAGTAATTGACGATGTCACAAAGAGGAAAGTTGATTTTGCCTCCATAAAAGGACTTGTTGCTCAAAAGTGGGGAAAACAACAATGATGTTACTTTTGTTACAAACTTTGGATTGGCTAAGCTATATGAGATGGTCTAAATTAAAATCACATGATTTGTTCTTCATGATTAACAAACATGCGCAATTACCGGATTAGTCTTTTTATTGTATACAAAATTGATAACGGTAAAGACATAAAAAGCAAATGTATCGGGGGAAAATGTAATTTAGTAATCTTTAGTTTTTTACGGAATGTAATAGAAACCCAAATAGAGTATTCCATAAATGTATTTTTGATCATTGCTGATATAGGTAAATATTTAAGAGATAAAAATCCAATATGCTTGGACGAAAAGGTATATAGATACACATCTGATATATCAGAGATCTGTGCATTGAATTCTTTCATTTTTGGAAATGTATAGTAATATTTGATGCAAATTAAATCATGTACTGATTTTTAGACAGGTTCATCGAGTGGTTAACTTTTGTCCTTATTGGGGTAGGGTGAACACACTATCGAAAATCTATCGTTTTATGCACATCAGCTTGGCTTAGAGCTACAATCAGTAATGACAATTCAAGAATGAATATTATATAATGCTTAGAGTGAAAATACGGTGAATTCAACCAACACGACGTGGCGTGCTAAGGTGTCTGTCTTATTCGTTTTGAAATGCCTACTTAAAAGCTTTATTATACTTTAGTATCTATATAATATGTAAAAAATCTATTACTTTTAACTTTGAATTATATCTTTTCATTTAAATGTAATTTCTTTTAATTCACTTTTTGACCAATGGAATAAATACCAAAGAACTAATATCTAGCACATTGATACGTTTTCAATGCATAATTGCCTTTCGATCCTTCAGAGAATTATTCCATTATGATACATTATTTTGATTATTATTAAGAAAATATACATAAGTTTATATAACACAGTAAATTTACAACTATTTGCTTATTGGTTGGCCATATATTATGATGAATATTTGTATTAAAAGTTTGAATTAAAAAAGACAACAATAAAATTATTTAAGTTCCAAGGAGTTATATTGCTGGACCAGGATTTATACTTACTGTATTTGTATTTTTTGTAAGCATTTACGAATAGATATTTTATCAAATGACTTACAATAATGCCTAAATGGAATAAAAATAATAAAAATTGTCGGTTTAGTTCATAGCACAGGAAGGCTGTATATTTCAAAAAGTTGACCATTTTTTAGTGTTCTATTTAAGCGGCTATATTTTGTTTGTTTCAAGTTTATTGACTATAAGTATTATATAATATATTTTTTGTAAATGTCAATGCATTTCAGAACAGTATTTATAATTTCGATATCTGGGATGAATGTAAAGAAAATATCAATTTAATATGACAAGTATTGATCAATTATATAAATAATACATCATGAGGTTGCGTTACCTATTATTGTGATTTGTTACGAAGAAAAAAAAACATGTATGCACTTTTATTAGCAAGTTGATTAAATAATTTGAAAATTTGGAGAGTTACTGTGATTTGAAAAATGGGATTTAGATTATTTAAGAAACTCTTAGATAATTCCATTGAGGAACTTGCAAATAAAAATGCATACATGTTTTTTTTCCGTAACAAATTACAATAATAGGTAACGCAACCTCATGATGTATTATTTATAAAATTTGATCATACTTGTTCATATTAAATTGTTATTTCTTTACTTTTATCCCAGATATCGAAATTATAAAAATTGTTCTGAAATGCATTGACATATACAAAAAATATATATATATTAATTATAGTCAATAAACTTGAAACAAACAAAATATAGCCGCTTAAATAGAACACTAAAAAATGATCAACTTTTTGAAATATTCAGCCTATTTTTCGAATAGTACGAAAGATATTGAAATTATAAAAACTGATTTGAGATGCATTAACTTATTAAAAAATAAATAATACTGACATTTGTGGTTATTCTTACTTTTCTCGAAGATAACTGGGCAAAAACGATTAAAAATGACAAAATACTGATTTTCAAAAAAGGCCATAAAGTCCAAGCCTTTTTTCGGACGATATTTTAAGTGGCATTTTGGAATTTACGTAAAATTGGGACTCAAATTAGGAATTCCAGTCCAGGGGCAAAATCCTGTTACATAGTGTAATGATTAATACAGGGATAACCTTCCAATTTAATCTTTGGATTACTGCCGAAAAAGGGTACGATTTTTCTAACTCGCCATGAGTAAAATAGGTTCCAAACATTAACCATATACAAACAAGTGATGTATTAATCATGCGGATGCGTTGAGATATCTAGTAAACCTTTTGATCCTAGATGTGATCTCGGTCCTTTGAAGACCTGTAGGTAGTTCCTTTTATGGAGTAACTTATTCAGGCCGATTTCTTTTTCCCCTATGGCATACTCCTCTAACCAAGTTAGAGAAGTTGCTTCATAAATAATGGTGGAGACAATGATGTATTTACAAAAGTTGATTATCTTTTGGAGGTTATTAATAGAACGACTACTGAGATTCAACCAATTCGACTTCGAAGCACCAAAATAATTCCTAAATTTCCTCGCTTTGTTTAATGGATAAAATTTTATAGATCAATTTATTTACAGGGTTTGCTATGTCTTATGTAAGAGTTAAGTTTTTGTTTTGTTAATCCCCAGCCCACAGTGCTTTCCCCATTTTTATATGGACCTAAAATAACTTACTTTCTCCTGACTAATTATTTTTCCGAATTTGCTTCAATCAAGAGGGTGACATTGTTTACATACAAATCAATTATGTGTCCTGAAGGTTCAAAAGTCAACACAAAAGCGCATCCGTGCTTTTTAACTATTGATCCGATCAGTTTAACAAGTCCGATATTAAACAAGAGTGGGGCTATTTGAGGCCACACTAAAAGGATGAAAATATAGATAGCTTAATCATAGAAAATATTTATCTGTTGTCAAGGAAAGCGGCACATAATAACACACACATCTGCAATACATGAGATTAATATATCGAAACTAAATAGGAACTTGCCTCACAAAACCTTTGAAATAGTATTGGTGAGCTTGTGAATGGCCGCCATCAACAGTTTTAAAATAGAATAAGCTCTCTATGTTTTTATATCTCAAAGATCCAGACCCTAAATATCCCTGGACCACTTTGACGCTGTGGTCCTTGTTTTTATGATATATTTTTTATATCTTTAATTTAAATAGTCCAGTCCTGGCTCGATTCTACAAAACTTCTTCCCTATAGATTCCTTGGCAACGGTTATCTGGGTAGAAATTGGGACGATGCTATTTAAAAAGTAGATAAAAAATCCTATAAAATTTGGCATCATTATTTTAAATAGGACCCGCCACACCGAAACTTAATCCTGTATCAAACTAAGAAGACTATCTACGAGTATTTAATCTAGATCACTCCTAATTTTTTTTTAAGGCCAAAGGCAAGCTTTATTCATTTCCACAATTGCGGAACTGCATAGTGATTAAAAAACACTTTTAAATCAATACAAATATACATAAATTATTTTTAAGTATTAATATTACTATGATCCGATGATGAACGTTGAGCTTTGATTGGCGAGGCGTCGAAACTACTGCTGTAGACCACGTCAGCTTGGTGGACGGTGGAGGGGACCTGCTCGTCGATGATGAAAAGAGAGTAACCTCGGAGCACTTCTTCTTCTTTTTTTTTTTCACTTAATTCTATATTTCACTTTTTCTATACGCATATAAAATACATTTGAAAATATTATTAGGTTCGATTGAACTTGAACTATAATAACTTAAAACCTGCGTCTTCTGATGTGCGTTTTTTCAGGACAGTTTAAAAGGGATGATTTACAATAATAAAAGGGAGGGAGTTGACGCAAACTAAGAACAATAATAAAAACAAGCACGTGAGGTAAATATTAAACAAAAGAGAGTGATCAAAAACAAAGATTTTTGAAGATCATAAAAACATCCAACACTATAGGGTAAAATAAATATTGGCTTCGGATTATGCTATTGGTCAGGGAACCCATCCATCACTTCCATCATTCGGTCCACCATTCTTGAGAAGACCCTGAGTGAAGGGAGAATCCTCTTTTGCCTCGCTCCATAGATCCAGGATATTTTGCATGAGATGATATTTCCTCTATGTATGGTCTTCTGATTCTGGGCATATTGCCACTTGGATAAGGAAATTTTGTAAGTGTTTTGGATTTTGTCCTCCACATGTAGTCTAATACTGTTTATTTTTTGGCACTCGTAAAAAAGGTGGAATGATGATTTGGAGGTGATTCCACAATACGAACAGGTCCTTTCTTCTTCTTTGTGTTTTGACTTGTTGGTAAATAGGTTGGATGTCGCTAATCTATATCTAAGCCATTTTGTTTTTGAGTCTGTATATTTGTTGCAGAAGATAGTTCTCCATGCCTCTTGGATAACTTTACTGTCACTTATCTCCAGTCGTTTGAGTCTTCTTTTCACTAATAAGCACCTCGGAGCACTTCTTGAGCGTGAGGAGGATCCGTAGTTGATCAGGTGTTCCGGAGATTTCATCGTGCTGTAGGAGCTCTTCTTGGAGAAGTCTTCATCGTTTTCGGCCAAAAAGCATTTCTTTATTGACTGTGTTATCGAAGAATCAATATGGGCCATAACAAAGTACATCATAGAAGCAAACATGGGAGGCATTTTGTAAATTTTACAATAGCGAATAAAACGTAAAATATAATAATTGAATTGATTTGTACTTGATTTCTTATTAAAATTGGATTAACACAGTAAAAAAAATTATATAAAAAGGGCGGATATAAAGTTTAAAAATCTAAAACATCTTTCTAAGTCCATCAAGCAGGTTGGGTTCGTTGGGTTAATATTACACGTTTATATAATTTTATGATTGGTAAAATCCCTGTGGATATCATTCGCAAACACACCAAGAAAAAGTTCTTTTTCAAAAATCTCGATAGTCCATCAGTATTGGAAGAAAGACGATAAGTAATAATATTTTAAGTCTTCATCGTACATCGCCCGATTGTCTATTTCGTGATGGACGTTTTCGTTTTCCTTTGGAAAGAGCAGCCCATTTACACACACCCCCCTGTCCATGGCACCTCAAAATGTCTTCTTTAAGCTTTTATGAGGGAGCTGAGTCTATTGCCAACGTCCATATAAAAAAGCTTTCCCTTCCAGGGGAATGGAAAGCAAGGATATTAAATTCTCTCTCTGGAATCTACGACGGAAAAAAGTTCACGGCTCAGTTGCAGATATCTGCTGGCTGTTTATCCTTTGATTTCCATTGCTTTAATTGTGGCAAGTTGTACAACGACGTCGAGCACGCTTTTGTTGACTGTCCGCTTGTCATAATATTAAAAAAGTTTCTGACAATCAACGTAAGGGGACTTAAGGTCATCAACTGCAAATATACGAAATCAACAATCCTCTTCGGTCTTCTAAAGAAAAAAGGTCACAATTCCCATAAAAGTCAAGCTATTGAATTTGCTCTGTCAAACTCCAAAGCATACATAGCGAGTTGTTTGACGAAAAAAGAAATAGTAAAACCATCTATTCTTCGATCTGTGATGCTCTCAGCTGCCGCCCGATACACCGCCCTCTCCCTCAAGATCCCCTCCGACACCGAGGACTCATGGGTCCATGCGGGGAACGTCATCAAATTTTATCCATCCAAATCAAAAGAATATTTTAAAGTTATGCAAAAAATATTGAAATATTTTAAATAGATTCCCGTTTGATATTTTGTTTATTGTTTTACCTCTTGTTTAGATTTTTATTATAAACTATAATGTTTATTTTACTTATATATTATTTTTATATAATTTTATATATCATCTAAACAATAAAGGAGAAAAAAAAATCCCTTGAAGATTATTGTCTTGTTCCGTTCTTAGTTTATAAATGACATGTTGTGCTTTTACGACGATTGCATCAATTTTATCCTTGCAGGAGGTAGTAAGAAAAATCTTGTTTTTTTTCAATATGTTTATTGAAATCCATATCTACCATTTTGGTGATTTTTTTGTAGGTCCCGTTTATTTGTGTCATTCCCATAAAATATGATGTGTCATTTCTTTTGAATGGTGACAGAATATGCATATTTCGCGAGCGTCTTTAAAATATTTTGATGAAACCTCCTGAGTTCCCGTTAAAATTATGTACTTAAACCATCGCTCATTAGATGTTAAGAATTTATTTCTAATACTATTTATGTTTTTATGACATTATTATTTCGCCGCTGCAAATAAGCAATCAATGGAATTAAAGTAGGATAGTGCATGCATTTTCTGAGAAACGATGTTGTCGTGTAGTATACTTTCATTCGAAAAGGCAATAGGGGGTGGTCAATGAAGTATACATTGCCAAATCTAGCGGAGTAAAATTTCTCAGCCAGCTTATTAATTAAACAATTGTCCATTGTTACGTCGGCATCTCCTACTGCAAAGATAATTCGAATCACTCCTCAATTAAATGTGTACACAAGTAACTATAAATCTTCACGAGATAAAAATTACTTTTGTGATATACATTTTTTTATGAAGGTCTTTTAAAAGTAGAACAAAAAATCCACAAAAATTCAATAGATAAGAATTTAAATTAATTCTTAAGTGGTACTTCTCGCGTTCATCGAGGGCTAAAAAGCAACGCATGCAAACACAGCATGCTTCTAAAATGGAATATTATGTAAATTACATACCTATAAAGTTATCCAATAAACATAGGTATAATTGTATATATCAAATAATTATAAAAATATCCTGTGAAAATGTACGCTTTCTTTAATTTTACTTGCATTCTATCCAGTATTTTTATCCCTTATAAGCCTGGTTTTATAATGAAAAAAGATGGATTGAAAGAAAATAAAACTCTTCTATTGAGGAAACTATATATATATATATATTTGATAAATGAAGTTGAAAGAAGAGGAAGGCCCTAAAGGTATTAAAGCATTTCTCTTTAAAGCTGTCATTCATTTTTATATTTATTTCTTTACTCTTTATATTTTTATGAAATTAGGTCCCGAGGGAATTAATAAAAAAATCTAAAGACATTTATCATCATCAAAATTGATTTTGAAGGAACAATGAAGGGAGTCATAATGTCTTGCTTATGGTCAGGGAACTGTAATGAAAGGAGCAAACGTAAATGCCAAATTGTTTGTGAATAAAAGCATATATAAGATAAATATTCATAACCATATTTTACCTCCGTGCACCTTTTTTTTGCCTATATGGTTCGATAGAATTGCATCCGACAGGATATAAATAAGCATTAAAATAAGTCTATTGAACCTAGGATCTTATCAATGAGGTAGACCAAAAATGACCATCCCATCTCGGGATTCGAACCTGCGCCCCCAACATTGAGAGCTGACACTCACGCCTATCGCACCCCTTTGTATTTTAGGTCTTAAATAACGGTAGTAGGTTATAGAATACATAAGAAGACTTTGTTCAAGGCTTCTGTAATGGTTTGAATCACGTTTGTAATCATAAGTTAATGATACATTATAATTAAATATTTGATTTAATAGTTGATTGTTCAGCTAGGATGCTAAAAATTTAAACTATAATGTTTAACTAGAGGCATGTATACACTCAGAGAGTGCAAACCTCCGCCGATCCCCACCAAATGAATCACTTGGTCTTTTTGTCATTTCCAACCCTCTACGCACTGTCCTTTTAACTATAAATACTGCTCCTTTAACTCTACACACTTGAATTATAGGGGGCGTTCCAGTTCATCAAAGAGGAGAGCACAGCACAGCGACATCTATTGGCAGAGTAGGCTAACTTGAAATATTTAGTAGCATTAGCTCATGTTGCATCTTAAAGAAGAACTCAGAGATGCTAAAATTTAATCACTTGTTCCTTTTGGCATTTCCAACCACTCCACAAAGTTTCATCCGAATCCGTTCCGCACTTTTGAGTTATCCTGCTGACAAACAAACAAACCAACCAACCAACAAACCAACGCCAGTGAAAACAATACCTCCTTCGGCGGAGGTAATAATGTTTTTTATGCATTAGCATCTCATTATATATACTTTATACTTTGGTAATTGTAAATATTCCATAAACTGTTAAATAAATAAATAAATTTTAAAAGGGGAAATCAAGAAAACAAGTATATTACAGAGCAATATGAGAATGAATAAGTATTACTTTTTAGCAGGACCAAAGAAAACACACCATTAAGATATTTCTAACAGCTTTACAGGCTTTGTTGAGATTGGGTTGAGAAACGGAGGCTGAGAGACTCTACACTTTTCCTTTTCTTTCCTTGACATTCAAAATCTTCTCTAAATAAATTGTCATACTTCAAAACTTTATTTATATATTAAGGCTTTCAAAACCATTATACCTGAGTCAATGTTCACAGTTGCATTTAATGAATATAAACGAAATGCGAATTACATACTTTTAATTGTATCTTTTTATGTTTTTTAAAAAGAAATAAAGCTGTCATTAGCGGCAGAAATATATATTCAATTTTTTCTTTTTACAAGGGATCAATAAGAAATTGATCACGAAGAATAATACAAACAGAACAAAATATTTTGCATTATGCCGGCATGAATCTAGTATCACCATTAAACGACAAAATCTATGTATTAACAAGGTACAGTTATATAAATATCAATATTTGTATAATTCGAAAAATAAGGTTATATAAAGCTATATAATGTTCCTGTGGCTTTTCTTCACTGTAAATAAGTTTGAAACATCGACGAAAAAAATTTGGTTTGCATTTTTAATGGAGGAAAATAACAATAAAACAAAAGTTATTCTTGCCGCAAAAGAACCTTCATAAAAATGTGTGGTCTTAATGGCAGTAGTCATTGATATTACTTTTTTGCCTTGTGAGAGCTTAAGACCTATCGAGGTTTGATATGTATGTAGAAAAATACAACGTTATATTATTGATGCTTCAAAAAGTATAAATTTATAGCGCATCGAACATTTAAAGTAATGCGATAATTCAAATATTTAAAAAAACTCAAATCATGGGCAAGTCATTTTTTTGCAATTTTTCAGCCTTCATAGCATGGCTACGCAAGAATTGTTGACTATTAAATCCCTCATTAAAATTCGCCAGGCCCTTTTAATATCTTCTTTAACTCTTTAGTCTATCACTTACCGTCAGCATTCTATGGGAGACGATCTAGGACTACGTTTTACCTTTATGGCTAATAATAAAACATTCTGATAATTGGACTACATATATATATGTACATATATATATATATATACCAGGTGTACAAGTGATACTTTTATACTTAACAGGTCCAACTTTATTGATATCTAATAAACCAGCAAGAATAATCATGTAAAACCCAATTTTACAGTATGTAGGAACATAGGTATATTCTAAATCTTTTCATTCGATGTACCCGCCGTTGGCGGCCACGATGGCCATGGAGTGCTTCCTGAAAGCCTGGCAGACCTTGACCACGAAGTCCTCGTTCATACCGACCCACTCCTGGTTGACGGCGGCCTTCAGGACGGCAATGTTCGGGTGACAAAGCTTGCAGGCTTTGGACTCAATGTAAGCCAGAAGGCGTAGTTCTAGGGGCGTCGTGGCTCTGGGGGGGGGCCACAAGTCCTAGGCACATAAGTCCATCTCCTGCCTCAGGAACGCCTGCGTGGCCCTCGCCGTCTGAGCGGGTGCTCCATTGTATCTGTTGCACCAAACTTCATAGAAGAAGCCATCTATCACTTTCTTTATGTAGCTTGGTGGTGCTCCAACATATAAGCGATTTTTACTTTGTGTTCCTTTCATTGCAAGGTAGTCCGCAAATTCGTTACCTGAAATGTCTGAATGGCCCTTACACCAATCAAGATGTATTTTTATCTGGGTTTTGCGTTGTTTAATACTTCTTTGCATTGCTTAACTGTGGCACTTTTTGTAAAGGGGTTTAGAATAGCAGCAATTGCCGATTGAGAATCCGACCGAATAATCACGTTCTTAGATGGCTTGTCTTGTTCAAGTAAAGCTTTTACAGATTGTGTGATGGCAATTAACTCAGCTTGAAAAACTGATGCTTCCTTATTAAGAGATATATATGATTGATAAAAGGATATACCATTCTAATGATTGCCCATCCAGCTTCTGAGTTGTCTTTATCGTCTTTTGATCCGTCTGTGTATATAATAATGTCAGAGTTTTCAACATGAGAGTTATCAACCCAGATCCGATTGCCTATAATGTAGTCGCTTGTTACATTCAATTGAAGTCGATGAAGTATTTATCACTAACGAAATAATGCCTACGACGCCTTGAATGATTGCCCACGCCATCCCAGGTATCCCGGAGAAAAAACTTTTTTTCTCCACCTTTATTTTGTTGCATATGCTTGTATGTAGAGATCCAATGGAGTGATGCCCAATACTATATATATATATATGTATATATGTATATATATATATATATATATATATATATATATTTATATATATATATATACACACACATATATATATATATATTCCTATATATTCGGTACTTATTTTTTACCCTCATTATCTTCTTCTACATTTGTGAATACTTGTGGGAAATCGTTTTATTTTATATGATTATAAAAGGCTTTCATTTTTAATTGTCATGTTTAATGACATATTCTTATATATTTAACCGCTACAAACGAATAAAGTCTTTTTGAACAAAAAAGATAATTGTGATATATCTTGTTTCTCATTGTTAATTCCAAAAATCTTAATTAATTAACCACACGATTTATTTATTCGGTTCATATCCTTTTAGGCTTCTTTCACACTTTGTTCTTAAATAGTATAAGTGTCAAAAGTCATAAGGACCAAATACCGAAATTCCCGATACGGATACTTAGATTCCTATTTTATTTGTAAACTTTAGTATGAATATTGTAAATTTTATTATATTTTTTAAATGTCACGTTTTTCTATGAAATTTTTATTTCCACCTTGTTTACTATCTTAAGATTATATTTCGGAACGTTGCCTAAAAAATATTTCATGTGCTTATAAATTACAATTTCAAGTGAGTTCTTAGTGTCCTTGGAAGTTTCATAAGCAAACTCCAAAACATTTTACATTAACTTTATATGAAGGTTCTAATTTGGTCAAACATTCGAGAAAGGAAGGACTGAGTAGACTGTCGATCCATTTCATTATTTGCCCCGTAGCGATATGCGACTCCTGAATTATACGTCCCTGGAATAAAGCCAGACTCGTGGAACTTTGTCATCGACTTGATGACCCATGTACCTCAAATCATTCATTAACCCTTTTAAAGATGGTAGTTAAAAGTATTATCGCCACTTTTAACTCCCTGTATTTGTTTTTGTTTGGTTATGTATATCGAGTGGTATCATTGGTCAATAGATTTTTGGTCTTATTAAAATGATTTCATTTTAAATTTTAATGTTTTTTATAATTTTAAACAATTCCACCTATATTTTAACTCATTAAACTATATGGCGCAATTTTGAATAAAAATATCTAATAACTCTACATATATTTAAAATTTTGTGTTCATTATTGACTGGTGTGCGAGTTAAAAAAAAAAATTATAAAGAAGTAATCTATTTTTCAACAATTGTTAGATTTGTTCAATCAAAAATGAATTTTATTTTGTTGACAAACATTAAACAATTATAGTTATCAAATATTTCCCACAAAATTATGGTGAGAGGTGTTGTGTGTTGTAGGTACCGGGATAAAATCATAGGTTATACTTTGAATCAAAGATGTTCTCTTAATTTGTACTACTTTGGGATCTTGTACTCAAACAAACAAATGTTTCTTAGCACTAGTTCATAAATGAAAATGACAAAAAAGTCATGATGCTATTACAAGGGTTAAAAAGGTAGTTCCTGCTAATTATGTAGAAAACATGATTTTTCATTTAACAGCAGCACTGTTTTTGTTTTCCTATGTCCGATAATCAGAGCGATGTTCCATTTATGGACATACATCCTCTTTTTGTCCACGAAGATGAGATAATTATTATTTTCAAGGATGATATTCCTCTCTCTGAATTAATAATCACTCCTCAACAGCCGTTAGTGAAGTAGTTCTTTGACGCAGGCTGCCAACTGCTTTTTCAAATCCTCTCCTTTGTAAGTCAATCTTCAAAAGAGTTCCATTTAATTTTATTCACAAACATGTAAGATTTCCCATCTCCCCCGTCCCAAGTCTTTTATTAAAACAAAAAAGCCCCTCCATATATCCTCTTCCTTTCACAACATTTACATAGAACAACGAATAATAATAATAATAATACTATATAAGAATGAAGATATAACTTTATTTTTTCTTAAATAAACTTCGATTGGTTCTAATATCAAATCATCTCTTCACATAGTTGTTGAAGATATATATATTTATATAGTTATGAGTGTGTGTGTGAGGGTATGCATATAAAAATGTGTAGGAATACAAGTTTCTCATGTATTGAATGAGAGAAAGATGATTCATGAGCTCAAGAGAACCGGGTTTTTTGTTCAACAACACAAAACAAGGGCTGTGAAGAATACGGCAATGAAGAAATAAAACTTTATTGACTTTCTTATATAATAGATGATACTATTTGAGTTAATGTGAAATAATTTTGTGAATATGGAGTTGAATATTTCAAATTAAATCAGGAAAGGAGGTATTTTCCTTCGTTTGAAAACCTTTCATAAAAAGAATGACAAAAGGTTTCTATTTTTTTTTTTTTTTTTGTAATTGAATTAATTTACTTTTATATCACTGGGCGTATAATTATTTATAATCGCCAGGTTCTCTTAACCAGTTCTTTGGAGTGTCTCTCACTTTATGCATCCTTGTCTTTCTTGACAGAGTTCTTTTTGGACTTATTGGTTTGGGCCTTTTGCTCCTGAATGAGACTCTCCACAGCAGATGGACAGCTGCTATGCAGGGACTCAAATACCTTTTCAATATTTTAATAAGTAAGTCCTTGTATTTATACACGGTTTTATCTACAACGGAGGGCGTGTTGATGCAGTCGTCCCCGCCGATTCGCAGACGCGATAATGATGTAGAAATCCCAACTCCGTGGGTACGTTGAGGCTTCGACCGCTGAAGGCACAAATTCCCAAATGAAATGATTCCCAGCCTCTTTGACGTCACGAGGCACGCAAATATACTTTGAGCGTTGCTTCTGGGGATTAAACTTGGCCTTCCGCCTTGTCTTTCTCAGAACGCGTAGACTCGAATCCGAGTTCGGCTCGTCCGCAAACTGGAGGTAAAGAAGGAATTTTGGAAGCTGTATGCGGATGCACGCTTCGTTGCAAGGCTCTTTTTGTAGCCGAAATGGGACTTGTGCCGCTCCAGGTAATCAATCATCTCTGGAAGCGTATCATTCAATCTCGGAATGATGAATTCGTCTGCGTCGATGAGCATTAAGTACCGAAAGGTATTCATGTTGCGATAGAGACAGTCGTTAAGCGCAGCAAAGAGGCCTTCAGTTCGAATCTCCTTCTGTGATTGAATCTTTAGCTTCCAGGGATGAACGCTCACAATCCCTTGGGATTGATAGTAGTTGAGAACGCAGCTGACCTCTGAGGAAATCGTGTCGTTGTAGAAGGTAACTTGGTGACGCCAAGAATCCGATTCAGTTCGATGAACTCTACGAGTTCCAGTGTTTTGGCGTAGTGAAAGTGGAGTGGCTTGACGCAGATGCCGATATCTGAAGAGTTTACGAGGACGGAGCCAGCCCCGGATTTATACTCGTTGACGGGGAGCTGATTGGAAATGGCGTAGAAGTTTGAGGACTGTGGATCCTTGCTCCGCGTAGATATGACGCTCACGGACTCCGGAACGCTAGAACCTACGCGGAGATTGCAAATGACGAAGGAGGCTGAGTACTTGAGGTTCCAGTTTTCCCGTATGACACTGATGGTCGCTCTTGTCAGGCTCCAGGGCTTACGACCATTGTCCTTATAATACATTTTACAATAGACAAAGTCGCTCATTTTGGTTTTTGTAACTGCAAGGATTCGAATGAGAGGTCGCTTCCCTCGATTATCGAAGTAGGCCGAGTACACGTAGAATTTATGGGAAGTTCCATTGACCGGCTGCCAAATGCCGTCGTGGCCCAGGGTGGACTCTAAGGTAAAGTCCAGGGGACTTGCCACCTCATCAGAGCTGTAAAGGTTCCCGTGATCCAAAATAATTCTCTGTGTCTTCTTGGAGCTGAGAATGGGCACGTAGGAGAGGTTCTTTATCACTTGTTCCATGGCGTCCCGATGACGCTTTAGATTCGGGGCTTGATGCCCGTCCTTACCGCTGATACGCTCATCTGCGTAGGAAAGAATGCCAGGAGCATCACCACTAAGGGAACTATCCCCTCGAAAGAAGAAGAATGAGTCGTCATCGCTAAATAGAATCTCTGCTAGAAGGATGAGGCCAAATATGAGCATGAACGCGACTACGACAAAGAAGCTTAGCTTCTGTCGCTTTGGATAGGTTGGAGAGAATTTGCGTCCTCCGCTCCGAGACAAACGGAGGGTTCGTCGAGAGAAACTCATCTCACGGTCTCTGTCATGATCTGATGCACACCACCGAGGCTTCAAGTGATGGAAGTCTTGAAATCTAAAAAAAGACAAACAGAAAAGTAAAACAGCTATTAATCCATTGACTAGAAAAATAATACTACATGCTATAGTGATTAACTTGTCAGAATTTTTATTTTGATAAGCATGAATAATTTTAAGGACATCATGAAAGAGGATCAACGTAAATGGCTAATATGTATATTTTTCCATTAAAGAAAATATCCCTTGCATGTACAAATCTCTTTGGTTTGATTGCTACCTTGTTTCATATACAACATTTCGCCATACTTTAATTTTTTTAATCACAACTAAAGACAATTGTTAAAATATTGTTTCAATTTATTAATCCTATTCTATAATGAAAAATATCTTTACTATATTAATAGTTTTATTATTATATCCATTATTTATGACGTAACAGTTCTAACAAAATGAATTGTTCTCCTCTAAAATCATCAATACTCCACAAATATTTCATTTCTTTGCAAAAAACAGAACCTACAATCATCCTTCTTCAGCTCATTGACCTATTGCCATGACACATAATAACATGTTGAGTCAATTAAGAAAGCAATGTAATGGTTTAATGGTGGTTTTTTGGGATATATTGACCTAAATATAAAATACATCTTATCCACATGCTTATAAGAATAAATGCTAGATCACACTAGCGTGTCTAGGTTATTTAATCATTGATAAACCGATTGTAGGCTAGCTTTCATGACCCCTTTCTTTCATGCAAGTCCTCTATCTGGTTACTGTTTAAATGAAATCTTAACCAATGTATTTATTGGTACATTACATATACTACCTATTAATGCCTTGATTACCAATATAATCAGTTTTGTTTAATAAATTTTCAATATATATAATTCAAAAAACGAATATTGGAGTTCAAACATTCGTTATAAACTTATATTGATAGTAAATCTAAAAATAAAAGTAAAAAACATGTCTCAACGGGGTATTTATGTTCATATCCAAAATTAGTATATAAGATTGTTAAGTTTCTAAATTATCATCAAATCTATCCACATAATATTGTACAACCCATATTTTTTCTTGTGCTATTTTTTGTTAAAAGGGATAAATAAAATTTTAGATTTTTCGGCTTAATTCAAAATATTCCGATGCAACGTTATTTTTGTATATTACATCAGTTACAAGGATGGCTTTGAATATCATGTATATTACCACTTTGAAGGAATTGCGTTATTCTTCATACATTCAAATAAGTACTTCAAATGTACACTTATCATTACAAAAGACTAAAATAAAGACAGTTAGCCAATAATTTTGTTTCCATTTTTACATCAAGTGGCAACTCCTTCAGTTTCAAAATGATATATTTGTTTCCCAACAAAAGTACCCAAGAAAGTTACACAAAACAGCAATTATTTCTGTGTTGTGGAATTTGTTTTAAACATAGATCCTTGGATCTGCTTGGATCCTCTACCCCCGAAAATATTCACGGACATGGATATAAGAATTTAAGCCATATGTTTCTCAGTTATGCCGTTGAATTGACTATTATATTAGAGGGGAAGTCTACTTCAAATTAAAATGTCGATGAAAATACCCATGAAGCTAATCAGAGAATGAAAGTTACCAGAAATACGCTCCTCTTATCTTCAAAATGACGGCTAAAATATAGAGTGCTCACGGGGACACTTGAAGTTCAGATCAACTTTTTCTCAAGATCCCAATGGGATTACAAATTTTGCAAAGCTTGAGAAGAAAAAACTGACCATTTCTTATATAATTGTGTCATTTTTGAAAACGTATATATTTCAATTGAGGAACTTCTTCGACTATCCTCTAATTTCTACGTGCCAAAACAAGACTATTTTATAGTTTTGTTTATTCGAAAACAAGAGAATGCTATCCAAACGCAGCAATTACCAAAGCTCAACAATTTTTATATGCCAAACGAAGTTCAAATGCTTATGACATTTCTAGGGGTTTAAACATTACGAAACTACATCTACTCGTTCTCAAAAGAAGCTGCTCATCTTTAGAAATATTTTAAAAAACATGCCCACTTGGATTATTAAGCCTCTTAATTCCATAAAAAATGTCTTATTTCTTTGTCGTTTTATTAAATATATATTGTTGTTTCTGCCATCTTCGTGTCTTCATACAAGTCAATAGAGTGATGATGGTGTCCAGTAATATAATCGGACGTATTATTTTCTCGCACGCCTAAATCGCGTCGTGTACTACTCGTTCAGTTTTATAGAACTTGGATCCGGACTCTTGGGACTCAAGGACCATGATTTGGATTTGATTTGTCTTATAGGACTTGAATCCGGATTTTTGGGACTCAAGGACTCGGATTCGATCAATTTTTGAGGACTTGAAATCGGACATGGTAATCCTGAATTATTATAATCAGGATATGGACACTCATTTTTGGTTGTGATTCTACGTGTCCCATCCAAGTTATATTATATTTAAGTTTATATTATATATAAGTAGGTTGTAGTAAAGATATGAAATATATGAAATACCATTTGCCATTAATATCAAATAACCTTTCATGATACCTATTAACAGAAATCCTACATGTATATGTAAAATATTATAGAGATATGTATAGTTTATAGTTACTAGTTTCATTTTATTTTCAAAAGTATTTTTTTCATTTTTTCATTCATATTGTTTGAATCGATAGATCACTTTTTATATGTTTAGAATATATTTTACGTCATAATTTTCATGATAATAAAATAAAGAGTTGAAATCCTGGATTTATCGGCTCATTACTTCAGCGACGACCCGAGTTAATCAAGCATACACATTTGAGCACCATAGACAACGGGAATAGCTATATTAAGTCATCTGGATTGATGAGTTACGAGTGAAAGTCCATTCACGGGACCTTTTGGCGTTAACACACTAAAGCCAAAGACGTTTAACGGCTCTGAAGAAAGGGCATGAAATATTACCGTATACAATGAATCTTTTTTCAAACTTTTTTTTTTGAGAATTGAGAGTTTATTTTTTATATTCACTTTCTCAACATAAATTAAACGCAAATAACTATATACACAAACCCACTATAATTTACAATGTTTCAAAATTTAAAACAAATAAAATCCGAATCAGAGTCCTTGAGTCCCAAGAGTCCAGATCCAAGTCCTATAAAACTGGACGAGTAGGATACGACTCTTATATATTTGTCCATAAGTGCATTTTTCCACTTATCACAAAGACCTGGTTTCAAGTCCTTTGAGGAAATTAAGCAACGATAATGTTGGATTCTCCATGACTTAAACATCCACATTTACAGCCCCGAGCACTACAATTCTTCAGAAATTTCGAGATGTTTTTGTTGTTTTTACTCACGACTGATGAAAAGATGATATTATTATTATTTCCCTTCAGCCCCCTTTTCTTTTTTTCTTTTTTCCCTCTTATTGCAGTGATGAATGCATTGAAGTAAAACTACGATGAAAATGACGACGATGTTTAAGCATGCGATTATAAGCAGCAACGACAATAGAGCAACGCGTTAATAATACTCCCTTTAAAAAAGATTGCGATGTCAAAGGCATGCGATAAAGGAACGTACGAAAAAAAGCATACGATGTTAAAGCCTGCAATTAAGGCGTGCGCAAAAATAATACGTACGATTATATTACAGTAAATCATTGATGATACCTGATTGCCCAAAAGTAGGTCTGGCAGATAATTAGATCATTACATCCACTTTTTTATTTTGTACCTTATTGAGTATATATGCTTATTACATGTCCAAATGTACTTTGTACAAATATGCACGATAAAAAATTCTTTTGGCCCATACTTTTTTCTTAATTAGTATGTTAATGGACAAATATAATAAAGAAATAACTTTCTAGCCGCAAGTTACATGAAATATATATATATATATATATAAATATACTGTATTTTAACTATAAACATACAAAATGAAGTGAAATGGGAAAAACACCAAGGGGTTGATATATAATATCATAAATAAAAGGTATGGTATTTAACTGCTTCTTCCTTCTTAAAGAATGATTAAGAAGTAGGACGCTATTAGTATGTCGTCTTTAGTAGCCGTATGTCGCCCTTCACCTTAGTTTTATTTAATCTACATAAAAAGTCGTAAATTCCTGAATGAATCCTTGATACACAAGATAAGAACTTACAACACTCTTGCAAGAGCCAGTGATTTACCATGATATGGGATTATGAATTATGCCCCCCCCCCCCCTCTCTCTAACAAGCCTGCTTTCTATTTTTAGTACAACATTTTATTCATGAGTCTCCTTTTTTGTCTCTTTGAGAAGTCAAATCCTTAATTGGTTGAAACAATTTCACCCTCAAATGGAGGGTAGAACCAGTTCTTGACGTCACTTCAATTGTAGACATATAGGTAAATGAATAAAGGGATATACCAAACGAGATCCTATATGGCTTTCTAAGTAAGGATCCTAAACTGAGACTGGTATCGAAAGTCATTGCAAAACTTCAATCTATTATGGCGAGGGCCAGGTTCAAGAACCACAAAATTTCCACAAGGATAATGGAGGTGGCTTTAAAAGAACATAATATTTCTGGAAACATTTTAAAGATGCATTTAAATTATAATTTTTATTAACCATATGTTTTTTAAAACCATATTTCAATGTTACATGAATTTCTCCTTTTAGTCTGTGTATAACCTGTGGTTATTTTTTGTAGATTATTAAGATTTTATTAACTGATTAAATAAAGTTATGCTTAATTTCTTTTCTAAGCTTTCAATTAAAAATATCTCGAGTTTTTATGCAATTTTATTGAACGAATTGATAAAATAAATATTTTGAGAATGTGGTAGAGCCAATCATTTAATTACTCTTCCATTTTCTTCTTGAACTGTATTATTAAAAAACACTAACAAATTTAAGCCGATTAAACTGACTTCTTATGAAGATTTAGTGACTACAAAGTATTTAGTTGTTAGAGGTATTTATATGTCTGGTTGGCTTTAAATATCTCTTAGTTTACAAATGAAAGGTTTCACTTGAATATAAGCATTCTACTACAATCCGAGGAAACGCTAAAAGTGTATCTTAGATTGGATAATAAATTGTGTTTTCTAATAAGTATTTAAATGAACAAGTAAAGGCATCAACTAAGAGGAAAATATAATTCCATTGTATTTATTTGTCAATAAACTTATTTTGAGGGAACGCTTAATAAAAATAAGATCGCTATCGTTAATATCTGTAGCAAATATTTCAAATTGTATTGTGAATAATGATCTATGTGTTAACATGTGGATCAGTTCTAGGGGGTTATGCTAATCCTTTAAATATAAATAATGGTCTTAAGTTGCTTTATATAAATGTATTGAAAAAAATATATATTTGCTCCTAAAAATTGATTCTGCTTAATATTTTCAATTATTATTTATATTAGTTTATTTGTGTGATCTATGTGTGATTTAGTTTTTTTTTGAAGTATCACATATGTAACTGTTCAGCTAGGAAGTATTAGCTGGTTTAAAATATTTAAATACACAAGTTAAAACTATATAAAATGCTTAAAGCTATTACAAAACTGTAAAAGTAAAAAAATCCAAAAAATCCAAAAAACTGAAACATCAAACAAGGATCAAATTGTAGCTGTTATGGCTAGTCTTCCAGCAACTTCTATTGATTCCATCAGACTCTGGGCAGATCTGAGTTCTCTAGCTGCCGCCCATGCCAATAGTCGTTTTAACATTGGTCGTCCAGAAACGTGGCCGGTAGTTCTATTGTTAATTTATCTGTATTATTTAAAAAATATATATTGAATTTCATGTAAATTCTTCATTTTCTATAAGATAATTTATTCTTTCATAATTTACAACCAATTGTGTTTTGTTTAATACATTAATTAAACCAATGAAAATTTTCCTATAAATTATCTCTATCATAGAAAAAATTGCTCATAATATGGACTAAAAAAATTAGAAAAGTAGTGGTCCCAGATTTGAAATGGGAAGCAAATAACTACCAATCCATGATATGGTGGGAAAATGAATTTAAAACTGAACCTCCTTACATAGCAACACTAACAAATCAACAGATTTCTGACTTAATAAACGAGCCATTGACCGTCCCAAACTGGCCAAATCATACTCAAGCAGTCGAAACAGTAATCAAAGTTATGTCTGAAACATGCACTGAAGTAGCCGGATATCGCGCAAGAGATGGATACATTTGGCAAAGATTAATGTCAATGAAAATTATGCCACACTTTCGTACCAAAGGAGATTTCAATGTACAAACAAATAATATAAATATTATCTATTTAATATGCATACTATATAAATTATTAATTTCAAATATATAATGTTGCTTGCTGATATATACTATGCATAGTTAATTTGTTTATATGTGTTAGTATTATTATATTTCTGTTATTTTATGTGAAGTTGTAAAATATAATGTTAAGAATAGAAAATAGAAAACATATTTAAAGACCAAAAATAAACTTATTCAAAGAGTATAAAACATTATTCAACAAAAACAATATCCCAAAATATATAATGCTGTCATTAAGTGCTTTTTCAATATTTTTTGAAAAAAGTCGTGAAAAAAGAATTAAAAATGCTGCAGGGTAAATGACCTTCAAATCGCTTCAAATTTCACTCAAATGTCCTTTATGACCCTCTTAACAAGGCCTGAAGAGTGGAACTTACAACTTTAAAAAGTGTGTGTTTTTGCTGCGCCCTAATATATATATATATATATATATATATATATATATATATACACATATATATATATATATATTAAGGTTGTTCTTATTTTTTCAAATGTTTGAAATGTTAGCAACATTGTAGATTTTCTGTTTCTTGGTGATAAAGGAAGACGACATACAAAGTTTGAACAAAATCGGTCAACATTACGAAGTCGTGCAACGAGGCCAAAGTTTTTAAAAATTAGTAAAAATATAGTTTTCTGCTAATGTCTTCAAAATGGTGGACGTTACAGACTTCAATAATAATTATTAATTGAAAGGAAATCTAATTTACTACCAGACGTATGTTTGATGTTTTTTAATAAAACAAGTTTTCAGTAAAAACAAAGAAAAAAATGGAGTGTGTATTGTTAGCATATTTCATAGCTTTTTTGTATCAATTAACTTCACTCGCCTGTAGAAGATAACTTGTTCGGTTCAGAGTAAAATAGTACTTAACACTGTCAAGTCCATCAGATCGGAGCTGGAGGAGTCCAATAACGACTACGATAAGGTGGTGGAGAGAAAAAGGGGAAAAGACGTTCTGACTCCCTTAGGACCCCGGAATTCTCCCGACTGCAACCTGTGCGACTTCTACCTATGGGCGCGGTTGAAAAGGATTCCAACCGAACTGCTTGCAACACCATGGCCGAGTTGAAGACCCGCATCACGCTCTGCTTCAAGAAGTTGCCGAGGGACCAGGGCAGGTGTGCGTACTCCAGGTTCCGGTCCCGGCTGAAGAAGGTCGTCGAAGTTAGGGGCCTGTACTTCAATTAGAATCCAAGCCAAGACCAATACTGACAACCATATATATATAATTTTTTGATTTAATAAAGAATTAAAGATTCTATCCATGTTTGTTTTTTTATTTTTCGAAAGTGTCAAATTTAGCGCGTGGACCCTGTATATATATATATATATATATATATATATATATATATATATATATATATATATATATATATATATATATATATATATATATATATATATATATATATGTATATATATATATATAGTTACTTTTCTACACAGTCATTTTATAAATAATCAATAAAATGACTCATTTCTCATCCGTTCTATATATTAGAAGATGTGTTTAATTTTGTATACATAACACATACCCTCCTCTGTCACTTATAATCAAATCTTCCAATTTGTATATGCCATCCTTGTTTCCCTGAAGACCATAAGATATAATTTATGAAGAAAGTAAAGCTGATATTTAATAAATAGTAATGCAATTTAATAGCAACTTTAATTGCATATTTAAAAAAAAATACAGATAAATAATTTAATTGTCACAACTGCCTTAAATGAATTTAATTTTTAGAGAGTCTTTGATGTTATTTAAAAATGACCCGTTTAATACTTCTTGTGTTTTTTTACTTTTTCGGTTATGTTTTTTATATGAGTCTTTGAAATGAATATATAACAGAGAAAACTAAAACGAACATATAAAAGAGATAAAACACAATTTTCAATGTTCTAATGTAGTTAATTCTTGAGAAGGTAATAAAGAATATATATTTGTCAAAAAAATAACTAGAGGACTCAGAGATTGCAAACCTCCGCCGATCCCCACCAAATGAATCACTTGGTCTTTTTGTCATTTGCCAATAGATGTCGCTGTGCTGTGCTCTCCTCTTTGAGAGCACAGCACAGCGACATCTATTGGCAGAGTAGGCTAACTTGAAATATTTATTAGTATTTAGCTCATTTTGCATCTTAACGAAGCACTCAGAGATGTCAAAATTTTATCACTTGTTCCTTTTGGCATTTCCAACAACTCCAAAAAGTTTCATCCGAATCCGTTCCGCACTTTTTGAGTTATCCTGCTGACAAACAAACCAACCAACAACCAACGCCAGTGAAAACAATACCTCCTTCGGCGGAGGTAATAAATATTTAACATAGCACACTCTATTTCTACTAAGTCCCTATATATCTACAAACATAGGTCTATGATTAACGTGCTCGAGTCATAATATCCATTAAGAATTACTGCATATGAAAAAAATAGTCATTCATTTATATGAATGAATCGCAACTCAAATTACATATTTGAGATTATTTATAAATGGGAACAAATTATAATATATAAATATAATATATTTTGAACTATTTTTTTCTCAATTTAAGGGTCCAAATTTACTTCATTTCATATTATTTATTATTAGTAAATTATAGTTATGTATTATTTTTTATGTATATTATACTCTTACATTGTCTTTGAACTTAGAATAATAGAATAATAGTTTTACCTTAAAGCCCAGTCAAAAGACAATTCTACTTTGAAATCTCTTTTTGTATCTCCACCTATTTGTTGTTATATTTTTCTGGAGGAATACATATTTATATACGAATTTTTATAAGTCACAGAAATAATAACAATGATTCTGAAATGCTATAATGCTAATTATGTTCTGTTTTATTAATTGCATTGTTCATAGTGATTTATTCTATAATTCAGTGATTGGGACAAGCTTTTGTTCAAAGGAAATTATATTTCTGCCTACCTCATCACATATTTTTTCCTTATATATTAATAATGCTCTATTTTATCATAATTTCATAACACAAACTGTATTATTTAGATTGAACAAAAGTACATGAGGTCTTCGTAAAAACACTTTAGTTTGCTCACTCTATACCTATATTCTTTATAATCATTAACATTTCTCTTAATCGACTATCGTTTGACTTCAAATAATTTATATAAACTAAGTAATATTTTCATCCTTTATGACATACAAGAGGACGGCAAAAATAATTGGATCTGATTTAGAAGGAATTTAGCATATTTTTATAAAAGTCTTTATAAAGAGTGAATGATGAGTGATTTTTGTTCTATGATATATTTGCTGTAAGAATAGTTTTAAAACTATGTACAATAGGGGGTATTATAGAAATCTAATATTAAGATATCAAAATGTATCCCCCTGCGAAAGTTGCGTCATAAGAAACTAAATGATCGTAGAAAAATGGATTTTGCTTTGACCCCCCCTTACCCCCCCCCCCAAATTGCGTTCAAAGGTTTCGTTATGAAGCAAAACTTTTTTGTTATTAATTATTTTGAAAGAATAAGTTTTACAAAGGTTAGCTATGATCATTTATGGCTTTGTTATTTTTTGCAAATTTTCGTCAAATAATGTTTAGTGCCAATAAATGAACAAAAGTGCTGACGCACCAACCATTTTTGAAATAGCGGCTCCTACTAGAGTTCTTTTATAGTTTCAAGAAAGGAAACAGAAAAAGAGTGTACTCATGTTGATGGTTTTAAGTTATTTTTTAAATACGTTTGCTTAAGAGGATTTAACTTGGTTTGAAACCATGTAGGAGCGTAAAAATTTAGTATAAATTTTACAAGTTTTATGTGAGACTCACGTGGACTTTTTTGTGAAATATAGGATCTTAAAATTCTGTTGGCTTTGGTAAAACATTTTGCCTCATGTAATGCTCCTGGAGACCTGTAGCAAAAGCTTGAATTCGAATATTCCTGTTTGTATTTCTAATGGAATTACGTATAATATTTTTATCTGAGCTTAAAGAATACAGTAAACTTTG
The DNA here is from genome assembly GCA_013387185.1 of Caligus rogercresseyi. Classification (NCBI taxonomy): domain Eukaryota; kingdom Metazoa; phylum Arthropoda; class Copepoda; order Siphonostomatoida; family Caligidae; genus Caligus; species Caligus rogercresseyi. The sequence continues at coordinate 5,596,114 of CP045892.1, read as the reverse complement.
ATTTATGTATTTTACTTTTCCTACAAGTATTTAAAAACTTTTTATTGATTTTTTGGTAAAGTCTGTATAATTAATTTTCCTATGGTAGTTTCATAAGTCCGAGGTCCTTTTTGTGCGCCATCTAAATGTTTAACAACTTCTTTAAAAGGTACTCATTCATGTGTAGAAGACAAATAATCCACTGAAGTGGTCTTTTAAGACATAACTCGAGTCTTTTTATTACTCCTTACCATATTCTGACATTGGTGTTGCATCTGTAACACACATCAGTGACCAAAGTGTCAAGTCATTAATGTTCTTCGACTACTGAAAGTAGTTATTTCGCTTGATCTTCCGCTATGCCGCTTTTTAGTAATACGTGATTAATGTATTCATGGTGAAGTTCTAAAAATATTTTTTTCGTCATTATATCATTATCTGCAAAAGTTTATGGATATAATCAACGTCATAGATTTATATTCTCAACCATGTGAGAATACTGTATGAAATTAAGATTTTAAAAGCAAACGTATTTAAAAAATTACTTAAAACCCTCAATATGAGTACCCTCTTTTTTCTTTTCCTTCTTGAAATTATAAAGAACCCTAGTAGGAGTCGTTATTTAAAAATGGTTGGTTCGTCATCACTTTGTTCATTTATTGGCACTAAATATTATTTGACGAAAATTTGCAAAAATAGCAAAGCCATAATTGATCATAGCTAAACTTTGGAAAACTTATTCTTTTCAAAATAAGTAATAACAAAAAGTTTTGCTTCATAACGAAACCTTTGAACGCAATTTGGGGGGTAAAGGAGAGGTCAAACCAAAATCCATTTTTCTACGATCATTTAGTTTCTATGACGCAACTTTCGCGGGGGGATAAATTTCGATATCTTAATATTAGATTTCTATAATACCCCCTGTACAATGTTTATTAAGGTATTTTCTTGGAAATATGTATAATAATTTATAAAAGTATAAAATATATTTACTGAAGGAATATTACTTCTTTTATTTTTTTGGTATGGTTAATTATAGCAGCACTTTTCCGAAGAGATTTTACACATTATACACACCATTTTGCAGCAAATATGTATATCATGCAGTAATATATGAACTGCAATCAGGAAATACAACAATTACAAACACATACATGTATATAAAATACTTTTGCCATTAACAATATTTAAGTAAGATTATTTTTGCGCAACATATAGCAAATATACAATATTTATCAAGTAATACTATTTTGTAATATATATTACGTTAACAGATCAAATACTATACACAGCTAGAAAAAACGTTTTACAAAAGTACCGCTTTTTTAAATAAATAATTGTTTTTTGCCCTACTAAATAATTTTATGATTATTAATGAAAACTTAATCATATATATGATCCATTTGTAAGTGTATAAATTCATTTTTTCTCGATGTAATTAAATGTTTGGATGAAATATAGTTGTACTTGGTAAAAAAATCTTTTATTGCCAATATATATCAAAAACTTATTTGAGAAAGAAACTGTTATCGGTTTCAGTACGAAGTTTTTATGAGGTATAACTATATTTGACAATCAAGGTAATGATGGATTTTAAAATCCTAACCTTTTTTTTAAATATTGCATATAATTTGTATACATATGAGTATATGACGTTAACGATAATTTTAATTATGCACAGACAATTTTTTTTCTTTCCGACTTATATCTTCCTCTTTTAGTGGGTTGCCGTATATTTTTTTAAACCGGTTAATTTTTTTATAATTAAATTTGACCATCCAGGATTAGTGGATTTTATATTCTTAAATTTTTGACTAACTATATCAAAGAACTTTAATAACATTATTATTATGCACGAACCAAAGTATATTATTTATAAACCCAGTTTTTGATGGGAAACACCAGTTTAAAAGGAGTTTCACAGCAAAATCCTACAAGACTAATTGTAATACAATATAAATTAGGTTTGATCGTTAAACTTCAAAGACCCTTTTTATTATATAAACATATATATATATATATGCATATATATAATATATATACATATATATATATATATATATATATATATATATATATATATATATATATATATATATATATATATATATATATATATATATATATATATATATATATATATATATATATATATATATATATATATATATATATATATATATATATATGTGTGTGTGTGTGTTAGTGTGTGACGATTAAAATAACATTACAAGAACTCGTTGTTATTTCCAATTGCAATATATATATATATACATTTATATATATTTAATCAATAAATAATGTTGTTAGACAGAATTGATATAAAGAAAGAGAAAACTTTTGTTTAGCATAATGGTTTGAATTCCGCCATTTGGCCAAGAGGAGCAAAGCCGATTTAACCCCTTTAAAAAAAACTTTATACGTAGATCGATAAAATATGCATTGTTATCTCCCCTTAAAATATTTACATAAAAAGTCACTTTATTAATCCTGAAAGGTTTTATAATAAATATATATTGAATAATAAAATAATAAAACTATTGTTAATGATATGGTTTTTTATAATTTATAGTAAAATATGTAATTAGAAAATACTTAACAAAAGGGGCTCACTGGCGCATGGGTTGTACCCCATGAATGCCATAATTATGGCATGTGGAGCCTGCAGACCAATGTATACATAATGTTTTTGATAATCTAACCCCGATACTCCATTAGAATATGTAGATTTTTTTTTTTAAAGAGCTCCTAGTGGGCTCGATTTACAACTCCCAATGTGTCATCGTAGTGGCTAGTGATAATTGAGGGTTAATTTTCGGAACATATTTACCCTTAAAATACATTTGTTCCTTATCACTTCAAATGAAAGAAATATTCCTTTTGTTTTTGCGACATTGATAAACACAATATATGACAATTAAGTTGTTAATTTTTTTAGCATGGAAACCTTAGTCCGCGTGCGACTAGTTTAAATTAAAAGAGTTGCCTCGAAGACGGCATGATACTCCTCATTATCAATAATTATTTATTTAAAATTGTCATTTCTACAAATACTGAATAATATTCATGAAATTTCATACGTTATACTACTCAGACTATTTTTTCTTGTAATGCATAAGTTTTTTACCACTACAGAGAGCAATATGTCTAGAACATCATAAACCTTTTCTCCACGCATTTACAACAAAAGAAAAGACTTGCAATTTTGACTCACAAATTTATTGCATAACACCATTACACTATAAGCTGTCATGCAAAATGCTCTTTCACATGCCTTCAAATCTCCCATAAGTGAACTCCTTATGTAAAAATAAGTATATCCCCATATAGCTTACCTCTCTCTTTCTCGATCTGAAAGGGATTCCAAGCCCAGAAGCGATAGGTCCTCTTCTGTCTCTCTAAGGACCCATGATGGAATCTATGCTCTCTAATACCATGATATTCATCTGCTTGAAAGCACTCCTCTCCTGAGGCATAGTCAACCTCAACTGAGTCAAAATCCTATATTCACCATTCCTCTTCTTTTTTGTCTTCTGTTCACTCTTCTGTTCATCAACTCTTACTATATAGTCATAGTAGTATGTAGTAGTAGTAGTAGTTTCTAGGCTTTCTCTTTAATCAGGGATACCACCAGGCGTTCTCTCCCCCTCCTCTCACGAGTTGCTGTTGCCCCCCTTCCCCCTTCTTTCATATAATAAATGCTCCCCCCCCCTGTTTTCTTCTCTATGTTATTTATAAGAGCCTCTCGTGAAATTATATATATATATATATATAAATCAACGTTATTTGACAAAATCTAATTTTCCATTTTTTATTTCTTCTTTCACTCTTCTGAACACGTATGTTTTTATTGTTGTATAGCCCTAAGTGGACGGACTTTCATTTTTTTATTCGTTGATATGTTTCACATGTCGAAAATGAATAAGACGAGGGTGATGACAATATAAGGAGTTATGTATACTAATAAACAACTTTATATATATATATATGTATATATATATATGTATATATATATATATATATATATATATATATATATATATATATATATATATATATATATATATATATATATATATATATATATTTATACTGTTGTAGAGAAAATTATTTAAGCTCCTTAGGAAGGATTAAGTGTCGAGCTATGCACCTTGGCGTTTTTGATACTTATAGGGGTGTTATAATACGAATCTGTGTATCTATTTGCATTAGAGTGTATCAAACTTTCTTTTTTTGGAAGATATTGGCACTGTGAGTTTATTTGGTTATTGGAGGATTTTAACTTGTGTATGAAAAACTTTCTTTGTCTGTTTGTCTAACTTATTTAAAATACGGCCGTGTTTGTTATTAGAATTAACTCTTCAGTTAAGTAATTTTCGATATTTTGCGCTCATAGCTGAAAAAAGATGACTTTGAGTTTCAGCTCTTACATCAATTACGTAGAGACATTAACGCAAGCCGATATGATCCCTCACTTTTGCAATGAACAGTGATATTCTATTATTTTAAATTTTTTATTCAAGTCAATCGGTACACTGACAATTAATTGTTGGCCGATCTTTATCCTGTCGCTTGGTTTTATGTGAACTACATATATTGTATACTCAACAAAAAAAGGGTTTCATCATTCGTCAACTATTAAATGATATTGAAGACCCATCAGTGTTTCCTCATACGGTCATTCCTTTCAAATATAAACAAGGATTATCAATATGTCAATGATAATTTTTGCACAATAATTTTTTATTTTTTATTCCACAGTTTATAAAAATATATACAAAAACAAAAAAATGAGAAAAGAAATAAAAGGATGTGAATGCGTAAAAACATAATTAAACATTTTAGTTTAAATTTTAACATCAAATATGAACAAACACAAAATATAATTATAATAAAATAACTGGACAAAATAAAACAAACATGTATAAACGATAAACCTTGCTATTTTAAATCCTTGAATTGGTGTAAAAGTTTTTTAAGTATTTTTCCATAAGGTAGGGAACACGAGGGGTGGTAACGAATTACATCAACTGCCCAGCTCCACTTTCCATCGGTGACAGAGGGGATCTTGAGGTCCAACGCCACATATCTTGCTGCAGCCGCTAGAATAATGCCCTTACCTCCCATGGACTGATAGGAGAGTGAGATGTTCACTTCTTAGCAATAAGAGCTTTGGCATTCAAAAGAGTACTATTAATTGCTCTAGGTTTTGCAGAAAGAGATCTGCAAAATTATTTAAGAACATACCCTGCTATTTTAAAAATTTACATATATAATAATAATATCTTTAATACCCCAACTAAATATAGACAAACAAAAGTATTCATTTGTATTTTAAAAGCTATTACTCTGTTTTAAACATTTAAAGTCGGACTCAAAGTTTATTTCCATTCCTTTGATTGGCTACAATTTAAGAGTAAATAACAAATGCTGTAAAAAATAAGATTGAGTCTAAAGAGTAATGTAATTTATTAGAGAAAGTTTGTGGTCTCACATATTTTAATGAAAATACTAAATATCCATAAATATGTTTTAAACTTTTCTGATTACTCCCTATTAGTTGGAACAATCGTTTGAATTGGAAAACAGTATTGCTTTAAAACATATCGTAGTGCCTCACCAGTTTCTTTTTCATTTTACTTGATTCAGAGGCTTTCAATGAAAAAGCAGATGGTATCTTTTACGAACTTAGTTGGTTCGTTAATTTATAATTATGCAAATAATGCAACTTTGCTTTAAACTAGTAAAAAAATTGATAATTGTGACTGAATGTGACAAAATGATTTAATGATTACACAGGCCAACAAATTTTGGTCAATCTCCCTTGATTGAACGAAATGTACATAGATAACTAAAATGAGACCTCCTGAATCCAAATCTGGCCTTACTTTTTCTGTGGCACATCCAGATTTTTTGATTTTTGAGTTTTTTTGAAACGGTCACTTTATGATGAGTACAATTTTTAAATACGATTCTTCGTTAGTATATTAAGTTTAAAAGAAAATTAATAAAATAATATTTGTTCGTGATGAATTAACAAATAAAAATGGCCATTCAAATTATTTTCCTTCCATTCAAAGTCCTTGTATGATCTCAAAACTGGTGAAAAAGTAGTCAAAATGGTTAATTTCAAAGTGATGTCTATAACTTCTTGGATTTTTATGAAATTCTGCAAAAGAGACCATACTTCTATAGTCGAAACCCTTGCAAATCATGTTAAATTAATGTATTATTAGTTTAATCATTTTAACGACATATATTAGCAAATGAATAAAAATTAATAAGTGCTTTTAATTTAAAAAAATTGCTAGGTTTGGTGACCATTTACAATGGTTGCGGGATTTGAAATAAGAAAACTAAGACATATTAAACATAGATAAACTTAAATATATTATTGTACTATATGATTACATTGAAATTTTAAACTGGTTCAAATTTCTTTTTGCACTTTTTCGTTTGTATAATTTGTCAGAATCCCTTTGAATCGTCCAACAATAATCCGCCATCATATGTTGCGGGATTTAATATACAAATATAGATTGTATTTTAGTCCCTTAATACTTCTTCTGGATTTACTGGTTGTCATGAGTGTTTTCAATAGCCTAACGAATGATTCATAACGATATATTTGTTACTCAGTCTTAAAAAAATATTTTTCTCCAAAATCATGTCTCCAAGATCAAAGTGCAAAAATGACCAAAACAGTTTTTGCTACATATGTGGATACTATATATTCGTTCGTGATCATCGAGACATAACCGAATTTATTGAATATGCTTATAAAGCATATTATGGACTTACCCTTGGGGATCAAGACAAACAATGGGCCCCTCACACTGTTTGCCATAATTGTGGGGAAAAATTACGTAACTGGACCAAAGGTAAATACTATGGCTTACCTTTTGGACGATTCAAAGGGATTCTGACAAAGTATACAAACGAAAAAGTGCAAAAAGAAAATTTGAACCAGTTTAAAATTTCAATGTAACCAGATAGTACAATAATATATTTAAGTTTATCTATGTTTAATATGTCTTAGTTTTCTTATTTCAAATCCCGCAACCATTGTAAATGGTCACCAAACCTAGCAATTTTTTTAAATTAAAAGCGCTTATTAATTTTTATTTATTTGCTAATATATGTCGTTAAAATGATTAAACTAATAATACATTAATTTAACATGATTTGCAAGGGTTTCGTCTATAGGAATTTGGTCTCTTTTGCAGAATTGCATAAAAATCCAAGAAGTTATAGGCATCACTTTGAAATTAACCATTTTGACTACTTTTTCACCAGTTTTGAGATCATACCAGGACTTTGAATGGAAGGAAAATAATTTCAATGGCCATTTTTTATTCGTTAATTCATCACAAACAAATATTATTTTATTAATTTTCTTTTAAATTTAATATACTAACGAAGAATCGTATTTAAAAATTGTACTCATCATAAAGTGACCGTTTCAAAAAACTCAAAAATCAAAAAATCTGGATGTGCCACAGAAAAAGTAAGGCCAGATTTGGATTCAGGAGGTCTCATTTTAGTTATCTATGTACATTTCGTTCAATCAAGGGAGATTGACCAAAATTTGTTGGCCTGTGTTATTAGTAAACAAATTTCATGCATAATTATATAGAGCCCATTTTCATCCTTTACTGCTTGCATTGTTTTATGATTATGTATCACTAATTTTATTTTATAGATATATGTATCTAAATTAATAAAAATGTTATATGCAATGAAAGAAACAAATTGTTGCAAGAAGTTATTATGAAAACAAAGTTCAATCACCTAATTGCTTAAACATACAATGGCAAATAAAAATAGCTGAGAATATATTGATACAGATATCTTTCATAAAACTTATGTATTTATACAACAGTTGTATTTTCCAAACGATAAAGTAAAAGCAAATATATAGTTTTTCTATTCCATTCACTTTTTCCATTTGAAGTCATTAGTGAACGCGTAAAGGCGCATTGAGGGCAAGGTTTCCTTTCCAAAGGCTCAATATTGATCAACTTTATAAAAAAGATCCAAGATTTTATTCACTAGTTATAATACAATTATGGTTATTCATATGCAACACAATCGAACCATACGGACAAAAAAGTTTCTATGGTAATGTGTGTTTTCGACAAGGTAGCATTATTATCCTAAATTATACTGTGAGAAAATAAATTATATGTAATAAAATTTACACCTCATAACATCTCCTCTCAGTGGGGATTGCACATCTGTGACGAGAGCTGAAGCCTAGTTTTAGTTGATGCACCTTTTTACATTCGTACAATGGCTAAATAAGACACAAAGAATGTATACATATATGTATAGCACGTAATAAATATTTCATTGGCCCTGTGAAAAAATGCACGAGTTTTATTAACCGTTATTTGTGATTAAAATTATGCGAATTGACTTATTCATTTTATAAAGTAAAAATCCTTTGAATAGTTCTTCTTTTACACATTATAAATTGAAAAATGCAAGAAAAATAGGAGAATATTATGAGAAAAATATTTCACTGATAAATCAGTAAGTAATTAAGGTGTTGGTACTCTGGGGTAATTTATTATTTATGTAGGTTAATATGGAATTATTGGAAAGCTATAATTAAGGCAGTTCTACTGAGGTATAATTATCATAATGGAATTATTAATTATTATGGGTTGATTTATCTCTAATAAATCGATCAACTATGCTTCGAAACCTTTGAGTAATAGGCCGGTATCGACATCAATGCATTTGGAGGCGAAGAAGAGACTTCGGAACGGGCTTTTTGGAGTAGAAACTTCTTTTCACAGAGGCATGATGGAGAGGCGCAGTGTTTCGTGATGAAAATGAATGAAAAACACTTAATGGAGGATGCCGACCGTTTCGTTGAGGGCCTGGAGGGTAAATGACTGCCCCAGACTGAGTTGTCCGGCCCTTTGATGACTATTCTTCCAAGATACAGACCTGGAGTTGGTAGGGGACCGCGGGCTCACTACACCCAGAACAATTGAGAATGAAGTTTTCTCGACCTATTTCAAGGAGTCAGCTCTAGATGACTCAATGGTGTTACCAATGCTCTCAATGAGGATTCAGAGGCCAAATAAATACAAGTCGCCTATGTTGATAAGGCCCAAATAAACAAGTCATTGTCTTTTCTACTTTAATTTCATTTAGGTACAGATGAGCGATGATAATTCCCCAAATAAACTTTTGTTCACTTAATCATTGAAGCCAAGTATGAGGGTCCCAAAGATCATGTGCGCCTAATGAACATGGAGTAATGGCCGCGCCCTGATTTGCCTGATGAACCTTTGTCAAAATGGGTCCGTGAAGCTGCATACTTGATTATACCAAATGGCAAATTTGTTCGAGCTGGGGACAAAGTCGAATTCGGGTCATTATGGCGTATGCCCTATTTTATTCCAGATAGTCTTCTTGCAAATGGGGGCAAACTTGTCGTACGAATGATCGACCAAAACATATTGCAAGGGAATGGAAAGTCTTTTCTACTAAGAGGTCCTTCAAGAACTGCGGAGATGTCTCTCAGGTTCCTGACGGACTTGCAAAAACTGGTTCAAGAACTGAACTATAATAGGACATTACTATTCCAGAATTAAGATTTGGCACGGAGGGAATGCATTTTCCGATGGACACAGGATTGTTCTGTAGACAAAATAAACTATGGCTTCCAACAAGAAGAGACGACTGATTAATTATAGTCATGAATCTCTATGTATTCAAATACAGATAAGCATAACTTTTTTTGATATCATCCATCATTGTCGAACAAATTTCTCGCTCGTGAGTGTCGTTTTTGTCGTCAGAGTATATAAACGTTTTATCACTTGTTGGCTGAGTGTGATTTCTTTTGTCTTATTCGAATGATGGCTCAAAATGTTTTAATCAACATCCGCCATAGCTAAAGCAGAGTACAACAATTCTTAGAAATTATAATATTGTTGAACTGTTTTGATTAACGAGGTAGAATGAGAAAAACAATATGTTTAAAGTGGACGTGTGTTCTCGGATATGGACTGAGATCGTAAATTCCATTCCACCTGTGATCAAAGACTCGACTTCAAATCTTACTCTGGGAAACTAACCTAAAACATATTTGAACTTAGCAATCTATATAGTCCTACAAATCTTATACCTCCAGAGTGTATTTTCTAATGTATCAAATAAAAAACAAATATATGAAAGAAAATGAAGAAGGACGTGTCTTTTCCCTGAGTATCCTGACCTAAAACAGGCCGTAAAGTGAACCAATAATATGCTCCATTCCATGCTGTAAGTAAGAGGAAAAAGGCTCGTCATCCAACGTTCATGGACCATCCCTTAGCTGCAGTATTACATATATATTAAGAACCATGGATAGAAAATTTATATTTAAACATCAGGAACTGGCTCAATATTCTCAAAGTCAAGACCACTTTTACTGGTATTAGGAATAGGGATTGGTGAAAGGATTTGATCATCCTAGACCGGTACGCTATTAAAAACTTTCTTATACCCTAAATGTTCAAAACATCGTAACTACTTTTTGTCATTTAATGGCAATTAATAGTGCACCAACTTTTTACCGTAGTTTTTGTGATTGTCCGAGTTTTAACAACCCAACACGTCTTGTGTGTAAATTCATACTCTTGTCATTTGATATTTTTCTTGTAATGTCCTTTGTTATGATATTTTAACATAAACTTTAGTTTTATTTTTACTTTTATATCACTATATCTTTTTACATTTTTTACAAATTATATAAATTAATATTTTTCCTTATAAAAACGTAAAAATAAAAGCCGTCTTGGATCACATTTATAGACACCAGAAACAAGGAAAGACTTCAATCCTCCATACAAGGAATTCTACACATTTAAATCTAAGCTTGCATTGATATGGTTCGATAATTATGCATATATTTGAATTTAAATGCACATAAAATAGGAAGAGTTAGATCATATGCACAAAACTTTTGAATAAAATAGCTTACATTTTTAAATATTTCCACCTTACTCGCTATATCAATGTGCCAAACTATAAACATTTAGAAAGCTAGCTTTTAAATAGCAATAATACCCCCCCCCCCCCCCCCCTCTTTCATAATTCGATACATTCATTCAATATCCTTCAAGGTTAAGCATTAAATAAATATCCATCCAATTGATTCATTTTATACCAATATCGAAATAATAAATCTAAGGAAATTCATGGCTCGAAGCCTCTATATTATACTCATATATGTCTATGAAATTGCATGCCTCTGACCAAGAGTCCCGGGGGCGATCAATAAATAAACATTCATATGCTATATCAATATTCTTTATTATTATACTGACAATAAAAATGAATGAACGTGGATAATAAAAGAGCTCATTCTTAACATAGTTGATCGTTTTCCTTTGAGGGGGATAAAATAGTTTTATAGAGTAAAATATATAATTATATCGATCCTCAATATTAATATATAAATTTTCATACAAAAAAATATTATGAGATAGAAAAGTTATTCTTTTTATTTATTTGATTATTAAAAAAATTACTTTTTTGTCTTTTAAAAAAGGTCTTGTTTCAATTGTAACAGGGTGATACAATGTAGTAGAATTGGGCAGTATTTTTTTGCCTATTTGGTTCGATAGAATTGCATCCAACAGGATATAAATAAGCATTATAGCATTAAAATTAGTCTATCGAATCTTGGATCTTATCAATGAGGTAGACCAAAAATGACCATCCCCTCTCGGGATTCGAACCTGTGCCCCCAACATTGAGAGTTGAACACACATTAACGCACATGGCTATCGCACTTCCTTTGAAGTACAAATTTTTCCCATCATGAATCCATGACGTGGAACTCATAATTATTTTCATCAAATCATCAGGAAGCTCCAGTAAATCCGTGTAAAAATTTACTAATTTGTTGACCTCTTCCTTGAATTAGGAGGCGTTATCTTGAGATGCCAGCATCCTATACATTTTAGCAACTCTTTGAATACGGTATTTAAATCTTCCATCCTCACAGGAATCGAAGTACTACATTTTAGAACTAAAATAATAAGCGCCATGAGCTAGTGCTAAATCCTGTAGAAAAGTTGGGGCGCCCAAATTTCTAAAGATGAATGGTTAGCTTGTATTTTGATGAAATATATTCATTATACTTTCTTCGCTATATGCCGGACTTAACTTCAAAATTATACGTTGGGCTGCTGACCATCCTTTTGATATTTTTTTAATTGTCAAATTAGTTAAAATAGTTCCAAATAAAAGACTTAAATTAAGATTACCATTGGTGATAGAACTTCTCCATTCTGTTCTGGATTCCCGGTTAAATCGATAAAAGCTTATAAATATATATATCAATATATCGGAGTAATTGATAAAATATGAACTACAATGTTCATTTTTTTCCGCATCTGCCTTGAATAGTGTTACTCTGTTTCTGTATATAATTTTAGTGTATTTTATTTTACATTGTATACAATTTTGCATTTAACCGAATATAATGTCTTTAACCGAAAAAATGGATAAAAGGGTTAAACCTTCACCTATTAGAGACAAATTCTCCTCTTCAATGACCTTTTTGCTATCATGGGAGATCCGGTTGCTCTATAAAATATACTAGGACAATCTGAGTATAGCATACATCAATCCTCTTTTGTAAGTTAAAATTTTTCAATGCAGCACTTTAATTTGGCATTGAACAGAACATTACTCTCCAATTATCAACATGGATCCCTTCCGGTCTCCAATCGGCTTAACTCTAATCCAGACCTCTTTTGGAACCTTTCAAAAAACAAATAATAATTTCAACTCATCTGAGTTGTATCTCCGTATTGGCTTCAACCGAGAGTGTTATGTCATCAGCATACAAATCGATGCGTGTAATCAGTTATCGTAGCCCCAAATCTATTATATTTATTTTTAAGAAGAAATACTATTAACAAATAGAAGAGAACAGATGGGCATCCCTGCATGCAGCTCTTCTTCAGTTCTATTGATTTTGACTGTAACCTCCAACAGAGATCAAAGATAACTCATTAAGTAGGAGTGCTGGGATTGGATTGAAGAAATGTTTGGGCAAAAAATGTTTTACAGATCGAAGAATGTGGACATGTGATATTGAGTCAAAGGCTTTTTAAATCGATTCCTATGATTTCTCCGAATGTAATCCACCCTTGGACAGACTCAATAACAGCTTGCACATTTCGTGAAACTTCCAAAAACAATATGTATTAAAAAAACTTTTGGGAGATACTCATCTTTTTATCCAGCTCCGGTTCCATCTCTTGGGCCAAAATACCAGGAAGAATCCTGTAAGAGTGATTTAGAACAGTAATTGGCCTCCAGTGATTGAAGTCCGTGCCCTTTCCTTTTTTGGAATCAGGACAATTCTACCCTTTGTGAGGGATTTGCTAAGCTTGCTTGTCAATTCCATGGATTAAGAAGGAAATAAGCAGTTTCTTCCGGAAGGCACTTAAATAGTCTCCTATCAATTTTATCGTTTCCAGAGGCTTTTTCTGTAAACTTTTACTGAATGTAAGTTGAATACGTTCTAGAGTAAAGATCCTACATCTAGAATAGACTTTTGGGAAAGTTAAGTTCCTGGAAGCGGTTATGAAAAAATTCCAATATTTCATTAGGTTTGGTTGACTCTTTACCTCTATGCAAAATACACTCAATAGTCTTTGCAGAGTATTTATTTTTTATAAATAAAGTTTTTAGTTGTACGTTCGTCCGATTTTCCTTTTGAACTTTTTGTGACATTTCAAACTCTGTCACTTTGGAAAGCCTATAAGCTTTTTCTAATTCTGAGGAGAATGTTCTCACAAATAGAGAATGCTCCATCATTAGCGTTTCCATCTTGAGCTGATCTTATTTTGCACTTTTCACTTGAATATGAATTATCTGCGTAGTTATAATGCGAACCACACTTGTTCAGTGTTCCGCAAACGCTGAGTTGTTGAAAACTCCTAATAAATGTATTTTTAATTCTGAGATGTACCTATCATCCTTTAGCGTATTGTGGAGTTTTGGTGGAGAAATTCATCTCTAATTTATAATATACTGGTCAGAGAACGTTTTTGACCTTTAAAAAGCCTTTTTAGCATGACTTATCAAAGCTGGAGAGATATGTGCCTGGTCGATTCGAGAGGACTGTCTGCCATTTTGCCATGACACTGATTGACTTGGACTGAGCTTTTTATCCAATCGTCGAAGTTCCATCCACTCATTTTTACATTAAAAAATCCAGTAAGGATGCTTGGACAAAAGATCTAAATGGATATTGAGAACACCTATTAGAATGGAAGGAACATTTTGGCATCCTGAAGAGATTTAAAATATGCTAAGGGAGCTCGATGGCCGTGCGTGTTAAGGCGTGTTCAACTCTCAATGTTGGGGGCGCAGGTTCGAATCCCGAGAGGGGATGGTCATTATTGGTCTACCTCATTGATAAGATCCTAGGTTCAGTAGACTAATTATAATGCTATAATGCTTATTTATATCCTATCAGATGCAATTCTATCGAACCATATAGGCAAAAAAAAAAAATGCTGAAGACCGTGTATTAGGTCCATATGCGTTAATAAGACAAGCCAGTCACTCTTTTGTAAATATTCTTCCACATTCGAACAAGTTTATTTTTTCTAAAAACGAACGTATGAACGTCTTTTCTGGACTTAACCCATTACTTCTCGGGGGTAGAAATAATTGGAATTTTTTCATGAAATTTTAGACAATGCTTCCTTTCAGCTCTTACATTGGACTTATGTTGTTGTTTTTCGTCCAATAATACACTAGCGCCCCTGGCGGGCACGTACATATATGTACGCTTGGGAGGATCTCCTACAAGAATAGTATAACTGATAAATGAATATGATGTGAACTAATAAGTTCGACTGTTAAGTTATATTCTTATTATTTTCTTAAGGAATAAATGAATTACATATATTTTAGTATTTTCTAAATACAATGGATAAATATAAATATAACTACTGTATATGATAATCATTAAAACAATTTGCACATAAACCTATATCACATTTTTTACATCTATATATACATCTTGAAGAACATGAAGCACAAATATTTCTTTTATTCGTTTTGATAATTAAATGGCCCACATTGTCGTACCTAATCAATGAAAGGTTTGCCTTATTTTTTAAATTTGGCAATGGAGTGTTTGCCCTATTTTCTCCATGTTTTAAAACCAAAGTTTCAGTACATGCTCTGGTAAAATCAAGTAATGATATATTTTTCTTATCTTTTAAATTCATAATTTTACCACTTTTTCTATAAAGACGCCATGCTTGGACCATTTGTACATTCAAAAACCAATTGTATAGACACCAATACCATTTTTTCTTTCTTAGACTAATAGCATAGTTTGCGACCATATTGTCAAAAAGGTCAACTCCACCCATATTTTCATTATAAATTTTACAAAGATAAGGCTGTTTTACTTCCACTTTTTTCTTGGCATCTCTCGAATATCGATTACATTTTCCGATAGGATCTTTCCCAATAAAATTACTTGCAATATTAACTGGGCCTCCGTCTTTCCAGACGACGACCACTTTATCGTCATCGATGTACGAACATTTCATATCTCCCCTCTTCATGGCCGTGGATTCCTTCTTTGAAGGGATAGGAATTGAATGCAATCTATTTGATCTCATAGTTCCGAGTACACCAACTTTCATTTGGTCTCTCAAGTTGTCCATGAGGTCGAAGCTAGTGAAGAGGTTATCCATGACCACCTTACTACTTTGGGATATTTGGGCTTTTTCAATGAGCCCATACACAACATCTGGTCCTTGTCCAAGCCCATATGTATGTAATTTTGTTTTGGCTCCTCCATAAGGAATACAATGAATAAGCTCACCGGAAGATGTCGCTAGTGACCAAATCTTGAAACCGAATCGTGTTGGCTTTGCTTTCGCATATTGTTTCATGCTATGGGGGCCAAAGTACTTGACCATTGATTCATCCACGCAAACAAATTCAGTCTTCTCTACATATTTTTTGGCAGTTTCGTTAATGGTCTTAAAAAGCATTGAAACTTTCCAAAAAGGGTCCTTGGTGTTCGGTTGGTTGTTATCAGCAAAATGGGTATAACGTTGGAGCTCTTCAAACCTATTCCTTGACATCGCTTTCATTATTAATTGATTTTGGAATTCTCATTTCTTTGCCAATACATATTTCTTTGTGCTGCTTTGACATATCCACTGATGTACATAATTGCATGACTCGCTCGAATGGTGTCTGAGTTAATTTTATCACAAAATGCTTGATTGTTTAAGTGACTAGCGTATCGCTTAGTCTCTTTTGCAATTTCTTCTATACATAAATCGGGTATAAATAATTTTAAAAAATCATATGGAGTTGTTGTGTTATCTGTATCAAATGGAATTGTGGATTTGGTCCATGGTGGGCTTTTGTAGAGAGGAATTTTACTTCGAAATCGAAACTTTGATGAAGATTGTTTTCTGCTTGCATTTTTTGTTCGTTTTAACGTTCCAATTTCCGTTGAAGGAAGGCTTTTTTGTCATGTTTGCCTACAATTAATTTTAAAGAATACTGATATATTTAAAAGTTATATACCTATAGCAACTATTTTACTTACAAAGATTAAGATTTATCATCATGTTGTTCTTGGTATTCGTCGTCCATATTTTCATGTCTACAAAATTCCGCATTGGAGTTCAATAATACTCTTCCAAGACAGTTTGGATCTTTTTCAACTCCTTCTTCGTTATCACTATCCTCGTTTGTCAGCTCATGAGGATCTTCCGACGGAACCATATAAACAGATGTGTCGGAAGGGTTGTCCTCCAAAATCGAAATTATTTCGTGGAGCTTCAAGCTCCGATTTCTATAATATCAATATTTTAAAATTATATCAATTACGTGAGAAAGTGTATTTTGGAAGCGTTTGAAATTATTCAAGTTATAAGTACATGGTTGATAGGGGTTCTTCCCAAGCGTACATATATGTACGTTCAATAACATAACTTAATTTTTGGGGAAATAAAATATGGTAAGGTCTCATTTAGAGTAATTTATTTTCAACTTACATATCAGAACTACATAATAAAACTTTGAAAAATTTGAAAAATATATTTTTATACGTTTTATAGCTCGAAGTTTGCGACCCCGTTCCAACACGATCCATCCTAGATGAAACACCTCACTTTACTGTCCTAACTACGCATAAATTAATTATAATAAAAAAATGTACTAATATTTGTTGATGAGGGAGTCATCAAGTTCACCTAAGAACAAAGAAATATAAAGAACTACTTTTTCAAGCGTAAACGTTAATTTTAAAATGCGCATTTTTTTACGTACATAAATGTACACGTGGGAAGGAATGGGTTAAATCCTGTGAAAACGGTGCGGAATTTTTCCAGTTGACACATTTTACAGTCAAAACTACAAGACAAAAAACTACCGATCTTATGTCCTGGAGACATATTATATCAGGATTAGATATAAATAATGATTTCAATTGGGCATGCCGTCGTATTCTTTCCAAACCTCCCCTTAAGTTAATTGAAACTATTCTCCTTAATCCCATATTAGCTTTTATTTCATTTGAGATGTCCTATTCAAAATATTCCGTAATTTTAACTTGAGATGATACACGAGAGTCCATAAGAATATAAGTTTAATGTAAAATATGTTCCTTTCTTTGATTTTTTCAAAAAATTAACTTCCTTGGTTGGAGATTTGCCAATGACTCTTCTACTTCTTTTTGAGGATGGAGATCGAGTTCGTTCTTTTATAATTGCTTTGGAATTTAAATGAGAAGCTAAATGTTTCCTCCGACCCATGGAGTAAAAAACCATACCATTGAAGTCAGATGTTCCATAAGAGGATATCATTGTCATCACAGTCGTTGTTAGAATCATTATTAGGTGAACCCGTATCATTGACTTCAAGACTTCTTTCTGAAGCGGGCCTTTCCATCATGTCCTTCATCGGAGATTCCGAACGGGAAACAGGTCTTAGTCTTTGGTATGGAATGGAATTTTTTGGAAAATATTTTATTAAGAAAACGATTCAAGACTTTGTGATTTTCGTGATCCAAACTCTGTAGGTCATGTATGTAACAATATGCTCTCGCAGAACGAATTTAACGTAGTTGTTTTAATTTATTTATTGAATGCTTTCAAGTAAAATTTGTGGTCAATAATCCTAGTGTAAAAATTAATAATTATTGAACTGTTTCCTTTAAAAATGAATTTATAATATTGTCTTGTGTGGCCTCAAATATAACCCCTACACAACATAAGCTAACAACTACACAGCATTCTTGATTTAGTACAAGGATATGTACAATGTATGGTCCACCTAGGTACCTCAAAGGAAAGTCTTTCAAGATTTTTTTAATGTGACAGGAAAGACACTTCTCCAAAAAAAAAAGATATAAAAATCTCTTGGCACCCGTAAGTACAATAAATTTATGTATTTTAAATATATTCCAACTTTTTTTTGAGTAAGAAAGTCGTATTTTTGGTGCTTAAAACTTTTCTGCCAAAGGAAATACCCTCTTTATAGCCGAATGAAATTGTATTATGCTATCATTTATAATAAGATAAAGCACCAAACTATGCATCAACTGGATCCTCAATAGAATATACAAATGAAGTGGATCTTAAAATGGCCGCCCCGTAATTAAAAAAAGGATAATCCAGTGATGTCACAATGTTATGTTTTATATAATGTAATCCCATGAAATTTTATTTGACATTTTAATATCTTTTATATCCCTTTAGACTTTATACTAAGAACACATTGACGGCTCAACGAATAATAACAAGTATTAAATCCTTCGTTTCCTTGTTTCATCGATTCTCAGAATATGAACTTCGTCATCAAAGTGACATCAGAATGCTCCCATCAGTTACTGAATCGAGTATTTCTCCCCTGATTTTATTGAGTTTATTGCGCATCTAACTACTTGTTTGCTCTATGATCTAAAGTTTTATTTAAAAATCTAAATAGCTTACAGCACGTCTCACAGTGACTCAGAGGAAGCGGAAAAAGGCATTTTTTCTTTTTCGATGGGTGTGATCTTTACAGTATACTTTTGTTATACCATGTATTACCAAGAAAATCATAATTCATGGATAAATGAGTCTACTTATTACAACAAAGATACCCATTACTCTAACTGTTTACTCTAGAAGTTTTATCTGTAGGAGATCAATTTTAGACAAGAAACTGACAGCAGTAAAAATAACTATACATACATATTACATATGACTTAGAGTTGTAATTTTGAAAATATGTATATAATTGAATTAACAAATTTCCACAACTTTAAAATTGAAAAATTTAGTATTTTTTTTTTCAAAAAAGGTATTTCTAAAAACTTCCACTACATTATACCAAAGCAAGGCTTGGAATGGAATAACAATATAATCTATAAATCTTTTCAGCAGCTCAAACCTGCTCCAGCATTAAAAACGTGTTTTTTCTCTAGAAATAATATTGTCTTCTCGACGCTTAACTGCAGGAATATTCATTAGTTTTGCATGCCTCATTTTCAAAACTGTATGTGAAAATTACTGTTTTCTCCCTCTTCAAAAGAAAATTACGCAAAAAATATATTTTCTAAATAACATATGTAAAATTCCAAAAAAATTACAACGTAATTGAACAACAAAAAAAAGCCATTTTGTTTCAAGTTCAAGTACAAATGTAATGAAAAACCAGGCTTGTGAACGGAACGCAAAATTGAACGGTGTTCAGCTGAACGCACGTTCAATGAACGGAACGCTGAACGGAACGCAACTTTTTTTTAATGCTGAACGTTGAACGCAAAAAAAAAGAGTTTTGCGTTCAGCGTTCAATTTTTCCAAACATTTCTTGGACTTTTTTCGGAAAAAACGTCATCACTTTTTTTGGAAAATCTTTTCTAAAAAAACTGTCATCACTACACATTACTTTTTTGGAAAATCTTTTTTCAAAAACGTCTTCACTACGCATTACTTTTTTTGGAAATTATTTTCTTAAAAAAATGTCATCACTACGCATTACTTTTTTGGGAAATTGTTTTCTTTTAAAAAAAGGTCAACACTACGCATTACTTTTTTTTGGAAATTCTTTTCTAAAAAAAACATCATCACTACGCATTACTTTTTGGGAAATTCTTTTCTAAAAAACGTCATCACTACGCATTACTTTTTTGGGACTTTTTCTGGAGATTCTTTTCAAAAAAAAAAAAAATCGTCGGCATATTTTTTAAAATATTTGAACACTGAACGCAAAAACTTTGAACGGAATGCTGAACGGAACGCTATTTTTTTTTTAACGCTGAACGGAACGCTGAACGCAAAAAAAGCTGAACGCTCACAAGCCTGTGAAAAACCAATATAATTGGTTGCTTATGAAGTCTGATCCTCTTGTTTTTTCAAAATCCTTCAAGCAGTCTAAACCAAAAGATGTAAAAATCTGTCCAAGGAAGTTGAAAGCTTACTGTTTTTTGGGTGTCTAGCGTTAAGACTGTTTACAAATTCTAAGTTATTTTTTAATGTGTTCTTCTGTTTAATATTCTTTGATAATAATAAAGTTTATTTTGTATATTTGATAGACATTAAAAAGATTAGATTATTGTCAGAATATGCCATTAAAAAATGAATAATATATAAATGTACAATTTGATTTAAAAAACTATTACCAGCTAGTGATTTGGGGGTCAAAGTGACCTGAGCTCTTTTTTTACTCCGGAAGTCGATTTGCGAGGTAAAAAAACACTATTTAAATACCTCATGCACCCTTCTCTGTAAATTAATTACTCTTTATGGGTCTCCGTGAGCCATTTTGATCTTTTTTGCTCCGGAAATCGATTTACCAGTCCCAAAAACAACTATTTAGACACCTTATACTCTCTTATCCGTAAATTAATTAGTTTTTTCGGTCCCTGTGAGGTACTGTGTTTATTCAGAAGATTTAATTAATTTTTTAAGGTTCCTAAATTGTTTACGTCATAGAGGCTCTTGTATTAATAGTCTGTACGTTAATAAAGCCGTTTAAAGACTTTTATTAAGAATTTTATAATTAACTATTGCAATTAAACACTCTATATAAAACAAATACTTGAAATGAATAAAAAGGTCTCTTAGCCAACAACTTTAGTTTTTAAAAGAGTGTGTAAAGTCCGATTCCATTTGTCCTTTCTCCGTCTTGTATTTTTAAGTTTCATCCTTTATGCCTGTTATCAATAAATCTTAATGGTATTTAGTTATGTTTTATTGGGAAAAAAACTTTATCTCATTCTTACTCACCATACGAGTTGCTTTATAATAAAAAATGTGCATTCGAAATTGTATTCTTTATTTTCCGTCAGTGCATTTATCTCATCCATAGATTGAAACAACTTCCACTGTTCTTCACGAATAAACTTTATATACTTATCACTAAAAGTCTAATCTCTAATTGGTTGTTATATAACGCTACGGGATTCCGCCACGTTCCAATCAAAGGATTGTATATAATTTTATAAGCCATGGATATACTTTCTATGTTATTAGTTGACTTGGTCACGAAAAGGCTTAGAGTTTTCGTTTTATGTAGAATTCCACAATGGAATTGAGCTTTGAAAAATAAATACAAGGGTTCAGTTAATAGAATATCAAAATAACATTAAATATATTAAAGGAAATTAGCATCATTTTCCTTTTAGAATCCTGATATTGTTTTTAGAAGTCAATTATATTGGGCCACCATATTATTAACTAAGCCCGACCGGAATTATGTTTTTTCCGCCCAAAAATTAAGAGTAAATAATTTATACAACGATTCATTTAAGATTCTCATCAGCATTATTGAAGTTCTCAACGCTCTCATACTTTTCAATGTGTTTCATCCGGTTTCGAACTCTACTTTCAATGGAATTTTTTCACATTTAATATGGCGAATGAAAGCTTTCATTTAGGACCCTATCTTGTACATATAATAATGGAACACGGGTCACGTACACTTCGTCCTTTCCATTTTGTCCCTGCCCAAATCGTCCCTGCCCAAATTGTCCCTGTCCAAATCGTCCCGTGCCCAATTCGTCCTTGTCCAATTCGTCCTAAACCCAACTCGTCCCTGCCCAACTCGTCCTCACTATTTCCCAGAAAAGAAGACATACCCCTAACATTCATTCATGAGGAGTTCCTTAGCTTCAGGGAACCCTCGTCCAATAGACTCTCGGGTTCTGTCAAGCACAGTGATAGGGTATTGGGGTTTCTAACCCTCGGCCAAAGGACTTTCGGGTCCCGCCAAGCACAGTGATGGGGTATTGGGGTTTCTAACCCTCGGCCAATGGGCTCTCGGGTCCCGCCAAGCACAGTGATAGGGTATTGGGGTTTCTAACCCTCGGCCAAAGGACTCTCAGGTCCCGCCAAGCACAGTGATGGGGTATTGGGGTTTCTAACCCTCGGCCAAAGGACTCTCGAGCCCCGCCAAGCACAGTAATGGGGCATTGGGGTTTCTAACCCTCGGCCAAATGACTTTCGGGTCCCGCCAAGCACAGAAATGAGATATTGGGGTTTTTAACCCTCGGCCAATGGACTTTCGGGTCCCGCCAAGCACAGTGATGGGGTATTGGGGTTTCTAACCCTCGGCCAAAGGACTCTCGGATCCCGCCAAGCACGGTGATGGGGTATTAGTATTGTTAGAAACCCCAATACCCCATCACCGTGCTTGGCGGGATCCGAGAGTCCTTTGACCGAGGGTTAGATACCCCAATACCCCATCACTGTGCTTGGCTGGACCCGAGAGTCCATTGGCCAGGGGTTGGAAACCCCAATATCTCATCTCTGTGCTTGGCGGGATCCGAGAGTCCTTTGGCCGAGGGTTAGAAACCCAATACCCATCACTGTGCTTGGCGGGACCGGAAAGTCCATTGGCCGAGGGTTAGAAACCCCAATATCTCATCTCTGTGCGTGGCGGGACCCGAAAGTCATTTGGCCGAGGGTTAGAAACCCCAATGCCCCATCACCGTGCTTGGCGGGATCCGAGAGTCCTTTGACCGAGGGTTTGGAACCCCAATACCCCATCACTGTGCTTGACGAAACCCGAAAGTCCTTTGGCCGAGGGTTAGAAACCCCAATACCCCATCACTGTGCTTGGCGGGACCCGAGAGTCCATTGGCCGAGGGTTAGAAACCCCAATATCTCATCACTGTTCTTGGCGGGACCCGAAAGTCCTTTGGCCGAGGGTTAGAACCTCCAATACCCCATCACTGTGCTTGGCGGGACCCGAGAGTCCATTGGCGAGGGTTAGAAACCCCAATATCTCATCACTGTGCTTGGCGGGATCCGAGAGTCCTTTGGCCGAGGGTTAGAAACCCCAATACCCTATCACTGTGCTTGGCGGGACCCGAGAGTCCATTGGCCGAGGGTTAGAAACCCCAATACCCCATCACTGTGCTTGGCGGGACCCGAAAGTCCTTTGGCCGAGGGTTAGAAACCCTAATACCCTATCACTGTGCTTGACGGAACCCGAGAGTCTATTGGACGAGGGTTCCTTGAAGCTAAGAAACTCCTCATGAATGAATGTTAGGGGTATGTCTTCTTTTCTGGGAAATAGTGAGGACGAGTTGGGCAGGGACGAGTTGGGTCTAGGACGAATTGGACAAGGACATAGACGTCGGAACTAGGGGCGCGGGGGGTGCGGCCGCACCCCCTCCCATTCGCCCTCCGCCCTCCCCCCCTATCAGCTTCCCTACCCACAGCACTATGCTTAAAAAATAAAAAATAAAGAATCTGAATGTAAACTGAATTTGTCTGACTTACTACATATATCTCATAATTCACAGATCTAGGCTATGTGACATGCAGCCTGGCATAGGCTACTGTATGGAGCCAGGCTGCATCTGACAGCTCAGTGTGACGTAGGCCAAATAAACAAACAAAGTCTTTTGTTTCGCGGGTATTGTTGTTTTGATATGATCGCGTGCATTTTTGTTAGCTTACATGACAATGTGAGTTCAATGAACCAGCTATGTGTATAAAGAATTTCAGATTTTTTTTTTAAACCGCCTAACCCAGCCAAACGTCCGAGACAGATACCTGCACCTGTCCCAGCAACCGGACCGCAGCAGGCAGCCTAAAGACCCGGCGGTCCTCGTCCTCCCTCCCCAGCGCCATCCGGTGCTAGCCAAGAGGCAATATCATTCAAACCACCACAGGATTACAATTTTCCTGCCAAGAAGTTCAGCGGTGAGAACTTCAGTCGTTCCTACAAGGCCGCCTGGTTCAGAGAGTGGCGTTGGCTGAAGTACTTAGCGGTCAGTGATGGCATTGTGCGTGGTGTGTGCAGGTCAGCTGTCAAAAGCAAGTTGGTCGGGCCAGACACTGACAGTCTGTTTTTGAAAGATAAAGGCTTTTCGAATTGGAGAAAAGCAACGGAGAAGATCAGAGACCACGAGAAGACTTGCATTCATTTAGATGCGATGCAAAGATTGGCTGCATGGAAAACAACGCCAATTAATGCACTACTCTCTGAGGCCGCTGCTAAAGAGCAGAGAACAGCGCGGAAAATGCTGGAGCTCATTTTCAGCTGCGTAAGATTCCTGGGACGCCAGGGACTCCCTCTGAGAGGGGCTGTAAATCGGGATGGGGTGTTATGGCACCTAATGGTGGAAAGGGTACGCACTGATCCGGACCTGGAGAACTGGATGAAAAAAAAAAGAGAAAATTGGATATCTGGCAGCATCCAAAATGAAATTCTGGAGCTGTTTGCGCATGACATTCAGAGAAAAATCGGAGCTAAAGCATCCCAAAGTCCATTTTCTGGCTTAACTGCTGATGGGACCATCGACCTCAGAGGCAAAGAACAGTTTTCATGCAATATACAGTTTGCTGATCACAATCTCGACATTCAGAATTTCTTTCTAGGCTTGTACAAACCCCCGGACACAACAGCAGAGATGCTGTTTTTTTTGCATAAAAGATGTCCTTGATCGGCTCAATTTACAAATGGAAAAGCTGAAAGGCTACTGTTTTAATGGAGCCAGCACAATGTCTGGGAGGTTCACGGGAGTGCAGGCAAGATTAAAGGAAACATGTCCTGACTCCGTGTCTGTTAACTGCGCAAATCACTCTCTGGATTTAGTGTTACAATAAGTGGCAAAAGATATGCGCCTTGTTGCTGATACACTAAACTTCGTTAAAGAAGTCACTGTTGTTATTAATGAATCAGCAAAGAGAAAAACATTATACCAGTCTCTTTTTGGATGTGGAAAAGTGTGTCCAACTCGGTGGTGCGTCAGAGCTTTGGCACTGTCACGGCTGCTGGCCTGCTATGGAGAGATGCTGCAGACATTCAGGACCCTGGAGAGTGACAGGACTGTCAAGGGGGAGACGCGTGCCAAAGTGGCAGGATTGCTCTAAAAGGCCACCACTACGCACACAGTCTTTGGTTTGTTTACCTGCGTTACCATGTTTACTCTGTGTGAATCCGTGGCTCGGTCATTGCAAGGCATCAAGGTCACAGCTCTTGGATCAGTGGAAGCTGCGAAACTTCTTTGCCAGCGACTCATCTCACTGCGACAGGATAACACCTTCGCTGACCTTGTGGACAAGACCAAGCAGTGCGCAGAGCGCTACAACTTAAAGCCTCCGCATTCAGCGCGCACAAGCAAGCAAGGCCCCAGCGCGTTTTCGCCATACAGTGGAGGAGGAGGAAGGGGAGTTGGGGAACATAGAGGGCAAATAAATAATAACAATGCCAACAGTATTTTTAAATAACACATAGCTTAACTCATCAGCCTTTTATTGTATTTGTTGAAATAATGCAACAAATACGCACACATATACAGTCAGATATTATGTATCTATTCATAGATTACGACATAAAAAACGATACAATAGTTCAATAATACTGTACATCCACGTACGCCTATTTGAGAAATGATAATGATTAAAACAACGGTTTGTGTATTTTTCATTTTTATAACAAACCAAATACATGAATTTGAACATAATGAATGAACTTGAAATTAATGAATTTAAAAAAAAGTTTGACCCAGCTTAAATTAGCAACCCATATGTAAACTATTGGTTGGTTGTAATTTAATTGATGTTATGTTTAGTATTGCAGAATATCCAAGCCTGTGGAAGAGGGAAATGTTTGAGGCTCTGGACATGGTACGCTCAGAGGTGGAGCGGCGTTTTGATCAGGAGGGACTCTGCATAGCTGCAGGGCGAGAGCAGGCAGTCCTTGAGGCGGCCCAAGGGAAACGGGTTAATGTGGGTTCCCCGGAACTGAGCCCCTTCTCACGAGAGTAGATTTGCATTGAGCTGGACATACTGAGGGACGTGTGTAGGGGTCGAGAAGTTTTCACCATTCAGGATGTTGTGTCCATCCTGCACACCTTGCAGCCTCAACCCCGCTCCATGCTGTCGGAGGTGGAGAAGCTCATAAAGCTCTCTCTGGCCCTGCCCATATCTGTCGCGGCATCCGAGCGCTCTTTCTCTGCCTTGCGCAGATTGAAAACCTGGCTGCGCAATACCATGAAGCAGGAAAGACTCACGCATTTGGCCATTATGAATGCGCATAGTAACCTTCTTGATGAATGCGATGTTTCGGCCCTGCTTGAAGAATTCATCAGCAGGTCAACTGAGAGAAGGTCCACTTTTTGAAAAGTGTGAAAGCCCTTTGGAGCGCAAATGTTATTTCTCTGAATGCTGTTTTTATAGCCTAGTGTTAAGTGTTTTAATAAAGACTTGATTTATTCATTCATTTATTTCGTTTCATTTTCTTAACAATTAAGATGCTGCATTATAGTTCGTTAATCATTGATACTGTAGGTGTGCGTCTCTCCCCGATCCTCCCAAAAAAAAAATCCCGCCCCCCTCTCAGAAAATTGTTCCGACGTCCATGGACAAGGACGAATTGGGCACGGGACGATTTGGACAGGGCCAATTTGGGCAGGGACGATTTGGGCAGGGACAAAATGGAAAGGACGAATTGGGCGGTTACGATGGAACACGGTGTTTTCTTTGTTCTTATGTATGTCTTGGTATTCTCATGTCGTTGATTCTGCCATGTTGTTTTCTAAAATGAATGCAATTGACGAATAAATAAAGGAGATAAAACGTAAATTGTACACGAGGTTCGTTTTTGTTTGGGTCATTCTTTTGAAGTGTTTAAAAACTAAATTATAATAAATAGAAGCTTTCGATCACGCCCTTAGACATTGTTGAATCTAAAAGTTACATTGTAGAGACGTTGTTGATTAGAAATCCGTTTGCAAGAGAATATTTTAGAGAATTTTTTAATTCAGTTGAATCCAGGTATTTGACCTCTCATGTCAATGTCCCAGATAAGAACTACTAAATACTGAAGTACGCCGGAGATTTTATCCGGTGATGCCAATTGATATCAAGTCTAGATAACTATAACTACCGTTTTCTTGTTTTGTTGCTTCAAAATATGTACAACATAGACAAAAGAAACTCATTGAAAGAATTTATATCGTGTATCATAAATAAGTTTTCATATTTTTTTATTCAACCTTGGGACTCAATTACCCTCTGCACAGGATGATTCTAAAGAGCGATTTTCGCAGGACTCAGTTGATATTTTGATCATAACTCACACACAACCTATTCATATGCATAAACATCAACAAAAAGAGAGAGTGAGGGTGACGACACAGTCAACATTAATAAAATAAGAGGGCCTCCAATGATCTGAGTCGAGAATCTGTGTATTCAATCTTTGTGTCCGACCGAATGAGGGCACTACTTTTTCAATACTATGAAAGAACAAGTCTGATATCCCTCGCTTCCTTCCTCCTTCGGTACTCCCTGGGCGATTGGGACGCTCATGACTACTGACATGAGTAAGTAAAGGCATCGCAACACAGTCAGACAATGTTTTCGACACCCTCGAATCAGTCCCTTCCAGAAAGACACCAAATTATCGTCCCTCGTCCTCGAAAGGAATCCCATCCCTCGTCTTCGAAAGAGGAGTCCCATCCTTCTTCTTCGAAAGGAATCCCATCCTTTGTCTTCGTTAAGGGAGTCCCACCCCTCTCTTCGTGAGAAGAATCCCTTTCCTCGTCTTCGATTTAGGACTTCCCATCCCTTGTCTTCGATTTAGGACTTCCCATCTCTAGTCTTCGTTAAAGGACTTCCTATCCCTCGTCTTCGTGAAAGGAGTCTCATGCCTCATCTTCGTGAGAGGAGATATGTTCCTCGTCTTCAGGAAGGGGCCCTCCTACCATTACCTCCTCCGTATTGAAGATTTGTTCCTCTTAGTAAAATTTGCTAATGAACCCCTCAGTCCTGTATTTCTAGGTATGAAAGAAGTACCATGATATCTTGATGAATCTAGCTCCATGGCAGTCCAAAATAACTTGAAGATTCGGTGAACAACCCTTGAACATCAACCCATTTCTTATTATGTCTATTCAAAAGCAGAATTGAGAATATTTAACCTTTCTACCATGTTAATTTATTTCGACGTCCATGATTTTAGTGGGCCTTTTTTGATATAATAAATATTATGATGTATTTCATTGCATAAATATTGTTTTTTTTCAAATTATCGCACTTTATTATTTGGGCATTTATAATTTATCATAAATAAATTATTTATCATAACATAATGGATGTTATGAATGGAAAATGAATGCAAATATTTTCTTATTTATTAATCAAGAGAATATTATTTTCCTGATGAAATATAAAAAAGAAAAATGTATTTAGGTTCCTTAACAATGGCTTTTTATTATTATTCAGAACAAAGATTTGCAGTTTTTATGTCTTTAGTGAATGATGACATAATAAAATAAAGTTTTGAAATATGTTCCCTTTTGCATTTATAAACTATTACGAAACTCTGTCCCAATTCTTCCTCCCGACAAATCTTAAGAGGAGAACGACAGTAGGTCATAACCCATAATTTAAACTGTCCATAAACCGTACATATATCTCTTAACACCAATACTATTGAATTGAAACATGTAACTCTTAGTAAGAAACTATTCTGAATTGGAAATATAAATCAAATCAAACTAGGGCAACACTCAGTTCTTAAGAGAATGAGTGAGGGTTTTTTAAGAACATATATATATATATATATGTATATACATATTTGAAATGCTTCCACAATTGTTTATAAATTCTTCAGATTGTTATTGTGAAAATGATAGGGTATGTTATTCAAATTTTAAGGTACAATGCTTATATGTATTCTTTTAAAGATAAGCTTTGGTTGAAAAATATTTTTTTTTGTTTTATGATATATACTTAATAAAGATGAATAAACTGTAAAGAAATTATCAATTTTATACAATTTATCATTTGCTTTTTTAAACTTATATTAGTTAAAACTCAACTTTTTATTGAACAGATAAAGTTAATTGATAATAATATTGATGATTAGCTTAATATATAGGATAAAAAACCAAAGCTATTTTCTCTCCTTTCATCTTGGAAAATCTAGTCCCCCCCCCCCCAAAAAAAAATGAGCAAATGGATTAATGTGAAAATTTAGATCGGCTCTAAACAAAAGAAGATTATGGCTGGGAGTAGTACATACTATGTATTTATTAATTCATGGAATCCATTTGAAGAGAAGGAGATCTCATTAATCTAAATATATATGAAAGAATGATGAAGAAATCTCCTTTTCAAATATTATTCTGATTAATATCATGGAATGATAAAAATTGATGATGTTTTCGCATGCTTGTCAAAAAAAGTAATCAATTCTGTTTTTATTTGGAGGAGGAGGAAGAGCTTTCACAATCAATTTTAATTTGCTATTCTCATAACCAGACATGTTATGCAGTTAAGGAATATAGAAGAGTGTATTTATTTTTCTCCCACTATGAAAAATTAATATTAAGTTTGCCATAAAAGTTAATAATTTGCGCAAAATATTTTTTTCTTTTATCCTTTAATTAATATATACATAAAATACATTTACAAAATATGTATGTACAACCGAAGTAGTTGTACTATGACTGAAAATGGGTAACGTTTCTTTCTGGTTGACATAAGTTTATTCTCTTGTCGTCAAATAGAGTATAAATTATAAAATATTCAGATTGAGAAGGCTCCTATTTTAAATTCTATATTTAATATATAAATAAGTTTTTTTTCGTCCTTTGTATTTATTATTCTATATAATACTTCGACGTCTTCTCATATAAGTCTTCTCTATTCTAATTTGGGTAATTGAAGAAAATCCTTACGCTTGTGTTATGTAAATTATTTTCTACTTGAAGACTATTAATTTGAGAGTTTATTTATGTGTGAGGTTAATTGTAGGTGGTTAGATTTCATACAGTTCTAATAGAAAATCGATCTAATATTAGATAGCAGGGCTTTCATCAAAAAGGTTTACAGTTTGTATATCAATGGTTTTATTTCATATAAAAGCTTATTTTATGTCATATTGTACATATATGTATGAAATCATATATATCCCATTACAGTTTAGGATCCTAAAAGCCTCATTTTAAAACTTTTTGTCAAGATATTTTCCTTATCTAATTTCAGATAATTCCTTTCTTTTTTGTTCCTTCCTTGATTTAGGTAGAAAGGGTATAATACCCTCTCTCACATTTATTTTTTGAAATATCCTTCTATCAACGGAAAATAGGGCACTCCCCTCCCTCTTTGAACCCAAGCTTTAAATGATAAAAAGAAGGAAAAAATAAGAGGAGAGGGACAAAAGTAATTTGATTCATTTGTCAAATAAAAGGTATAGTGGGTTTTATACCAAATGATGGATAAAACGAGAACATTATGGATTTCTAAGTTAAAATAACAAAGGAACATAGAAGGAACAATATGACTTATATGTCATGAAGTTGTAAATGAGGACAATTATAGCTCAACAAAACCTTTGGAACTACATATTTTGATCTTTTTTTCTTTGGGGGGGGGGGGGGTATATAGGGGCTATAACACTATGATCATAGACTCGATAAAACTTGATAATTAACATAGATTTTTCCGTTTACCTTTTTCTATGTCTTACCCTCAAGGTGATGATCTATTTATCGTTACAAGGACTCATTTAATATGGACCGATTGATAATCGTCCAAACGGTCCAGACCGATTCAACTCTACATATAAGGGATTTTCATACAGATTAAGATATAAAAAATCTTTTACAACTTAACAAAGTAAAAACATCTAATCATGCTGAAGATCTTTTACGTGATGTAAAGAATACCATTGTACAATTATAATTATGTGACCAAACTTGCCAGTGTAAAAAATCAGATGCATATCCCTCAGATGAGCTGAATAAGCTGACAGAAATCATTCAGACACAACCACCGACTATACTAGCCATACACAAAAATGACTTATTTGGACTTGGCAAAAAATGGACCACCCAACGAGAAAAGGCGATAAATTTCCTTTGAATGAAAAGCTATTAACGTAGAAATAATCCCAAATTTGTATAGGATAGAAAATGTGATGAAATGACTTACCGACACAAGAAATTAGGCAGACTGAACATAAGAAATCCTATTACATCTATAAACAAAGGAGCCAGAACTTAAGAGTTAATAGATGCCATGCTTCAAATGTATTAGATCAGCAGTCAGAGCATTAAATAACTAGTTTTGAATCAAATATTTGAATGCCTGCATGCTGACTTAATCAAATTAATTGGATAAAAAAGATAAAAAGAAAGGCTGAACTCAACTGAAACAAACATACGATGGCAAAAGATTGTTTATTTAAAAGGTGTTACCGATCAAATGTCCCGTTTTGTCAGACTAGACAAAGGAAAAAGTGACTCACATAAAATATAAAAAAGTATTTCCCAATGTGTTTTTTTTAAAACATGGATAGGACTGTGATAATAAGTTTATAAAAATACATTATTTTTATTAAAGTATTGCTTTTGTTCTTTACTTCCAGAAAAAATGGAAAAGTCGCACATTCAAAGTCTTTTGTGTTTATTCTTTTCGTATGAAAAACGGAGTATTGAAGCAAAAAACTTTTACCCATGAAGTACCTTGAAGTACCTAGTAGTATATATGTAAAGGCACAATAATTGTAGATTAAGTTGGCTCAAAGTTAGCTAGTGAGTTATAAACACAAAAGTTTATTTTAGTTTTTGTATAAAGAAATGGAAGAAAGTTAATTCCTGGTTTTCCAATCGCTCAAGGGAGGAATATAATCGATTACTATTCTTCTGGAATTTGCTTGAAGTTTTAAGAAGGTTTTTATATTATTAACGAGAGTATTGTAAAATAGCTTGAAGAAAGAATAAACAAAGTTTACTCATAGAAAACTTGGATAAAACAATAGTTGGATAAGGAAAAGGGTATTTTAAGTAAATTATTTATATATAAGCGATTCAAGTTATATAAGAGTGTTTTTACGATATGAGGAAATACACTCTCTATCAAAATAATGTTTTTAGCTCGATAATAATATATCTTTATGACATATCTGAAAATATTTTGTTATGATTCAGAGTTTTACTCGTAAAATACAAACCAAGAAAATGAAATGCTTTATATTGGAGATAAATGCTTAGAAATAGTTTACCAAATTATAGTTTTAGACTCAAAATCGGAGTTATTGTTGGCTTATTATATATATTCCGTGCATATCGTAACTCGTTTGTCGTTAGGAATAGAAGCGGAATGCATCCTCTGCATTGCTGTTTTTATGTTTCTCAACTTTCCTCGTTTGAAGACATTTAGGAATCTTATCCCTATGTAAATGTTGCTCATTTTGATAGTTTTTAAGTATAAGAGAATTAACAAAAATTGGCATATTATATATATTTATACAGAGAAAACCAAAGAAACGCTTGATTGCATACAAGTTTGATTCTATTGAATTAGTTTTGGATATCTGAATTATTTTAACAACTGAATGAACCAAAGAGAATATTTTGGAATTATTTTAAGATTCTAAAAGTTGGCCACACAGATATCCAAAATGTATTAAATATAATCAAACTAAAAATAAACAATTCTTAAAATATTGAGGGCATGAATAATTTATTTTATTTTTTAATACAAATTAATTAGATAAAAAATAAAAAATTTATATATTGGTATATATATTTCAACATTATCAAGCAAATAATTACTTTTTTATATTATTTTCAAACACGACTAGTAAAAAGTCAATAATATCAATGATTTTATTATTTTTGAGGTAGATGAGTTTGTTTATATGTATCTAATGCCTGTAGTAAAACGACATTTGATGCCGCCAGAAATATTAA
This sequence comes from Caligus rogercresseyi, assembly GCA_013387185.1. Lineage (NCBI taxonomy): Eukaryota > Metazoa > Arthropoda > Copepoda > Siphonostomatoida > Caligidae > Caligus > Caligus rogercresseyi. The sequence continues at coordinate 5,562,918 of CP045892.1, read as the reverse complement.
ATTCAGCTCTAACTAAACTAAAAAAACACGAATTGTATTTGCTTGGTCATCCAGAATAGACGACATTTTAAGTTTTGATAATATTGACATGAAATTATATACAATTTGATTAAAAAAGTATACAAAGCTATTGCCCTTGTAATAAAATTGTAATATAGGCGCACTTTAATAACAAAAGATATTTAAGATTAAATTAATATATTTGAAAAATTAATGGTCGTCGTTTACCCTTTATGAAAAATATTCCTATGGGATTGATTACTTTAGCAACCGGACAATCTTTTTTTTTCCATTTCATTAAAAACAAGTTCAAACAAAAAAGAAAGCTTCAAGCCTTATAAATAACAAATAGAAAAGTGCTAAATATGAAATTAAGTTAATTCATGATATGATCTAACATAAGAAAGGATCTTTAAAATATGCTTGATACAATTTGAAGAATGAAGCCAAGAAAGTGAAAATAATGTTGATATCCATGTCAATGCAGACTCTTAATGAGATTAAAATGCATTTTCTTGGGAATAGTTAGGGTATTTCTCTCTAAGAAGCCGTCTTGGTTTTGGTTGGTGTATTTCATTAAATTCATAGATATTGAGTCATTATTGTTTGGTGATTTCCATCATCCCTAAAAATATGTATTGTAGTATCATATCTCTATTCTAAAAATAAATCTCTTCCTCAAAAAGAAAACAATGAAGAAAGAAATATTTATACTTTAGATTGGAAATCAGGCATTTTAGAGATGAATAAAATGTATTTTTTTACCTAGCGATAATAATTATACTTTCATTACCATACATTTAACAATAAGTAACGCATACTTTAAGCTCGAGAGGGGATGGTCATTTTTGGGCACTCTCATTGATAAGATCCTATGTCCGATAGACTAATTTTAAAGATATAATGCTTATTTGTATCCTGTGGGATGGAATTCTATCTAATCCAATAGACTATATATATATATATATATATATATATATATGTGTTGGGGGTGCAGTTCGACTCCCGAGAGGGGAATGTCCTTTTTGGTCAACCTTATTGATAAGATCCTTGGTTCGATAGACTAATTTGAATGCTAATATGCTTTTTAATATCCAGTCGGATGCAGTTCTATCGAACCATTTAGGCACAAAAAAGGACTGCGATGGCCGTAAGCGTTAAGGCGTGCTCAACTCTCAATGTTGGGGGCGCAGATTCGAATCCCGAATTATTGGTCTACCTCATTGATAAGATCCTAGGTACGAGTGACTGATGATTATTTATATCCTGCCGGATGCAATTGTATCGAACCATATAGGCAAAAAACCCAAGAAAAAACTCTAATGGACTAGTTATAGAATAGTTTATATCTACTGATCAGTATATTATTTTATATTTCATTATGTCTCGAATACTAGCAAATATAATAATAAGCAAGATCTTTTATTGGCTAATTCAAAATTGAGACTAAAAGAGGTTTACGAGACGAACTTTTAAAGAACAATTAGCTGTCAAAACACCATTTGCAAACCTGCGACATAACATCTAAAATATATATATATATATGTAAAAACACTGTAAGAATCAAATACATTTATAGCTAAATTAAATTAAAATGATTATGCATTATATAATATTATTTTCTTTCTAACAGAATACTTCTCTAGAAAATTTAATATACTAAAAATCAGTCAGAGATATAAAATGATATGTACATAGTAAGAGAATGAACCTTTTTAAGCAGGGCATAATTCCTGAATTGAAGAATAATTGAAGCAGAAGTAAATTCTGTTGAAAACTATGGAAGGGGGAAAATATATTTTGAATGAAGTAAATACATATTAATGAGATGAAGCTTTTCGAATGCATGAAATCAAATACAAATAAAATTATAATGTATAATATTTGTATAGAATTAACTATTTCAGCCTTGAAAACTTCTTTTGTTCTAAATATTTTTTGTTACTTGTTAGAACAAACTAAAGCAATGTATTAAGTCTTTGATCCAAAGTAGACTAAAAATTGATTGCTATTCGATTTCTGAAAAAATCAGTTACATTTCTTGTGGTTCATTCATATCTATACTTTTTTTTAAAGAATATTACGGACCAAGTGGGAATATCACCTCCATGATAAGAACTCAGTTCTTTAAAACACAAAGTGTCTTTTCTCATAGGCCTCATGTGTTACACGAATCCTTGAATAATCTGTTCCAAAGTTACTTATATTTTCTATATTTCTGAGTATAAAATACAGAAACTCTTAAGCCACAAAGAAATGCAAAAAGCCTATTCGTTATTGTCATCCATAAGAATAAATCCGTCAATAAGACAAAGAAAAAGAAAGAATTATGATTTGACAGAAGTAAAAAGTTTTTTATTGGTGAGTTTGCGATAACTACAATACACTCAGCTTTAGATATTATAAACTTCTGTTGAGGGCGAAGGTTCGAATCCCGAGAGGGGATGGTCATTTTTGGTTTACCTCATTGTTAAGATCCTAGGTTCGATAGATTAATTTACATGCTATAATGCTTATTTATATCCTGTCGGATGCAACTCTATCAAACCGTATAGGCAACAAAAAAAAACAATGTATTCATGTATTTTCTTTTACGTAACTACTCCGGTCTATATATTTATGTATGCTTTTCTGTTTTGATGTGCATAACATATATTTAAATAAAGAAAAAAAACCTTCTCGTTGTTTTTTAAATATATCTCATTATGTACCTCGAGCATATATATATATATATATTTACTTATATATAAATCGCATCATAAATGTCGGTAAGAAATCTTGACATTTATGATGTGATACAAATACTTGTTGTTTGGTCACCAAACAAAATTTGACATACACGCCTTTTAAATGCATGTAACGAAAGGCTAGAAAAGAAACAAACGATACTTGTAATGCCATTTATGGAAAAACGATTAAACTTATTCCAATAACCTATATTATTTTATATTTTATACAATATTTAATATGAACTTAAAAAACTGATAAAACGCCCATGAAAAATATCTGTAACATCATTATTGGATACTATAGTATCTAGGACCTTGAGACTAAAAGCTAACTTTATTTTTGTTATTGATGTTGTACATAGGATAAAGTAATACAATTCTGAATGCCTTGTCAAATTTCCTTGTAAAATAATATTTTGTATTCAATGGGGGTACTTGAATATGCTCAACCGAGAAAAAAAGCCTTTTTTTCTTACTCAGTGTTTGCTTGAGTATGTATTTCAATGCAAATACACAGTAGAAGCTTCCAAACACGCCCGAGACCAAGAATGCTTCTTGTATCTTATTTGATATTCAAATATTTACACTCCCTGCTGCATACCACTATCATTATTCATACTGTGAAAGGGGATGGTTTTTTAAAAGTAAAAACAAGCCTACATAAGAAAAAACTACACGGCTCTCTGAAGGAAAAATATGTATGATAGGATATATGTGATCCGTCAGCAACAAAATTGTTTTTTACTACGCTCAATCATCATTGGGGCAGCGGCACGTTACTCAGCTCTTTCTCTAAGAGTTCCCAACGCAGGATCTTCTTCGTGGGAGTGGGCTTGAGACCTAATTCGTTATATGCCATCAATGGCAGCATAACACTTGAATGCATTAAAGAGGATTTTTAAAAGTCATCGTCGCTTGTTACGGAAGTAATGATTTTTTTTGCATTTTATATAAGGTTATAATTTTTAAATAGTAATTTTGCTCTTTAATGTTCGATTATGTTTTTTTTTTCTAAAACACAACTGTCTAAAATATTTTTATTTATTTTATTATTATCTGTTGTTGTATTTAATGTACTCCTTTTTTAGAAAACATAATAAAGAATTTTATAAGCGAAAAAAATATTTTTTTATATTTAGATAAAATGTATGTTGATAAAAGTTACAATTATAATTGATGGATTTTTACAAAATAGCATCAGTTTTTTTTAAATACGTTTATTTAATTATTGTAAAATAGAGAACTGTGTTTTAGGGGGGGGGGGAGATGAAAGTATATATTACAAAGCTTGGATCTAAAAAAGGTCAAACCTACACAATGTTTTTGTATATATACGTTTCGTTTGTTGATACTCTTGGGTTGACTCTTTTAATTCGGCGTTTATAGCTGACTTGATGAGTAAACATTTTGTCTGCAATCCGAAATAATTACATTTTTAAACAAATTGGAAATTTTTGGGAATGTTATGGGGAAGGTAAGGTCATTTTGAGGAAAGTAAACATTAAAAAAATAATTGATATTTATAACTATCCTATTGTACCACTATACTTTACAAGGCTTCAGCCATTCCTAGTTTAGCAGTAAAGGCTATTAAAGATAAAAAATGTTGATTGTTAAAATTATTTTATAACAAACCTTATTGTGCACTACAAGACCCAAGAAAAAGAAGGACTTTCGCCTCTCTCAAAAATTGTCCCCAAAATATATCAAAAAGTTTTGATTGATTTATCAAAGAACCCTGACGTTGAGTGGAGGGCTTAGAAACCTTCCGGTTGTTCTCTTTATTGCAACGGATTTCTCCAATATATATATATATATATATACCTATATATATATATATATATATATATATATATATATATATATATATATATATATATATATATATATATATATATATATATATATATATGTAGTCGAATGATAAGGATCCGTTGAGAATGGGAGATACACGACTTTATTTCAATAGGAGAAAAACAACAATGACAAATCATGGTCAGCTTAGCAGCTGCCCTGGTCAAAATAAACATCATAAAAATAGTGATGCACTGAAGCGCTACAGTATTCCCCCCCAATGTTTTACGAAGTTAAGCATGATATCTTATAGGGAACTTGACCTGGCGACCAGAAGAAGTTGTTGTGATGGCGGGGCTTTGTAGAGTTGTTGGCAAGGTCTCTGAAGGTAGGAAAGCCGGCTTAACCCTATCGATGCTGACGGTTTCTTGGGTTCCATCCTTGTCGATCTTTAAGGTTTTGTCAGTGCGGTCCACCACTTTGAACGGACCTCTATAAGGAGGGTCTAGAGCTTTACCAATCGGGGGCGAACGAAGAAAAATATGAGTTGCCTCCTTCAATTCCCGAGGAATAAACCAAGGGCGATGTTGGTCTCTTGTATCCGTCGGTGCTATCCTTGACATAGTCAGTTGTAATCGTTCGGCAAAATTGGAGACATCCGCAACAGACTTTGTTGAAGTTTTTCCAAAGAATTGACTAGGAAGACGAAGAGATGTTCCATATACGAGTTGACTGGGAGCGTACCCAATGTCTTCCTTTAGCGCTGATCGCATGCCTAATAAAACGTGGGGTAAAGCTTCGAGCCAATTACTATTCGCTGCTCGTAGTGATGCCTTTAATTGCCGATGCATGCGCTCCACCATGCCATTTGCTGCGGGGTGATATGCAGTTGTCTTAAAATGTTGGCAGCCCATGAGAAGATTGAGCTTTTTGAAAAGATTAGATTCAAATTGGCGTCCACGGTCCGTCGTTATCTTGACTGGGGCACCATAACGGCTATACCACCCTTCCAAAAATGTCCTTGCGACTGTTTCCGCACTCATGTCCTCCATTTGCAAAGCTTCAGGCCACCTGGTGAATCTATCCACTATTGTGAGCAAGTATTTAAAACCGCGTGTGACTGGAAAAGGGCCAACTATGTCCACATGAATCTCCGAAAATCTCTCACCGGTTTGGCGAAAGCTCCCTATTGGCGACTTGGTGTGCCGTGAGAGCTTGGCCCGTTGACAATGCAAGCATTCCTTGCACCATTGTCGTATGTTTTTCTTCATGGAAGGCCAAACAAAACGATCGGTGACTAGCTTGATTGTTGGTGATGCTCCCGGGTGCGAAAGGCTGTGGAGAGATTCGAAGGCGTTCCGTCTCATTTTTGAAGGGACAAAAGGGCGAGCCGTGCCAGTGGAGACGTCACATATGATGTTTGTAGTGCTTGAAACACATGGAAGTCGCTGGAACTTGAGTGATGTGTCATTCGAAGCCTGTAGTGATAAAAGCTCCTCATCATCTCGTTGAAGCTCCGCCAGAGCCTCCATGTCAAATTTTGACACTGCATTGAGCGCAGGTCTCGAAAGTGCATCCGCAACCTTGTTCTCAGCCCCTCCAACATGACGAATGTCACTAGTGAACTCTGAAATGTAGGTAAGATGTCGTATTTCACGAGGTAATTTTTTATCGGATGAGGATTTAAGGGCAAAGGTTAATGGCTTGTGATCTGTTAGGACGAAAAATTCCCTCCCTTCGATGAAATAGCGGAAATGTTTGATCGCCAGATATATTGCTAGTAGCTCACGTCCAAAAGTGCTATACTTAGTTTCGGGTGGTTTGAGCTTTTTTGAAAAGAATGCCAAAGGTTGCAATCCATTTGGTGTGTCTTGTTGTAAGACAGCACCAACTGCAATATCAGAAGCATCAACCATGTTAAGTGGGGCAGAAGAGCACGGGTGAGCTAGAAGAGTAGCATCAGTGATGGCTTTCTTCGCGCTATTAAATGCGGAGATGGCATCAGCAGACCAAGTCAGAGTTAAATTCCTTTCTTTGTGTCCTCCCAACATACAATACAACGGATTCAATATCTTTGCACAGTCCTTGAGGAATCTATGATAAAAAGTTAGCATTCCGATAAACTCTCGCAGTTGACGTAGAGATGAAGGACGGGGAAAATCGACAATTGCTTGCACTGTATCCTGCACTGGCCTGATTCCTTCGTGGTCTATGACATGTCCCAAGAAAACTATTGATTTCTTGCCGAGTTCACATTTGTCAGGATTTGTTATCAAACCGTATTGATGGAGGCGCTCAAAAAGTTTTTTGAGATCTTCCCTATGTTGTGACTCTGAATTGCTGGCGACTAAAATATCATCCAAATATACGTAACAGAAATCAAGTCCAAATAATACATGATCAATAAACCTTTGGAAAGTCTGAGCTGCGTTGCGGAGTCCAAATGGCATACGGATGAACTCAAACATGCCAAAAGGTGTGGTAACAGCCGTCTTGGGGATATCGTCTTCTAGGACAGGGATGTGGTGATATGCTCGAACTAAGTCAACTTTGGAAAATATAGATGAACCTCGTAGACGCGCGGTAAAGTCCTGAATGTGGGGGATCGGATATCGATCTGGAATTGTACAAGCATTCAAGGCTCGATAATCTCCACAAGGTCTCCAGTCTCCATTTTTCTTGGGAACCATGTGCAGAGGAGAGGAATAAGGACTTGAAGACGGACGGATAATCCCCAATTCGAGCATGTGGTTAAACTCGTCTCTCGCTGCTTTAAGTTTGTCGGGAGGAAGTCTTCTAGCTTTGGCGTGAACTGGTGGACCTTTCGTCTCTATATGATGATATATGTCGTGCGTGCAAGCTGTATTGAAATTTGCTGGAACCATTAGAGAAGGGAATTTCTTAAAAATGTTGTGGAAAGGGTCAGAGGATATTGGAATAGTGGTTAAATTTATTGATGAAAGGGAAGTGGGTATCCCTACAGCTGCTAATTTTGTTATGCCATCAATCAGCTTGGCCCGTCGAATGTCTGGCATTAAGTCAAAATAGCTGAGGAAATCTGCGCCTATAATAGAATGGCTGACATTAGCGATGACAAATATCCATCTAAATGTACGCCGAAGGCCCAAATCCAAGGTGACCGAACGTTGGCCATACGTTGCTATGGGTGTGGCGTTAGCTGCTGTTAGTGTGTATCCTCTAGATTGTTGCCGGTCTTTGAAAGAAGCCTTTATAACGCTTATTTCAGCTCCAGTGTCTACAAGAAATTGTTGCTTCGTATTTCTGTCACTGATAAAGAAAAGACGACTACCGGTTGAAGGAGGGATGTGTGTCGCCATTACATCACTCCTTTGGAGTTTCCCTGCCAAGTGCAAGGACTTACGCATCTATTTGCCTTTTGTCTAAAACGATTATGAAAGTAACACAGTCCCGAAGAGTTATTTCTATTACGGGATCCACTCCTACTGGGTCGACGCCCATTATTAAGGGCAAGGTTCCTGATTGCTTCCTCTAAGCTCGATATTCTCCTTTCAAGCTGTTGGAGACCCGTAGGAGAAGATGCGCCAACCTGCGAGACACTAGGGCAAGAAACCTCCATTATCTTATCGGCCAAGACAGCCAACTCATCCAAACCTGCCGCTGACGTAGTAACCACTGCAGCCACAGTAGTAGGAAGGCGTTGGATGAAAAGGGTTTTTAAAATGCTATCATCCACTGCAGCCGTGCCTATTAGCTGTCGCATGCGACGTAAGAGTTGAGATGGCTTCCTGTCTCCCAGTTCCTCGGTCAACAAGAGCTGTTGAAGTCGATGTTGTTCCGACACCGACAGCCTCTCAATAAGCGCGTTCTTCAAAGCCTCAAATGGGTCCCTAGACGGAGGATTGATTACACAGGCCAACAAATTTTGGTCAATTTTTTTTGATTGAACGAAATGTACATAGATAGCTAAAATGAGACCTCCTGAATCCAAATCTGGCCTTACTTTTTCTGTGGCACATCCAGATTTTTTGATTTTTGAGTTTTTTTGAAACGGTCACTTTATGATGAGTACAATTTTTAAATACGATTCTTCGTTAGTATATTAAGTTTAAAAGAAAATTAATAAAATAATATTTGCTCGTGATGAATTAACAAATAAAAAATGGCCATTCAAATTATTTTCCTTCCATTCAAAGTCCTGGTATGATTTCAAAACTGGTGAAAAAGTAATCAAAATGGTTAATTTCAAAGTGATGCCTATAACTTCTTGGATTTTTATGAAATTACTCAAAAGAGACCATATTCCTATAGTCGAAACCCTTGCAAATCATGTTAAATTAATGTATTATTAGTTTAATTATTTTAACGACATATATTAGCAAATAAATAAAAATTAATAAGCGCTTTTAATTTAAAAAAATTGCTAGGTTGGGTGACCATTTACAATAGTTGCGGGATTTGAAATAAGAAAACTAAGACATATTAAACATAGATAAACTTAAGTATATTATTGTACTATCTGATTACATTGAAATTTTAAAATGGTTCAAATTTTCTTTTTGTACTTTTTCGTTTGTATACTTTGTCAGAATCCCTTTGAATCGTCCAACATAATCCGCCATCATATGTTGCGGGATTTAATATACAAATGTAGATTGTATTTTAGTCCCATAATACTTCTTCTGGATTTACTGGTTGTCATGAGTGTTTTCAATAGCCTAACGAATGATTCATAACGATATATTAGTTACTCAGTCTTAAAAAAATATATTTCTCCAAAATCATGTCTCCAAGATCAAAGTGCAAAAATGATCCAAACAGTTTTTGCTACATATGTGGATACTATACATTCGTTCGTGATCGTCGAGACATAACCGAATTTATCAGCAAAGAGGATTTACAAATTTCCTTGCTATCTTTGTATGTGGGACAGCCGAGCTCGAGACCAGCACTGGATTCGAAAGGATTGGCCAAGACGCGAAACCCTGAAGGCAGGCCTCCCAAATATTTGCACAGATCCCTTGGTTGAGAGAGACAAAATTATTCTCCCACCCCTGCACATTAAACTCGGGATTATGAAGCAATTTATAAAGGCATTGAACCCTGATGGTGAGAGCTTCAAATATATTCCTACAGTATTTAAAAGGTTATCACTTGAAAAGATCAGGGCAGGCGTTTTTAATGGACCGCAAATTCGAACTCTCATAAAAGATAAGGACTTCTTAAAGAAAATGAGTCCAAAGGAAAAGAATGCATGGCTTGCCTTCATTGAGCTAATTAATAACTTTTTAGGCAACAATAAAGCGGAAAATTTCCGACACCTTGTAGAGGATTTGCTCACGGCTTTTTGTGACCTTGGGTGTAATATGAGCATAAAAATGCATTACATTCATAGCCACCTTGATGTATTTCCTGACAATTTAGGAGCTGTCAGTGACGAACAGGGAGAGCGGTTTCATCAGGACATGAAGATCATGGAAGAGCGCTATCAAGGCCGATGGAGCACACATATGATGGCGGATTATTGTTGGACGATTCAAAGGGATTCTGACAAAGTATACAAACGAAAAAGTACAAAAAGAAAATTTGAACCATTTTAAAATTTCAATGTAATCAGATAGTACAATAATATACTTAAGTTTATCTATGTTTAATATGTCTTAGTTTTCTTATTTCAAATCCCGCAACTATTGTAAATGGTCACCCAACCTAGCAATTTTTTTAAATTAAAAGCGCTTATTAATTTTTATTTATTTGCTAATATATGTCGTTAAAATAATTAAACTAATAATACATTAATTTAACATGATTTGCAAGGGTTTCGACTATAGGAATATGGTCTCTTTTGAGTAATTTCATAAAAATCCAAGAAGTTATAGGCATCACTTTGAAATTAACCATTTTGATTACTTTTTCACCAGTTTTGAAATCATACCAGGACTTTGAATGGAAGGAAAATAATTTGAATGGCCATTTTTATTTGTTAATTCATCACGAGCAAATATTATTTTATTAATTTTCTTTTAAACTTAATATACTAACGAAGAATCGTATTTAAAAATTGTACTCATCATAAAGTGACCGTTTCAAAAAAACTCAAAAATCAAAAAATCTGGATGTGCCACAGAAAAAGTAAGGCCAGATTTGGATTCAGGAGGTCTCATTTTAGCTATCTATGTACATTTCGTTCAATCAAAAAAAATTGACCAAAATTTGTTGGCCTGTGTTATTAGATCCCTAGCCTCCGTAGCCACTTCTAGACTTAGGGCTCCCACCACATGATTAAATTTAGACTCTGAAGAGGTAATTCTCTTCGATTTAAAAAGAGCTTCTACTTGCCCAAACCACATTTGGGGGTCGCTGACCCAGAACTCCGGGAGTCGGACTTGTGTGACAGATGAATGTCCGAGGAGTTGAAAGGCGGGTTCCGTTCCGGGTGTGTTTGCGCCGGAGTAGTGAAGATGTCCCTGGAGTGATGAGGCTCCCCAGAAGATCTGTTGAGGGCTCCTTCGTCGGGATGGTTTGATTCCTACTCTCCAAATCGTGCTTTGCGTCTTCCATCCTAACCTGGCTGCGTTTTTTTTTCTGAAGGGGTCACCAATGTAGTCGAATGATAAGGATCCGTTGAGAATGGGAGATACACGACTTTATTTCAATAGGAGAAAAACAACAATGACAAATCATGGTCAGCTTAGCAGCTGCCCTGGTCAAAATAATCATCATAAAAATAGTGATGCACTGAAGCGCTACATATATATATACCTATATATATATTATATATATATATATATATATTATATATATATATATATATAATCCGGTTGTTCTCTTTATTGCAACGGATTTCTCCAATATATATATAGGGGTGTGCGGGCGAATCTAGACTTTTTTTTAGCACAGAAACAGAAATTTAGGGTTTTTAGTTAGACTTTATTTCCGTTTGCCAATATATATAATTTACAGGGAAAAATAATAAATAAATAAAAACATTAAAAAAGAAAAACAAGAATAGAGTAAAAATAATAATATATATATAAAAGAAATAAAAACAGGCAATGAGCACGACCACGCAAAAGGGGTATTTGTGCTACTACGGAATATTATAAGAATTTTACTGTGTACAATAATTATTTGCCATTATTTTTTTCATTTTGAAACATGTCATTAACTTTAAAATTCGATTATTATCGGCTTCGCATTGCATGGCTTCATATCTTTCTTGGGATAGTGCAGGGCATCTGTTGATAAGGTGATCGGCTGTCTGCGGCTCTTCCTTGCAAACGTTGCAGGTTGCAGTTGAGTTTTTCCATTTGCTGAAATGAGCCAGAAAAGGCCCATGTCCGGTGTAGGCTTGAACTAGCAACCGCAATTTTTGTCTGTCGAGGTTGACAATCTTCTTGTTGGGTTTTCCAAGCAAACCACGCGTATGAGCCATGGTCCGTTCATTCAAATAACGTCTACACCAGGCTTTATAGAATGCATCATATAAGGACTTCTTAACGAAACTTGGAGATATGCCAACACATTTTCGGTTTTGACTCGTTGTGCCACTTTTTGCAAGAAAGTCTGCAAACTCATTTCCTGTCAGATCATTGTGACCTTTGCACCATGAAAGTTGAATATTTTTCTGACTTTTTGCTTTCAATAAAGTTTCCTTGCACTCCTTCACAACAACACTGGTGGTAAGGGGATTTAAAATTGCTGCAATAGCTGACTGAGAATCTGATAGAATTTTGACATCACCTGAGGGTTTTCCTAATTGCAGAACAGCCTCAACTGCTTGAGTTATAGCAAAAACTTCAGCCTGAAACACCGTAGCTTCGCTGCTCAGGGATGCAAATGACTGATAAAGTGATTTGTCACCTCGAGTAATTGCCCATCCAGCGCCTGTTTTTCCATAATCGTCTTTAGATCCGTCAGTATAAATAGTTATGTCAGGGTCGTGGACATCGGGATTATCTACCCATACACGAATGCCTCGGATGTAGTCACTTTGTTGATATATTTGGGTCCTTTTTATTATTGCGTCAGATGAAAAACGGTGTCCTCGACGCTTTGGAAGATCTCCTATTCCATCCCATGTATCTTTGAGAAAGTGCCTCGTTCTCCATCTCGATTTCGTTGCAAGGGATTGTATGTATAGGTCCAGGGGGATTATACCCAATATAGACTCCATCCCCGCCGTCGGTGTTGATCGAAGTGTGTGGGTCATTCCTAGAAGTACCTTCCTTTGGATCTTATTTAAAACTCGTATAGCACTCTTTTTCGTTGCAATAGCATGCCCCCAAACAATACACCCGTAAGACAGTGTCGGCCTAATTATTGCTTCATAGAGCCAGAGTATTTTATCTGGGGTTAATCCCCACTTTTGCCCTATTGTGGCTTTAGCAATATTCCACAAACGAGAGCACTTAGCAGCCTTTTCAGCTAGGTGTTCCCTCCATGTAAGTCCCTGATCAAAAGTTAGACCAAGGTATTTCATTTTTGTTGAGTATTCTAATATTCTTCCATTCATATATAATTTTGGAAAATGTTTAGATCTCAGTTTGTATGCCTTAGAAAATACCATGGCTGTGGATTTGAAAGGGTTAAACGTTAGACCATTCATTTCCCCCCATTCCAGAACTGTACTAATTGCTTCTTGCATGGAGCTGACCAAGGTGTGAGGATCTTTCCCACTTACTAGTAGGAGGACATCATCAGCATAACAAACCACTCTGATTGCACCTTTTTGGAATTTTCTAAGTAATGTGTCCATTATGATGTTCCACACTATTGGTGATAGCACGCCACCTTGAGGACTACCCCGCTTTGGAGTAATGGAAATTTTTTCGCCTTTGATCTCCGCTGTAACTGTTCTTCCTTTGAGCAAACCAGTATACCAAGACACAATGCATTCTGGTACTTTTGCAGCAGACATAGCTGAGTTAGCTGAACAAAATTGAAGGTGGTCGAATGCACCTGTACAATCAAAGCTGACAGCTAACGTACATTGTCGTTGATAAATTGATTTCTCAATTATATCCGTCGCTTGTGACAGAGCTGTCTCTGTTGACAATCCCTTCGTGTAGGCATGTTGAAATTGGAGCGGTGGAATTATTTCCTCAACTCTCCACTGAACTATCCTTTCAAGTCCCTTAAGGAAGAAATTTGAGAGTGTTATGGGCCTGAAAGATTTGGCGGAGTTGTACTCATCTTTCCCTGGTTTTGACAAAAAAGTGACTTTCATCTCACGCCAGCATTTTGGAGTGTAACCAGTACTGAGTATTGTTTTGTAGAGTCTTGAAATATATTTTAACATGTTATCTCCAAGCTGTTGTAATACCACTGGCTTAAGCCCGTCTGGTCCCGAGCACTTGTAAGGACCAAATGAGTCAAAGGACTCTCGAACTCTTTTACAATCAACAAAGTCAACCGCAAAATTGTTGATCCCTGTAGACCGTATATAAGTGTCATTGTGTACAGAACCTGGAAAGTGCGCTCCCATAAGCGTCTGTAAAGACTCTATAGGCGTTTGTGCATAGCCTTGATCGGTTTTAAGGAGCCCAATCGATTCATTCATAGGCTTTTGAGCACGGATGAGCTTGACAACATCTCTTGAGCCTTCAGCTCTGCTGCAAAAGTGTTTCCAGGATTCTTTTTGAGCTTTTCTGATAGCCGCTCTATATGTATTTTTTGTAGACAAGTACTCTTCTCTATGGGAGTCATAATGACGTTTTGGTTCTAACCTATTCAGTTTACACCTTAGGCTAGATAGATGTTTTGTCCACCAAGGAATCGATTTTGCCTTCAGTGTTTTACTGAGAGGGCAGGCAATATCCAACGCCTTATTAACGATCTTTATGAGTGATTCAGCACACTGGTCAATCGCATGTGGAGTTGGGAGTATGTCAGGCAAAAGACAGCCCTCTGTTTTATCTCTGAACTTATTCCAAAGAGCTTTTCTAAAATTTCTTGATTTTCCAAAAATAGGTTGATATTGTCCGAAACTGAAAACTAAATACCGATGATCTGACATTGATGGTCTTTGGTCAACGTGCCATCCTGTAATATCAAAATTACGGAATGCATACTGATTCATTAATGTAATGTCGATGGTAGAGCTGGCCCGCTGAGTTATAAACGTAGGTTCATTTCCCTGGTTCATGATGGTGAGGTTGTTTTCATCTATAAGTGCTTCCAAACTTTCTCCTCTTGAATCAGTGTTTTTACTCCCCCAGAGACGATTATGCGCATTTGAATCCATGGTTACGAGAAGTGGTTTCTGTTCTCGTTCACAATACTTCACAAGACTCATTAATGTTTCATTTTCGACGGTTATCATCTGATCTAGATAGGCTGCACAAATATAGGACACACAACCATCTAATTTGAGACATATGGTGCATATATCCCTATCAGAATATTCTGGAACGAACCATGCGTGTAAATCGTTGGATGTTCGTATACAGGCCCTCGGTCTTGAACCCAGTTTGCTATGTATGGTATATCCATTAAGGTTAAGACTTTTAGTGGAACCTTGAATCAGATAAGGTTCTGTTATAAGCGCTATTTGAGATGTTCTGAGCTTTAATTCCGCATTTGCAGCTTTACAGTGTTGGGTGTTGATATATAAACAATTTATTACACTCATTTGTTAATGATGCTGTAGACTTTGAACGGGTTAGTCAAATTTTTACAATATCCTGCACTCTTTTCCATTCCAATCATTTTATAGTTCAGGGTTTCTAAAATTATTTTAAAAACACGAGGAAGTCCTAGAGGTTTATTAAAATTTTGATAAAAGAGGGCACTAAACGATATTGTAAACATGACCATATTAGGTTTGAAGTGTAAAAGAAGGTTCCATCGACTTCTGATTAAAATCTCGAGTTCTTTTGTTATTTTCAGACTCAGGACTATTAAAAGCCCGTTTACTAGACTTAGACTCTATATTGGAGACCGGCTTCTTGGTGGGTATCGCTGAGCTCTTACACATAACTCTATTCCAGTCATCTCTCAGAACAACTGACTTTAATTCTTTTGTACTTGAGTTAACCTCTTGTGAGGTTCCGTCCTGAGCCACGATACTCTTAGACACACCTGACTCTTTAAATCCGGAGACTATTGTTGGTTCAAGATTCCTTGGCGGACATTCTTCTCCCTCCATTTCGGCCTCTTCTACTCCCTCCTGTTGTACCGCTTCCTCCGTTGCTTTCCTTTCTTCTTCGCCGGAGATCCTAGTTGGAAGACCAAGACCACGTCTGAAGTTATTTTCAAACTCAGAGTATCCAATTTTACAAGGGGACTGACATTTGATTTTTGTATGCCCGAATTTTAAGCATTTAAAGCATTGTATTTGTTGTAATGTGGATGACAGTTCGACTTTACGTCCTCTTACAGGAACTATCATTGGAAGTCTTCTCTTTGGCTTTATGCGGAATTTTATTTTACCCGACATAATTTTATTAAACACTTCCATAAAAGGCTTATCTTCATCTTGTTCCGTGTTTGAAGAATGAGGGACATTCTCAAACTCTCCAACCAAATCTCCGTATTCCGCTATAATCTCCTTCAAAGCTTGAAGGTTCGTTTCTGAGCCATTCTTTATAACAACCTCGATGGGTTCCTGAAAAGCTCTAGCACTCTCTAGGCCTCTAATATTGAAATGAATGCCATTGTCTATTTCAATAGCTCCTTTGACGTGATCAAACTTGGAGACAACATTTAAGTCCTGTTTGAATGTAATTATGATGAATCCGGCCTCACTCTTACAATCATTTATGCGTGATACTTCATCCCCTTTCAGTTTAAGGGCTTCAAAAACTTTTTTATAATGATGTATTCTTGGACAGAATCCTCTCAAACATTTTCCATCATTTCCTCTCCAGTCTATAAAATTTTATCCCATAGAGGACTTCTATTCAAGGTATTGGTTCCTGACTTGAGCATCTTAGTAATGCTTGAATATGATGGAGTATTTATTTTATCATTAGGATTCTTCGTTGAGAAACTCTCTTCTAGATGCATTTCATTTTCTTCTTTTCTTTTGTTGTTAACATTTACAGGACGTTTTTCCTCTATGCCGGGCGTAACCTTCCCTCTTTGAAGCCTACGCGCACCCTTAGTCTGCAAGTCAGGGGGTTTATCTGGAGGGAGCGCAGTCATGATGTAAGAGAGCTGAGGAACTTCTTTGATCAGGACTCAAAATATGGTGCAATAATGTATAAATATTAATATTTCTCTTTTACCTCTCTCTCTCTCTTCTCACTGTTGATAGCTCAGGAAGTATGACGAAGTATGTAATACGTCAGAGCTCTTGGGAGGAAACTCAGGACTTGAGTATAACCCAAAATTTGGGCACCCTGTCCAACCTGAGGCTCGGTTTAGTATCCAACGGTGATATTCGATGCAATACCTTTCTGTAGATACCACTGAAGCCTCTCAAGGACCACTGCAACACTGCTTAATTTATTTTCTTAGGAGCACAAAATAAACAAACGACCGTCACAGTAGGTATACATAAATTTAGGGTTTCAATAATTAAGTATTTTTTAAATGCTTTCTTTCAGTCATATCTTTCACTAGAAATAGTTTGTTTTGTTAAGCACAATAAAGTTTCTTGAAACACTTATTTTTTAAAAGAATGTTTATTTTGGTTCGTTTTCTCCTATATTGCTTTGTTCAAAAAATTAATTAAACAAAAAAGCATTAAAACTTTCAAAATAAACAAATAGAACCCTTTAAAGTGGTTCGTTTGTTTTGCTTAGGCGGGATTTCTGAATACCTAACATCATCTGCCTATCTATATACATTATATATTTATATGACATTCGAAAAGGAATATTCCAAAAGTTTGGAATTTTAAATTAAATTATACCATCTCTCTCTAAACTTCGAGCCTCATAACTGTATATGTAGTATAATATAATTAATCCCTATTCATCTATTCACTTAGAATTCCTTTTAGTCTGGGATTTTTAGTTTCATATTTGGAATATCCTTGAAAGGCGAGCATATATCAAGAGATGCAATGAACGACATTTTTTTCCTTTTCATATCAAAATATTGTTTCCTTTTAAATCATTAACCTTAACGATGAGTCAGCGTTCTCATAGGATATATATATTTGCTGAAAATGCATTTCCCATAATGAATCTTACATATCTTTATGTGATTTATGATATGTTTCAAATAAGGCTTTGTATTTTAAATCAATTTCTATTATATTTATATGTATATATGTATATTTTAATATATTCGTTTGCATCCCTTCTCCTCCAGGATTCATGCACAAGTGCAAAGAACGTCAGCATGCTTTATGCATCAAAATGTAAGACATTGTAGCGGATTGACCTGCTTACTAGCAGCAGCTCAACCTACCACTCTTTATCTCACACCTCAGTAGGTTCTTAATCTTAACCCATTATATCCTAGTGTTGCGCTCATGCAACGCTAATGTGAAAATACACTTTTATTCATAAATCCCATTATTGATGACAGACAGGTCGCAACTGGTTCAGACGTGCTCATATGACACTAATGCAAGTTATTACGTCATATTTTCATTTGTGGTGCAGTGTTGTGGGTGTAGGGACACGTTTATCAGTTTCTCTGTACAACATATTGGCCTCCAATATCTTAATATCTAAATAAAATTATTTTTGACAACAATGTTATCAAATATTATATTACTGGGAATATTTTGAAACTATGTATACCTTTTATAACGATTTTGAACGTGCTTGTAAAAAAATATTGATGTTTCTTTTGTGTTACGTGAGTGCAACGCTAGGATAATATGTTATGTTTTAACAGAGGGCTATGCTTGAATGAAATTGTGGATTTGATCGATGATTTGGAAGATAATCAGGACTATGATGTATTTACTGAACCTCCTGATACTCATATAGTAACTGATGAGGATTCCAATGATGAAAACGATCGAAACGCCAATTCTTTAACCAATTTATCGGGCCCCTAACTAAGAGCTCCGGCTCACACTGGCAAGGATCATAGAGTATTAGGCACAGACTCCGACTGTGAATATGAGAATAAGCCTACACCCGTAAAAAACATGTTCATTTAGAGTGGCGAAAATCCACAAACCAAGGTATCACAGAGGATTTGTTTCCTGAAGACAACTACTCACAATTTGCAAATCTAACTCCTGAGCAGTTATTCGAACTATTCTTTGATGATCAATTGATATCTTTATTAGTAGAACAGACAAATATATATGCCCACGAAAAGAACGCAATGTCATTCACAGTTTCTAAGGAAGAAATGAAAGTTTTTCTGGCGATTCTGATCTGTTCCGGATAAAATCCACTACCAAGTAAACAACATTACTGGGCAAATGGCGATGACTTGAAGAACCACGCCATCTATAATTCAATGAGAAGGAACACGTTTGAAGATATCATGCGTTATATCCACTTCATCTCCAACGATCACATAGATCCCAAAGACAAGTTTTGGAAGGTACACCCCTTAGTAAAACATCTGCATAAGAAATTCATGGATAATTTTGTACCAACACGTGCCATCTCGCATGATGAATCCATGATTCAATACTTCGGGAAGCATGGGTGCAAGCAGGCTATGAGGAATAAACCTATACCCTTCGGATATAAAGTGTGGTCGCAATGTTCGAAATCAGGATACCTCGTAGCTTGTGATTTGTACCAAGGCAAATCAATTGGTGGAGTGAAAGAGGAGGAAAAAAAGTTTGGAAAATGTTCTGCAACTGTATTGAACCTTTTGAACAAATACAATGAACAGAGGAGAAATCTTCCCTACACCTTGTATTTCGATAATTTATTCACGTCTGTACCATTTTTAGTTGAACTCTAAACTAAATATAGTGTATGTATATAGAATAAGTGTACAATATTTGTATGTTCTAAATAAATAAGAAATAATACATTTTTGTCGCTTATTGCAAAAGCTAATAAATGCTAAACTAATGATTTGTGAAATCTCAAATTTTGCAAATCAATTTTTATATCTCAACGTAATCATTTTGTCAAGTTTCATCAAAATCAAAGAACAAAAAATTGTTAAAATTAATCCAGGACATAATGGGTTATGTACTCTTGACTGCAGCTATATAAGCAGCAGGCAAGATGTTAATTAACACTCTTTCTCTATGTACACCTCCAAGAGTTGTCATTTCTCCTCCTCCTTCGCGCTACAATATATTATTAAATTGTGAAAACGAAAGAAATACTTAAAAATCACGATAAAACTATGAAATATTTTAATATAATATAAGCAACAAATATTTTATATAAGTAAGCAATATTATATTTGTATATGGTAAGATATTTTATCATACACAATCATGTTTATCTTATTTGTGAGTACATTGGTTTTATGTTAATTTATCTTATAAACCATTAATAAATAACAAAAGAAAACTTCTTTTATGTTTCCACGCCTAAAAAGTTTGCCATTTTGTTAATTCATCATTGATGTTTCATAAATCCTTGTGACTCTATCGTATTTGTGTATTTACTTCTGTAAGGCTTTTATAATCCTCACTTCATCTATTAAATAAATCTGATGTAAATGGTTTGAATTGATGCAATTATATTCAGCAGAAATGATAAAAGTAACATACAATTATGTGCATTGTTGTTCAATCGTTTTTTGCAATTAGTATAAGTAGAGCAAATGCATTGAGGAGGGTACTGAAAACTAATGTTTTATTTATTACTCTAAGCTTAGTCAATCTCTTTCAATACATGTACTTCTTTTAGGGTGTAACAAAAATGTAAGTGTTTATTTTGATTTTAGGGACTGGATGAATGAAGCAAATATATTTTAGATTGTTATTTATTCCTTCATTTATTGCTAATTATATATATATATATATAAAGCTGTTATTCAGAAGAAAATAAAATAAAAATACTAATTTCTAATTTGACAACAGCAGTTCCAAAATAAACAAATGTATTTGAATACACAAATAAATACATAAGTTTTACCTTCCAATTAAATTTGCAATTGCTTTTGAAATAAATATAGCGTTTATAAACAGAATTAACACAAATTAATTCATTCTATACCCTACCACTGAAGCGGCTTATCAAGAGAAAAAGTAAAGGTATGCATTTTGTATCATATTTTATATAAAATATAAGATTTTCTTAAAATAAATATAACAGAAGGTATATTTATAATTTTTTTTTTTTTGTCAGCATATTTGATAATACCTATTGCAGAAAGGAGTGTGTTACTTAGTGGAAACGTGCTCGAGTGAATGTTTGACACTTCTCAAGTTGGAATGGTCAATACTGATCATCCTCATAAAATTTCTTTTGTGTCTATTTTGTTTGATAGAATTACATGCGACATGATATAAATAAGCATTTTAGCATTAAAAAATAGTCTATCGAACTTATGATGTTATCAATGAGGTATACCAAAAATGACCATTCCCTCTCGGGATTCGAGCTTACACCCCCAACATTGAGAGTTGAACACGTCTTAATGCGTACGGCCATCACAATCCCTTATATATATATATAAATATATATAATTATATATGTATATATATATTTAAAAAAATATTGCTAGATTCGGTGAACATATTTTAAGGATGTAGTACATATCTTAACGGATTCAATTATATCGATTAGGCAATAAAACACAATGATTTTTAAGAAATTTTGACATTAATATAAATATATATATTCCTCAATTAGAAAAATATGTTTTCGGTATTATTTATTTGATAAAATAAAAATTAAGAGAGTAAATATTAATTTTATTATTCTACACTTCTTGTATTTTTGAATGTTTATATTTGTACGAAATTTATATTGAATTTGTTGGTAATTGTTCCATATCACAAGCGATAAGTGATAAACGTCCACTTTTTAAACCAAGGTGATAAACGAAGTTTATTTGATCTTAGAGATAGTCATCGTTTACAAAACTTTAACATAAACAAAGACAAATATGTCTTAGGAAAGCAGAAAAGTCGATTGAATTGCATTAGTCTCATTAACGATTAAAAAATGGTCTTTCCTATTTCGATAAGTCTTTGTGTTAAGATGTCTATATATAAGCTAAAATCCATACATTTAAAAAAAAATAAGAATACATTAGAAAGTAGGAGATAAAAAATGGACATGGGCCCGAGATTTGATAAGGTTTTTTCCCTCAAATTCTCTCGTATACCTCAAACTCATCAAATCGACAATAAGACGACATCAAACGTTTTATATTGAATAAGAATTAATTTTAATAAGTCATTTTATATTATGGTTTTAGACAGTAATTTTGAATCATAATGTTCATTTATGTTTTGTTTTTAACGTATCTGTCTGAAGATTATGTTTTTGATCTCATACTTTGTGTATTTTTTGTATCGTTTTTTATATTGACTTTTGTTTTAGTTATGGATATTTTTTCTCTAGTGAACACTACTTATCAAACGTCCATAATCTTCCTTTTGAAAACTATCTCTAAAGTGAAAATTTGAGGTGTAGGTAGAGCAATTTTAACGCAATCATCCTACCTTTTGTTATATTAAAATACTAATACTAAAATTTTCTTTATTTTGTCTGTGTTAAAACAAATAACAATATTTTAATATAAGCAGTTGTGTTAAATGTTGTAGATATGATGCTGAATATAAAAGTGTGTGTACACAACACACGGAATAGACTTATCCTATGAGCATTAAAAAAATATGTGAAGTTTCATTTATTTTTGGAATATTATTTCAAGATGGCATTGGAGGGGAAGTTATTTTAATAGAGTTTTTGATATTAAAATCTCTTTGATTATTTTTTCGAGAGGGGAGAGAGACAGAGATTTTGTGTGATAAGATGCCTAGGATTTCAAATATTTTAAGTCACTTTATGTTTTGAAAGAGTTTTTATACAGTTTGTTTGCTAAAAATCACTGATATCATTTGACATATACGTCTTGACCTACAATTGGTTTTTGTGATACCAAAACTTTAAAACTAAGCTTGAAAGTATTAACCCCCAATATTGATTATTACAAAGATTGACTCCAGCGTTTGGAAACCATTTAAAGTTTCTCCTTTCAACGTGTAAGAGTCAGCAAAGTATTATACATTTTTTTATAAGTATTTTATTCCAATACATTTTTATCATTGTATTTAATTTTGAATCAATTTTTATTGTATTGACTTTTGATCTTATATTGTTTTTCAGAGTTTTAGTTTTAAAAAAATTGTTTTAAGTTATATATATGTATATATATATATTTGACATTGAGGAATCTCTAACATAAATATGTGTGGCTTACCTAGATCAATTGTTAAGTGTTGAAAATGAAACTTTGTTGAGACTCATAAAGCATTGTGATCTTAAGCAAAAACCACTTCTCATAGCCATGGACTCCAATTCACATAACTGTCTGTGGGGAAGTAAACATATGGACACAAGAGGAGAGGCTCTAGAGAACATATTTGATGAAAATAATCTGACAGTCATGAATGAAGGTAATGAGCCAACCTTTCATACACAACGGGCTTCTTCAGTCATTGACATTACAATCATGAATCAGCATGCCTTTAAAAAGTTGGACTTCAAAAGATGGCACGTAGATCTTCGGCCATCAATGTCTGATCATAGTTATATAATTTTCAATTTTTGCAAATACATGCCAACGGCTGAACGATCAAGAAACCTGAAAACAGCTAACTGTTTTCAGGTACAATACGGCGACGACATCATTACCAGCAATATCTTCCTGTGTCAATAACATTGAGCTATGCATTGAGTCCCTTTATAAGGTCATAAAGAAGGCGCTAGATATCGCATGCCCGCTAAGAATATCTATTAAAGGAAAATCAGTGCCTTGGTGGACAAAACACCTTGCTGTTCTGAGGCACGAGCTTAGAAAACTCGAACCAAAGCGTACCCTCAGTTCTCACAGAGAGAGTTATCTAATTGCAAAAAGTGAATATCGTGCAGAGCTAAGAAAAGAACAAAGAGAATCCTGGAGGAATTTTTACAGTAAAATTGAGGGTTCCCAAGACATTGCAAAACTTATCAAAATTCAAAAACCAAATGCTGACTCAATTGGTCTTCTAAAGATGATCATCGAGGTTATGCACAAACACCAGCCGAATCTCTTGCAATGCTTATAGAAACCAGCTTCCCAGATTGCAGGGTCGACTCTGTCATGGAAAAAACCCACAGATACCAACAGTCTTGAAATCGACTTTGTGGATTATAGCAAAGCGCGAGAATCTTTTAACTCTTTTGGAGCCTACAAAAGTGCTGGACCAGATGGACTTAAACCAATTGTACTGCAGCAGCTTGGAGAAAACATCCTTTGGTACATTGTAGAACTATATAAGGTGATTCTTAGCACTGGCTAACTCCCAAGTTCCTGGAGGGAAATGAAGGTTACATTTTTGCCCAAGCCTGGCAAAGATGACTATAGCTCAGTAAAATCCTTCAGAGCAATAAACCTTTCCAATTTCTTTCTCAAAGGTCTTAAAAAATGTTCAGATGAAAATCGAGGAAATTATTCCAACGTTATATTCCCAACATGCCTACACTAAGGGTCTATCATCCGAAACGGCTCTGTCACATGTAACAGATACCATCGAAAAGGCTATATTTCAACAACAATGTACACTAGCAGTCAGCTTTGGTTACACGGGTGCATTTGATTACATCCAATACCAATCAGCAAACAATGCAATGGAAAAACTAGAAGTACCTAATAGTATTATATCATGGTATAGATATCTTCTCAACACTCAGAAAGTCAAAGTGGATCTTAAAGGAGAGCAGATATGCATCAGGCCAACACGTGGTATTCCACAAGGAGGTGTACTTTCACCCATTATATGGAACATGATCATGGATACCCTTCTGACCAAATTTAAAACAGGAACCATCAAGGCAGTAGGCTACGCGGATGATATCATCTTATTAGCAAACGAAAATCATCCTCATACTCTTACCAATATAATGCAATCAGCAATAAATATAGTTCTAGACTCGGGAAGATAGAATGGTCTAACCTTTAATGTTACTAAATCTAATGCAATTGTTTTATCAAAAGCCTACAAGTTGAGATCCAAACATTTTCCACGATTAAAAATGGATGGTAAAGAACTGGTGTTCTCAGCGCAAATGAGATACTTGGGCATTTTATTTGACCAAGGACTTACTTGGACGGGCCACCTGAAAGAAAAAGCTGCCAAATGTAGTCGACTATGGAATATGGCTAAGGCAGTCATAGGACAGAAATGGGGTTTAACGTCTGACAAAGTTCTGTGGCTATATGAAGCAATGGTCAGACCAATTATAGCCTATGGATGCTTAATATGGGGGCATTCCATCAATAACAAGAAAAGTACCATAAAGATATTAAACTCCATACAAAGAAAAGCACTGTTATCAATGTGCCACACACTAAGATCAACTCCAACAGCCGGAATGGAATCAGTTCTTGGCATAATTCCCCTTGACCTTTTCATTCAAGGACAAGCAACAAAATCACGATGGAGAACTAGGCATTTCTTAAAAGATACCTGGGATGGTATTGACAACCTTCCAAAACTCCGCGGTCACCGCTTCTCCTGCGATAAAATACTTAAGGAAGCGAAAATTAATCAACAAAGTGACTATAAAAAGGCAACCTTATTTGGATGGACAATTCCCTAATTGAAAATCCTGATATGATAATTTACACTGATGGATCCAAAGATGAAAAGGGTAATACTGGTGATGGATGGGCAATCACTATTGGTGATCTCTGCATTCATCACTCAATGGTACCTTTGAATAGAGAAGCATCAGTATTTCAAGCTGAGGTTTTTGCCATCAAGCCAGCATTCGAAGATCTCAGAAAATTGGAAAAACATGGAAAAAAGTTTTAATTCGATCTGATTCCCAATCCGCAATTGCTGCTTTTCTCAATCCACTTGCCTCAAGTGCTGAAGTCAGGGAGTGTAAAGAAATCATATGCAGAGGAAAGAACGAGTAAAACATATACATTGAATGGTGCAGAGGACACAATGACATCACAGGAAATGAATTTGCAGACTACCTTTCAAAAAGTGGCGCACAAAGCAGCAACCGAAAATTTGTTGGTGTGCCCCCAAGTTATGTCAAGAAAACAATAAATGATTATTTTTATAAACGATGGTGTGATCGATATAAAGATAGTCTTCACATGAAACACACACATCTTATGTTAAAAAACTCAAGATCAAAGGTTGTCAAGCTTCACCGTGAAGGACTGAAACAACTTATTCAAGCCTACACAGGACATGGACCATTTCTCTCCCACCTAAGTAAATGGAAGAACACAAGTGAAACCTGTGATCTTTGCAAGGAAGAGCCACAGACTGCAGACCACCTGATTAACAGATGCCCTGCTCTGTCCCTCGAAAGGCATGAAGTGTCTCAAAAAGAAGACGCCGACATCTAAAAAAAATTAAATGTAAAAAAATGAAAAATATTATAGTAAATAATTTCAGTATTTAAGAAGGAATTCATTTTGCTGTCGTAACACAGATATCCCATTGTGTGGTTGTGTTCTTTACCTTAGTGTCTATTGTTTGTATGTATTATTGTAATCGGCAATAAATTTCTAACTAACTAAAGAACTATATATATAGGTATATATTGACAAATTTATATATTGGTACAACGAATTATGCAGGAAAGTATGGTTGATTTAAACGAAGTACTTTTGTATTCGTTGATTATGGATATGACGTAGGTTTTCTCTAAGCACGACCAGCAAAGCCATGATTAAATGTATTCCAAATTAAAACTTATTAAGAACTTTCTAAGATGTACTACGACCCATGAGAGGCTTAGTGAACTGGTTATTCTGTACATTGACAGCATACGAACAATGGAGTTGGATATTAAAGAAGTCGTCGACGAATTTGCTCAACGCATGGCTCGCCATGTGTCATTCTAGCAAGGAAAACCTGACCTACTGGAAAGGAAATGAAATATGTAAGTGCCAAACAGAGGCTCAGTAATATTTACATAAATTGAAATAAGATATGATTATTTTTTTTTATTTAGGGGCAACCTCATATATGAAAAGAACCCCCTGAATATATTACTCAATGATATTAATAAATAAATCATTTTTCAAAATCGCCAAAAAACCAAATTCAAAACAGTAAGAACCCGTATGCAGGCGCATTTTTTTGTTTGTTTCTGGAGCTTTGATAGGGCCCTTCATGCTTAATTTGTATCGAGGCCTGTAGTCACTGCAATACGCCACTTTATAAAACTATATTTTTAGCATGTAAAATCTTTTTTTCATAGTTCAATTGTGCATTATTTCTTTAAAAATATATTCTTATCTTTGAATGATTTATAATGTAGATAAAGATTTTATTTAATGCAATATTTGGAATATTTTCTAATGGTGTATATACTTAACATTAATATGATAAAATGTTGATTGTAAACTCTAATTTATTTATAAGAATCTATTTTATATTCAAGGGCCGTGTATAATTAGAAAGTTATAGCACACAAAAATATACTTGATATTACCTTCAGTTTATTTTGAGACTTAATTGAACTGACACACGCAGATTTTATGCAACAACACAGCTTTTACTCATTACCTCAAGTTGTTGAAATACATGCAAGGGCAAAGAAAAATGAATGACATATTTTGATGCCATAAAGTTTTCATATAACAACATTCATTATTACCTCCGCCGAAGGAGGTATTGTTTAAACTGGCGTTGGTTTGTTGGTTGGTTGGTTTGTTTGTCAGCAGGATAACTCAAAAAGCGCGGAACGGATTCAGATGAAACTTGTGGGGTTGTTGGAAATGCCAAAAGGAACAAGTGATAAAATTTTGACATCTCTGAGTGCTTATTTAAGATGTAAAATGAGTTAAATACAAATAAATATTTCAAGTTAGCCTACTCTGCCAATAGATGTCGCTGTGCTGTGCTCTCAAAGAGGAGAGCACAGCACAGTGACATCTATTGGCAAATGACAAAAAGAACAAGTGATTCATTTGGTGGGGATCGAAAGAGGCTTGCACTCTCTGAGTCCTCTAGTTGATATATGTTACTTAAAGATTGCCAGAAAAAAATACTTCTATATACAATTATTATGTCAGGAAACTTAAAAAGTGTTGAAAAACTTTTGAATAAAGATATATCTAATTAATCTTAAAACAGTGCCAAAACTCATTTCACATACTCCAATAATAATTGAATGAAAACGTTGAGACATAAAGCCATCAAGAAAGCATTTATTTATCTTGCCTGTGTCTGACATATCATTAATTTAAAAAAAAACATATATATATATATATATATAATTAATCGTAGAGTTCTAAAATTAGTAACATAAAAATACATACATATATTGAGAATGAATTGAAGGCATTAATAATTTATGAGTGATATTCAAAATATCAGACCGATTTAAAAAAGACAATATTTATAATTGGCAATGCAAATGCTCTTTTTGATGCCTTTTGTTCTCAAATATAGGAGCTTTGTACAATGGTATTTCATAATTTAAATCATAAAAGTTAGTCCATGAAATTTATTTATTTCATTGTATACACATATTTCTCTTTCAAAGCCAATGGTTCTAAGTAACATAAAATAAACTTTTATTTTTTTAGAATTGTAAAAATAAAACAGTACTAATAATTATATGGTATACTGACTATTTAGGAAAAAATAAATTGATCAATTTTTCAATTCTTGGGTTATATATATATACATATATAAATATTGTTGTATTGAAGATTTAAGAGACAATTTAGAGTGATATGAAGATTCTGAATCTGATTGCCTAACTTATTATTGGTAAAAATGGCAATTTGTTTATGAACAGTAACTATTTTTTAGTAAAATGTTATATGCATAAATACAGGATATATTTTTTGAGAAAATTATAAAAACAGCAGATGCTTTTAATTTATTTTCGGTGATACATTTTTCTGTACTTCTTACACCTTTGGCACTACTTTCCCCAGGAACATTATCGATATAAATATTTGTATGTTTCCTCTTTTTATTTTTTTCATTATCATAAATTAGTTTCAAGGAATTTAAAATTTTATATTTTGGTAGATTTTTTATTATCAAAGAACCTTGGCATTTCAAAATAAATGCAATGGATATGCATCATATACTGCTAAATGAAAGGATGTATACAAAATTCTTTATACTTTATACCTAAATATCTTTTAAGAAACCTTTTTGTAGGCCAAGACGGCTTAATTTAAACCATATTAAATTAATAATATATTTCATTGAACAATATATGGAACAATTTACTGCATGGTTGTCAATTTTTAGTATAGTGTCCTTATACTATAAATAAAAGTATGTATGCTCTCATTTTACCTTGTGCATACGGTTGGAAATATTGCAACGAGGAGCGTTTTTAATAGCCATTCATCAAACTATATTACTTTATGTCTATTCATATGCTTAATTATAAATGTAAGCATATGATATACTCTGTATTGGTTTATTTGTTTTTTACAAATTATCTCACCCCCCTAAATAAGTACCTTCAATAATATCCTGTCGAAAAGTTTAAAAAGTACGGATCTGACTAAATAATATGCTGTTATGTAAGGTTTTTTAAATATATGCAAAAAATGTAAGAACAAATAATTTGCTGTCTTTATACAGCATAGTTAAGCATATGCAAAAAGATCTGTCAAACCTTACTATATGTTTTGCATTTGTAATTTTCCTTGCAACATCATTTCATACTTAAGACATTTTAGAAACTGAATGTCTCATGTCGACATAAACTGACGACTAATAAACTCTTTCGTAAGTACTTTGATTTTTAAATAAATTATTTGTCCATCACTTAGAATTTGATTAAAAACGAAATCTCTTCCAAACAGTTGAGAAGATATGGCAGATAGACCTGGATTTCTTTTTATATATCATCGCCCCCATTTATGTAAAATGGTCTTTTGAAAATATTAACAAAACTTTAAAAACGCGACAAGACATCAATGAACATATAAAACCAACAATATCATATTGCAAGATAAGATCAGCTGGTTTGTTTCTTGATCCTTTTGCTGGAGATGCTTGATTGGTCGCTTAGGATTGTTTAAGAATATAGCCTTATCTGAGGCTTTATAGCAATCCAGCAAGAGGTATTTCACCATTCTGGAGAGGTTTTTTGCTTCCATCCTTTTCCAAATGTGCTTTTATTTCAAGAGATTTTTAGTTTGTTTATACTTTTATAAATCAATTCACTATTTGTAATAAAAATATATTATTTCCTATTAGACCACCTAAAGTATTTTGAGTGTCTTTAGATTCGAGCTTCTTCAAAGAACCTCAAAGCTCCACATCACTAGATTCCTCCCTGAGAAGGCATGTCCTTTATTGACCCTCGACATCTGTAGAAAAGCTTTAACTGAGGCTTACTTTATCGGGGGCAAGCATTGATTGGACCTAAAGCGTTAAAGTAAAGTAGCTCATGCATATAAATTCTTCCTTTTTTCCCAAAATTTTAGTTCTTCTTTAGTCCGTAAGGGGCGCTTTGATGCTAGAGCTCTTTGAAAATAATAACAAAGTCCTTTTATTATTCATATTTGGAATCTCGCGCAATGTTGTAGTGATTTGATATATTTAAAATCATCATACTTAATCCCTTTAAACCGGTTTTAAATAGGATTGTGACGTAATTTCATGGACTAGCGGCATCTAATAAAATACCAAAATTTTGGCCAGTTTTTTTTTTACTTTTTCCTTGCATGCGTTACTTTAGTCTAACGCTTTAATTGGACCTAAAAAGAGATATTTCGGCTTACGTACTTCTTACAGACTGGCTACCAAATGACTAATAAAACATATAATTATTTAAACACACTGTATTTTTATGCATCAAAAAGAAGTGATTCCAAGTAAATTATCATCGTCACGCAAGACTCTAATTAAAAATCTATCCATCCAGTAGCTTTATTGCCTTAATATAATGAAACAACCATCACGCATATAAATTACATCATTAATGCAAAGTATCTTATTTTTTTGTTTAACGGAGTCCAATGGAGTTGTGCAAGTATATAAATTTACAACTCAATTTAGATTGTACAATGTGAGGGGTCAATGAGACTACATTACTTTATTTGATGTTGGAGAAATGTGTCCTCTCTATCGAGAACAAAATGTCGGCAATTACCTAATTGAATACTAAGAAAGAAAAATACTAAAAACACAGGGCTTGAAGTATACATTTTGGCTAGTCAATAGTAAAGAGGTTGTTTTTTTTAAACTTATACACATATAGAGAGCTTATTCCCTCCAATTAGTAGAGAAACATCGTTCAGCTGTATTCTGAACACAATGACGTATTTCTCTTCCCTCCAATAACAGAGAAACATCGTTCAGCTGTATTCTTAACACAATGACGTATTTCCCTGACGAATCCCATAAGCTCTCTATATCTTTATATCTCTATTGAGATAACGCTCTATCTTGTTGATTTGAATAAAAAAAATCTTCAAAATAATATGATTGTACATTATTACAAAACCCTTTCAGGGAACATATAATTTGAGCTTTTTACAGCTCAAGTAAAAAGTTGTAGGGTCTCTTACAAAGACCACATCAACTTATTTCGTTTTCATAATATTTTGAACTTGGACATCACCTAATTCATGGATAAAGTGATAAATTAGTTATATGAAAAAATAAGCAATTGCTCCTATTCCTTTTGGTTCGGATATGTCAATCGAAATGAATACATATTATTCTCTATGATTGTGAACTCAAAATTTTACATTTTGCCATATCTTTTTTATGGAGATATTTAATATTCATATTAACAAATTTATTTTTGCTTAAAACATTATGAATACACTTTTAAACTACGGAGTCTTTCTAAAAAAAATGGGTAGTTTCTAAGAATTGTCAATTAATTGAAGTTATAAAGTATGTTTAATCCTCAAGGTATGTCCATATTGGCATCTGAAGTTTTGCTTGTCGGACTGACTTCATTAAAAACCACCGACTAGCTGGAAGAAGAACATTTTAATATGCTTATGATCAAGTAAAATAATAATAAGATGTCTGACCTTTCATTATCCATGAAAACATATAATTCAAATTCCTGGGTTATATTCATCTCAATATTGATTTGTCCTTAATATAGATTACTAGCTTTTAGTCTAAAGAGTCAGAAGGCTACTCCATCAATGAACAATCTTTTCTTGGTATCACAATATCGGAGCTGTTGTATAAAACAAATTATTTGAATATATTTATTGTAAATAATAAACATAATAATGCATTTTTTTAACATATTGCTAATAGCGTTTTTCAACCGAAAGTATATAATTGTGAGAATATAGTATGCTCAGTTGGATGAAATGCTACATATTTTTATTTTCAATAAATTGCATGATGTGTTTTTCTTAACAGATGTGTTGGTAGTTTGAACTCTTGGCACTTCTCAATCCTCAAAAGATGTCAATTTATATAGTTTTATATAGAGATAGTTTGACATAGAGTGCTCACTGGGACACTTGAAATTCGTTGAAAAGTTCTTCTCTGGCCCACAGAGCCTCTGTAGATTTTGCCAGGATAACAGGGAAACGACGGATCACTTTTTATTTGATTGCTCCAAGCTAAAGGAAGTTTATACCGAAACTGAAGAAATTATTCGCCTTAAATACGACTTTTATAAGCCAATGAGGGAACATTTTATAGCTTTGCACACTGGTAAAATGGAGACCATCATCAACGGAATCATCACCACAACC
The DNA here is from genome assembly GCA_013387185.1 of Caligus rogercresseyi. Taxonomy (NCBI): domain Eukaryota; kingdom Metazoa; phylum Arthropoda; class Copepoda; order Siphonostomatoida; family Caligidae; genus Caligus; species Caligus rogercresseyi. Next base: position 5,530,678 of record CP045892.1, on the reverse strand, counting down.
AGTAAATTTTATATCCCAAACGAATGACCACGATATTTCTGGCATTTTGCAATATTGTAAACTTACATCCTCGTGTTTTTACAAAAAAGTTTTTATTCAGTTGGAAAGTGTTTTAATTACTTTTTAATATATTTTATGCACTTTTTGTTATTTGATTCCTGTTTTATCTGTCTAGTAGAATGTTCTTTCTCTCAAGTCTATATAAATCTCTATAGAAATTAATAAAGTATCGCCTTCTGGCCAAAAAAAATATATAGTTTTATAAATTTAAGATTGTCTAAAGAATCATAATTTTGGTTGTGCTTTCAAGTACCTTTTAAATTTATCGATGTTGTAACTCAGTCAAAATCGGTGTACTAAATCTATTTATTGGTCTTCATATATAATTGGGTAGAATAAAAACTTTTAACATATAGGGGATACCAAGAAATATCAAGAAAATTTAACCCATCTTTGGATGCACCACAAAACCATAAAACAATAACGTTTAACCAGGGATATTGTTTGGTAATATGGTAAAACTTTACACAGTCTAGAAATAAAATACACTAAATCATATACAGGAAAGAGAGTCAAACTATTTTGGGCAGTTGCGAAGATATATTAATGAACATTTTTTTTGTTGAAATATTGATAAATACAAACGTGTTGTGGGGTTGTTTCTGGGCGTTGGTGATTATACAGAGCAATTAGATTTAATCTAAAGGGCACTGGAGTGTGTTAAAGTAATTAACTGGAAGCATATACATATGTACATTATCCAGACGTACTTATACAACGGTATAAACTGAAATATGGAATAGTATCCTATACATATATGGGAACAGCAGCTTAATACTAAATTCGAATGATTGTAAGTCGACTTTTATAGGTTTTGTACTTTATGCCTAAATTGTTCGATTGAGCTCCATGTGTGGAAAAATATTATAATATTTTTTAATGAGGCCATTGAACCTAGCAACTTTTCAGTGAGATTACTCCACTGATCTATATAAACACTGAATAATGAGAAAACACAGTCAACCAACTTGAAGACATCATATATCTACTTAAAAGGGCTGCTACGCGAGATAAACTATGAAATATGAATTAAATAGTATTAGAGTAATAAGAAATAGAAAAAGAGGAATCCTATAATAAATAACAGCTATGTCAGGCTATATTGATTCTCTAGAAAGGTCTTTTGAGTTTATTTTATTACCTCCGCCGAAGGAGGTATTGTTTTCACTGACGTTGGTTTGTTAGTTGGTTTGTTTGTCAGCAAGATAACTCAAAAAGTGCGGAACGGATTCGGATGAAACTTTGTGAAGTTGTTTGGAAATGCCAAAGGAACAAGTGATAAAATTTTGGCATCTCTGAGTGCTTCTTTAAGATGCAAAATGAGCTAAATACTAATAAATACTTCAAGTTCGCCAACTCTGCCAATAGATGTCGCTGTGCTGTGAAATCGGGTGCCCGGAGCGTCTTCCTCTCGAATTTCCGTCGAGGGGAACTCTCCCCTGTCCCTCTACGCCGCCCCAGTCGTAAAAAATCCGCCTCGGAAGGCTCATAAGGACCCTGTGACGGCGGAGGTTTGCACTCTCTGAGTGTATATATGCCTCTAGTTTCCTTTGTGTAACGAGGTTTTTTCGCATTTTTCCCCTTTGTCTCCTTCATAGGGTTTGGTAATTAAACTTTGACCATTCAAGGGATAAAAATTATTGTCCCTCCTTGTTTCATCAATTATTGATTTCAATATTGCTTTTTCCTCCTTTTATTCAGTCTATTGTGCATACAGTTAATTTAAAGATCGGTGGGTTGACCATCCCTTTATCGAATGTGAAACGGCATTAAGAGTTGAACATGCTCACATATTAAGCAAAGTTTTCCCATAACACTATTTATTTTGGCATTTTGTGGAGTCAATTCATATTCTACTTTGTTCTACAAGCCAGTAAATAAATACTCTTCACATAGACTTTCACAATGTATGTACATATAGTTGCCACAATGATTTTTTTAGGTGTCCAGTAATATAATCGTACATATTATTATCGCGCACGCCTTAATCGCAGCCTTTAACATCGTATGCTTTTTTTCGTACGTTCCTTTATCGCACGCCTTTAACATCGCAATCTTTTTTAAAGGGAGTATTATTAACGCGTTGCTCAATTGTCGTTGCTGCTTATAATCGCCCGTTTAAACATCGTGGTCATTATCATCGTAGTTTTACTTCAATGAATTCATGAATCCAAAAGAGGAAAAAAAGAAAAAAAAAAAAAGAAAAGGGGGCTGAAGGGAAATAATAATAATAAAAGATATCATCTCATCATCAGTCGTGAGTAAAAACAACAACAACAAACATCTCGAAATTTCTGAAGAATTGTAGTGCTGTTTAAGTCATGGAGAATCCAGCATTATCTTTGCTTAATTTCTTCGAAGGACTTGAAGCCAGGTCTTTGTGGTAAGTGGAAAAATGCATTTATGGACAAATATATAAGAGTCGTGTCCTACTCGTCCAGTTTTATAGGACTTGGATCCGGACTCTTGGGACTCCAGGACTCTGATTCGGATGTGATTGGTCTTATAGTACTTGAATTCAGATTTTTGGGACTCAAGGACTCGGATTCGATCAATTTTTGAGGACTTGAAATCGGACTTGGGAATCCTGAATGATTATATTCAGGATATGGACTCTCATTTTTGGCTGTGATTCTACGTGTCCCATCCAAGCTATATTATATTTAAGTTTGTATTATAAGTAAGTAGGTTGTAGTAAAGATATGGAATATATGAAATACCATTTGCCATTAATATCAAATAACCTTTCATGATGCCTATTAACAGAAAATCCTTTACGTAATATGTAAAATATTATAGAAAAAGTTATTGTTTATCGTTACTAGTTTTATTTTATTTTCAAAAGTGCTTTTTCATTTTTTCATTCATACTGTTTGAATCGATAGATCACTTTTTATATGTTTAGAATATATTTTACGTCACAATTTCAGGAGTTGAAATCCTGGATTTATCGGCTCCTTACTTCAACGACGACCCGAGTTTATCAAACATAAACATTTGAGCTCCATGGACAACGGGAATAGTTATATTAAGTCATCAGGATTGATGAGTTACTAGTAAGAGTCCATTCACGGGACCTTTTGGCGTTAACACACTCAAGCTAAAGACGTTTACGAGCACTACCAAGACGAACTTCTCTACGGAATTAATCTTTATGCAAGAGGAGTTCAAGCATCCAAGACGAAGGAAAGAAGATTGTATACTGCTACAAACACTCTTTTGCGGCAAAGAAAGTCTCCGCTCCTCGATGAGTGACGTGGAGCTACAGGTGGACCTGGCCATGGAGAGGTAGTGTCGGTGGAGACCCAGCTTTACTACCGGAATCCAATACTATTGTACCCTTCCCTCGCCGTTCTCCGAGGAACCCGAGTTGCCTCCGTGAGTGTCGTGAGACTGTAAGGCTATTGAAATCCTCGAAGCATTGGCATATGAGTGTAAAAGTAGAAGAAGACTTCTAAACACAAATGCAACCCAATTCACAAGCAAAGTCTTCTGATCTAAAATTAAGGATTGAAATATATCCATCTCTTATTTGCCCCCTCACTATCTTTAATTGACAGACACGAGTAAGATATCATACCATTAACAATTTAGTACCACAATCAATCTCTTCCAATAAAAAAAGAATGTATTTTTATATATTTATAAACATTTTAGTTTTAAATTAGGTCTCCAAACAAAAGTTAAAATACAAAAATTAAATGTTGAAAAAATAAATAATAATAAACATGATCTTACGATATCAAGCAAAAACAATCAGTCAATAAAACAATAAATCGACCATAAAAGATACTAAATATAAAAGACAAACCAATAATACCACTAAGGACTTAACTCAGACCTAGGATAAGTGAGGACAAATCTCCACTTATTTTAAAATAAAATGAAAACTAACATAATTAATTTTAAAATTTAATAAATACACTATATTTATTAATTTAATGAGCATTATTTTTCTTGTTTTTTAGGATCATCCAATCATGGAGGATGGAACAAATAATCGTATGTCTTCCTAATATCACGAAATCCAAAGGATCTTATCAAGATTAAACCATGAACGTATTTATTGCTCATGTAAATAAATGGAAAAGCGCCAATGTTTCTCATGTGGGGCTTATAATATCGCATAAAACATTTTTGATACAAGATCATTCGCCCCAAAAAAGTTTTTTGTTCAATAGCTTTTTGCATATCTGAATTGAGTTTACTTTTCAACAAATCATATGTTCTGTTTATATGGCTTCTCGTCCTTTTTTTTTGTTGTTGTAGATTTTAATGAAAAAGTGTATTAAAAACTTTCATAGAACTAAATATAAGCCTTGGTCTATACCCTATTTTCAGATACACTTAGTCGAAGCATTTATTTGTAAAGTGTGTGTGGTTCGTCGAAAATCTTTTAAGTAACGATCCTGTTGCAGAAAGTTTTATGCGAAATTATCGGGCACGGTCCCTCACACAGGAAATGTTTAAGAGAATATAAGAAAAAATGTAGAAATGTTATTTCTATAAAATAAACAAGCACAGCTAACTTATCAAAAAAAGGTGGAACAAATTATTTTTAATAGTGTTTTATTCAACATTAATTTTGTTTCATATGTTTAAATTTAAAAATCTTCTGTAAATGATTTATTTGATTTAAAAAACTATATATTATTTCTTATATTCTCTTATATACTTCCTGATAATTTTGCATAAAACATTCTTGCTACAGAAACGTTACCTAATTTTTTTAACTCTTTAAAACGAAACGACCCTGGGTTGGAGGTTGTGTCATACAATTTATTCCATTGGCAAAACCACCAATGTAAACAAAAAGGGAGAGAGAGTAAAGGAAGAATCAGTTTCATTTGAATACAATGGAGGCAATTATCAACGTTCCAAAGGATGCCAAATCATCCAGGCAAATTCTACAAATAAGGGTTCGCCTACGGTCTAATCCTCCTTCGTGTCCTGAATGTCTGTGTCCAATGAGGCGGTGGAAATGTGGTACCCATGGAAACGGGACCATCAGCGAAAGGAGTGGCTCCCGTTGGAAAAACTACAAACTCCCTTTCAACAAATTCAGACGATTGCTTTGGTCCTGGCCCATAAAATGTCTTCTGAACGGTTCACCATGCCTTGGGAATGTGTGCTCCATCAGCCGTGTACTAGAAAATTGAGTTCTAGTGTATGCAAAATTTGAGGCCCAGGCATGGTGCCTTGAATTGATGAATCCCTCATGACAAAGAGGAAGTATAATCTAGGCCATCTCGTGCCTTAGAGCTGGGTGTTTGGGGAAGATTGCACGGCAACAAAGGAGAGATTCTTCAAGATGCTGAAGGTGAAAAGAATTTATTATTATTATTATATTTGCTTTAATCACTTTAATTTATTCTTAGGATCGAAGTGCCGCACCACTTAGTTATGGAGAGCATAGACACGGGTTCCACAAATATATATTGATTGATAGGCGGCCTATAATGGAATCCGTTAATTGCCTGCCCATCCTCATTACCTTCACGACGTCGTGAATCATTCACGAAACTTCGTGGGTCCTAGGACGAGCGTTCATACTAATAATGTGCTTTTGACTTTAGTCCATTACTTGTTGGAGATCCCTCGATCCCTTCCTCCATCCCTTGATCATCAACCCTAACAGGACTACCCCCCCCCCCCAGACTAACGCACCCCGGACTATCACCCCCCGTGCCATTTAAACCCATAACTAATATTTTTTATTCCATGAAGTCCGCTTATTAATTTAACTATGTTTTTTTTGTGACAATTGACCAGTTTAAAATTTGTATTATAAGTAAGTAGGTTGTAGTAAAGATATGGAATATATGAAATACCATTTGCCATTAATATCAAATAACCTTTCATGATGCCTATTAACAGAAAATCCTTTACGTAATATGTAAAATATTATAGAAAAAGTTATTGTTTATCGTTACTAGTTTTATTTTATTTTCAAAAGTGCTTTTTCATTTTTTCATTCATACTGTTTGAATCGATAGATCACTTTTTATATGTTTAGAAAATATTTTACGTCATAATTTTAGGAGTTGAAATCCTGGATTTATCGGCTCCTTACTTCAACGACGACCCGAGTTTATCAAACATAAACATTTGAGCTCCATAGACAACGGGAATAGTTATATTAAGTCATCAGGATTGATGAGTTACTAGTAAGAGTCCATTCACGGGACCTTTTGGCGTTAACACACTCAAGCCAAAGACGTTTACGAGTACTACCAAGACGAACTTCTCTACGGAATTAATCTTTATGCAAGAGGAGTTCAAGCATCCAAGACGAAGGAAAGAAGATTGTATACTGCTACAAACACTCTTTTGCGGCAAAGAAAGTCTCCGCTCCTCGATGAGTGACGTGGAGCTACAGGTGGACCTGGCCATGGAGAGGTAGTGTCGGTGGAGACCCAGCTTTACTACCGGAATCCAATACATGAAGTCCGCTTATGAAGTTAACTATGTTTTTTTTGTGACAATTGTCCAGTTTAAAATTTGAATGTAATCAGATAAAACAATAATAATACTTTAGTTTATCATTATTTAATAAATCTTATGTTTCTCATTTCAAATCTCGCAATAATTGTAACTGGTCACCAAACTTATCAATTTTTTTAAATAAAAAGTGCTAATTAATTTTTATTTATTTTCTAAGATATGTCGTTAAAATGATTAAGCTAATAAAATTTTACTTTAACATGATTTGAAAGAGTTTTTACTATGGATATATGGTCTCTTACAAAATTTCTTACAAATCCAATAAGTTATAGGCGTCTCTTTGAAATAAATCATTTAAACTACTTTTTCACTAGTATTTTATCACTATTTACACTTCAGATAGGGAGAGGTCCTCTCGGAGCAGGAGGGGAAGTACCGAACGATGTCACCCGCAAATCGCCAACTTGAAACCTACGGAATCCTTATGTAGAGCTGCTGCTGATATGAATAATGGCTTTTAGGTCTCCCTCATAATTAAGATATTATCTTATCAATTTATTATATTATAATACAGACATAGATTAAATACTACTATAGATGAAAAAAAAAAAACATTTTAAACGAATTTACTGTTCCTACACTTTAATTCATGAAAGTAATTAATTTATATTAGATGGCTAATAAATTTCATTCACAATTTCTTATATCATAATACAGAAAAAAATTCAATATTACTTTAGATGATAAATAAATATTTTAAACGAATTTACTTTTCCGACAGTTTTATTCCCCTTCATTCTTTCTGAGGGATTCCAAACATTAGAAACGTTGACCTTTTTTACTCTTCTTCGCGCTACTGAAACTCAAACATGTGCTGAGTCGGTCATTGGCTTACTTCCTGGAAAAGGTCTATGGCCTATTGAGTAGTCTTAAGGGTTGTTTCATCTTCAAACTTATAATATATTTACAATAGTACAACCTACTTACTTTTAACATAAACTTATGAACAATGATATGAACAACTTTTGGTAAATTAGTTACCGTGAATAATTTAAAATTATTTATGATACGATCACAACAAATTAAAAGCCCAAATATTGTATTTTTTATATATTATTAAAAATCACTTAGAATAATAAATTATGAAAATTCAAAATAAAGACAGAATTAGATTTCACGCAATTATTGTTCATTAATCACCATTCACAAATCAGATTAATTTTGTGTCAAAAAGTATATTGATAAAAAAAGATGATACCCCTTCATAATGTTCTAAATATGTTTCAATCAATACTTATTATATAAACCTTCCATGATCATGGGAAAAAATATTAATGTCTTCTATAATAATCATTTAAAAGAGACGCTTAAATTGAAAATAAAATAATTTGTTCTCCCTAATGAGATAGATGTGCAGTCCCTTGGATGTCTGCTATGATATAAAACTCTGAAGAAAGGGCATGAAATATTACCGTATACAATGAATCTTTTATCCAACTTTTTTTTTGAGAACTGAGAGTTTATTTTATATATAAATAAATATATCACTTTCTATACATAAATTAAACGTAAATAGCTATATAACACAAACAATACTATAATTTACAATGTTTCAAACTTTTTGAGATAATCGAGAGTGTATTTTCTTAAATAATTTTTATACATAAATAAAATAAATAAATAGGTGGAGAACACGAAAAGAAATTACTAATAACACAAAAAACACTAATATGATAAATTATATGCAATGCCTTTTAAATAATCTGTAGTTTCGTAGTCTCCGTAATTATTACAAATTCGTTGGAGGCGGAGAGAAGAATTTTTATATATTTTTCTTGGTAGGGGTTCAGTTCCACCAAGGTATTGTTCAACCAATAGTGCGTTTTTCCCTTGTTCCATTTTCAAGGTCTCTATGAACTTCCAAATAGTTGGATTGCATGCACCAATGAGTTCATTGAAGGATCTGTGCCATCCCTCGCAGTTATTATTAGTCTTTGATCCATTTTCTTTTGTCGTCTGATGACAATTCCATAAATTTATGGGAAACGAGGTGGCCTTCTATCTCCGTTGCGGCTAGGACGCCCAATCCAGTTGTCCTCCAAGTAGTCGACAACAGTTTGAATTGATCGAATCCGAGTCCTTGAGTCCCAAAAATCTGAATTCAAGTACTATAAGACCAATCACATCCGAATCAGAGTCCTGGAGTCCCAAGAGTCCGGATCCAAGTCCTATAAAACTGGACGAGTAGGACACGACTCTTATATATTTGTCCATAAATGCATTTTTCCACTTACCACAAAGACCTGGCTTCAAGTCCTTCGAAGAAATTAAGCAAAGATAATGCTGGATTCTCCATGACTTAAACAGCACTACAATTCTTCAGAAATTTCGAGATGTTTGTTGTTGTTGTTTTTACTCACGACTGATGATGAGATGATATCTTTTATTATTATTATTTCCCTTCAGCCCCCTTTCTTTTTTTTTTTTTTTTTTTTTCCTCTTTTGGATTCATGAATTCATTGAAGTAAAACTACGATGATAATGACCACGATGTTTAAACGGGCGATTATAAGCAGCAACGACAATTGAGCAACGCGTTAATAATACTCCCTTTAAAAAAGATTGCGATGTTAAAGGCGTGCGATAAAGGAACGTACGAAAAAAAGCATACGATGTTAAAGGCTGCGATTAAGGCGTGCGCGATAATAATATGTACGATTATATTACAGTAAACCATTTTTTATACTCCCAAGGTAAGTTTACCACGAAATGATATTGCATTCATCGAATCCCTTTGCTTATAGAAATGTTTAATCAATTTAATTGATTATTGTATATGGGAGTAAGAGTTAGTTGCTTTATAAGCTCAACATAAAAAGAAGTCTAAACCTTCTCAGAATCCTTGCACTCACTCCTCTGTAATCTTATGTGATTTTCAATACAATATGATTATCTCGACTTATATGATGAAAAAATTGTCATGGTAGGGCATTAAAAGGATTAATTTCAAAAAGTTATCTCTCTGTTTCACCGCTTCTTCATCATGCACTCTTAAATCTAATTCGATTGATGTTGCTATGTATTGTTCAGAAGTATATATATATATATATATAATATCTAATATTATTATATATCTCATATATATATATATATATATATATATATATATATGTATATATATATATTTCTATACATCAATATTGAAACATCTCCAAATTTATATTCTTTTTTGTGGTAGTGGAAAACAGTTGAATGTATGCTCTTATTAATTATCGATATAAATAGACTTAATGATATGGACATTTGGGAACTTCTCATCTAATTCAATCAACTTAAAAAGAGCATATGTCTTATTGATCTATTTATATACATATTTCTTTCATATTATAGGGACATATATGTATAGAAGACATTTTTATACATCAAGACTATTGCTATTATCCAAACTATATTTAATTCATGAGACCATTTTTATCCTCTGATGACACAAATGAGACAGTATAAAATTGAGTGAACATAATAATGCAAAATTTACTACTTTGAAGTAAATGATAGTATCATAGAATTTTTTGTAAATAATGCATTCCAGTTAGGGGGAGGTAGGTTTATTGTTTTAAATGTTGATGTCGGAGACAGAGCCATCGATTTAAAAAAATATAATTATAGGAGTTCAATTTCATTAGTTTGACATTTTTTTTTTGTTTTAAGTACATTTGTTTTGCACTAAAAGTTTGGAACAGGCCACCAAATGTTATTTTAATTGTATATATATAAAATATACATACAGTGTAATCCCCGCCTAAGTCGATTCTCTCGGGATTGTACAAAAAACCAATCGACTTAGGCGAAATTCGAGTTACAAATTTTGACTGATTGTTCAATATTTTTTCTCCAGTTCAATTTCTGTGTCTGCTTCCTTGTCATACACAGTGTGAACAGCAGGCGCGTACATGCGGGATGTGTTTTAGAAAGTGAGCGCCCTCTTCGAATTTTATGCGAAGTTATTTTCTTGTTTATCTGTTGTGTACTGTTAAATTATCTGTTCGACTTAGGCAAAATATCGACTTACAAAACAATGACTTGTACGATTTGTGTACACTACATGTCAATGGAGAAAAAATGGGACTTTTGATTATATTCGAGTCAGGCGACTTTTCGACATGCAATTTCGACTTGTGGAAAGTGTGACTGTATAAATATATCTATAGTAAACTAGCGAATGTTACCGGCGCTGCGGGGATTTTCCAACTTGACAATAGTCTGGATGGAAAAAAAATCACACCATAAACTTTGGTGATGTCATCGCGTGTGATTTTTCATATTAAAATAAATTCTTTAAAAAGTCTTATAAGGTCTCATTGGCCTTTTTCGGTTTGTATTCCTAAAGCTGGGTATTAAACATCATAAAAAGAAAGAAATCACACGAATAGTTTCAGTGATGTCATCCGCATGTGACTTTCATATTAAAATTTTCCGTTTTGCATTCCATACGGCTGGGTATTTAAACATCGCACAAGACGAAATCACACTAATATTGCAGTGAAATCATCGATGTGACTTTTATATTAAAATCAGTGAATAAAAAGGTTGACATTGGATATTCATTGCCATTTTTCCGGTTTTTTACTACGATGCTGAGTATTTTATTATCGTAAAAATAAAAAAAATGCACGAATATTTCAGTGATGTATCGCATGTGACTTTTCATTTTAATATCAGTTCTTAAAAAGTTATCCTTGGGTTTCATTGCCATTTTTTCCGTTGTATTCCTTAAGGCTGGGTATTTCAACATCCTAAAAAGAAGAAACACACAAATAATTTCAGTGATGTCATCGCATGTGACTTTCATATTTAAAATCGTTTCCTTCAACAGTAGTCTTTGGCTCTTTCCTTGCCATTTTTTCCGGTTTGCATTCCTTACGGTTGGGTATTAAATATCACACAAAGAAAGGAATCCCAAGATAATTTCAGTGAAATCATCGCATGTGACTTTTCATATCAAACCAGTTCCTAAAAAAGTTGTCTAGCTCTTCTTGCCATTTTTCCGTTTCGTATTCTTAAGGCGGGGTATTTAAACATCGTAAAAAGAAGATAAATAATTTGAGTGATGTCATCACATGTGATCTTTCATATTCAAATCAGTTCTTATTAAAAGTTGTCCATGTCTCATTGCCATTTTTTCGGTTTTTTTTTTTTGTTCTTAAGGCTGAGAATTTAAACATTGTAAAAGAAGATATTTTTAAGTCGTTTCAAAGAGTGCCTATGTATTTTATTAGGAGAGTAGTTCCTTTAAAAGTCGTCATTGCATCGTCATTGCCAATTTTTCCGTTTTGTATTCCTTAAGGTGGGTATGACATTCCTCTTCCATTTCTAGGCATTATTGAAATTTGATTAGCACGATGATGCAATATAAAAACGTGTTCGTTATTTTCCACAAAAACTTAAATTTTGAGGGACCATACAGGAAGACAGAAAGAAAATATTTTTAAGTAATAATGTAGAAAACGAATTTTCCAGAAAACACTGAATAAAACAAAAACACGTCTTAGTACCTCAGTCTTATCCACAGAAAATTTGGGCAAAATCTAACTTGTAAATTTAAAAAAGTTGGCAAAAAACGTTTTGGTGAATAAAATAAGCATGTCGATGACGAATTTTTCCGGAAGTTGACAACCCACTAAAACACTCCCTGAGCTCTCAAACTATTCACTGAAAATTTCATCAAGATCTAATGACCCGTTCGGGAGAGATACAGGGAAACGAACGAACGCACAAACGAACGGAATTCTTTTTTTATAAGTATAGATATTATATATATATTTATGACTACAGAGCTTCATACATCGCTGAACTTCCTATAGTAAGGGTCCATCAAAGTCGATCTAACGCCTTATTCTTGAATTGATCATTTATTATAAATATTTTTAACCATTTCTATCTTTCTACAAATTTTAGGACATCGTTATGAAGGTTTCCTTTATTCATTTGGTTATGGTTAATAAATCGCTAGACATTTGGATTCCAGAAAATTTTGAATGAGTTACCTTAATGTATCGGCACTTTCAAGAAAACAACGCCTTACTGTTGAAGTTGAATGACTTATTTCATCAAATCCGAAAAAGTATAACAGATCAGGCTTATGATAAACTACAAATCAGTTATAAGATTCAGATATAATACATATATAAAATCCAAGCAATAACAAAAAAATTATATCCTTGAAAGAAGAATAACAGCAGTTATGGATTATACCATTTAAATAGATATTTTTTGACATACATTGCATTGATTTATGAGTGTTGTTGTTTTTCACATAAAAGTGCAATGTAGATGTATTTTGGTTTAACATGTCAAAAAACAATTTATTTTTGTCTCCTAAACAAGAAACATTTTGAACTATGTTCTTGCAACTCCACAAAAAAGTTGGGAAAATGAATGCTTTAGAATGCACAATAATTAGTGAATGTTTTGTATATTATCAATGTATTGGTCTCTATGTGTTAAAGACTGTCACATGTCGATAAAATATATTTGTACTTATTAATTTTTGTGTCCATTAGTTATTTTTTTCTCTATGATAGAGTAAGTATTCATAAGTTAATGGGAGCCCAAAAATATTTTTTTAGGACTGTATCAGTGGTTAATAAAACGACATTTCTTTTTATATTTTCCCAGTGAAAAAAACACTCGAATTACAGCAATTGACTCTGAACAACTACAAATTTTGCAAATACCCTTTTCAAAGTCATTATTTAAGTAACATACAACTTACAATATATATATATATTGTAATAGTATGTTATACTCATAGCATACACCTCTCTACTCTTGCTCAGGCAAGACTCTTTGCTTATGTACATCTCTTTATTCTTGCTCAAGCAAGACTCTTTGCTTGTGTACATCTCTTTACTCTTGCTCATGCAAGACTTTTTTGTGTATACTTCCCCTCCCGAATTTTACTATAAAAGAGACTGACTCCTAATATATGGGGTCTTCACTCTTGATCTACATTGGAGTAATAAAGATCACTTGGTTTCAATATTCCGCCTTGTCTAACTTTATTCATACCATCCGAAGATAAACACAATCGGTAGGATCGGTCCGAGAATATCACATATATATATAGTGACAATTAATTACAGCATTCTCTTCATTGAGAGCTGCCATTTTCTTGCTCTCTTTTGTATTCTCTCAAAATATTTCATTAGCTATGCACACGACAGCTAAGTGGTAAATGATGATGGATACCATTGAAAAATATTTTTGAAGGGAAGGATGATCTCCTACAGTCAACCATTAGTTTGAGTGTATTAATTAAGAGTCACTTAATGGGTGGTGGCTAATACTGGCTCCTTATATTACAAAATTTAAATGCTTTTATTTATGTACTGTGTGGATTATATTATATATATATATTGTATATATATATATATATAATTTCTTGTATCAGGTTCTTCGATTTTTGTGCTTATATGGTCCGATAGAATTGCATCCGACAGGATATAAACACTAGCATTATAGTATTAAAATTAGTCCTTGTTTTGATCTCTCATATAATTTTAACCCCATATAGAATACGGTTATCAACAAAAATTTAGTTACGACGTTTTATTATATCTTTAATTTCTATAGCCCATATACGTATGTTCATTCTGAAAAAAATATACTAGGATTACAAATAGCATTTGTTATTGTTCATTTGTCATAACTGCTTTCATTTTTATTTAATTATCATGCCCATCGAATTGAAAACTGAGTTAATGGGCTTTATTTTTTTTCGATATCCAAGTTATTGCACTATGTAAACAGTGTAAATGTATACTATGTAAATTTATTTGCATAAATTTACATTTTACTTAAAATACCATATCAATGCAAACAAAAATAATGGTATATATATATTTAAAATATTAAACAAAAAGCATTGTTTCTGTAATTAATTAGAACATTTGCTTCATATTTAGACAATTGAAATGTTCTAAAAATAAAATGAAAGCAAATTTTTTAGAGAAGACTTATTAATTTGACGGTCTGTAATACATTTTCTCCTGGGAGAATATATCATACATTCAAATAGTCTCATATCTACTAACGGACCAAATAGTTTCTTTGTTTAAAAAACTTTTTTTATAAATAAATCTTAAGACATATATGAATAATAATTTTTGTGGTGAAGAATATGATACAGCTCATATTTAGTTTCTTTATATCAGCTAAATTATGGTGCAAAATATTTGTATGTTGATTTCTAATATATATTTTTTACAGACAGGAAAAATATAAAATTCATACAATAATATGCCTTTGAATCCGTATCTCAATTTATTTCCATACAAATATTTTTATTATTATTATTGAGGCCAAAATATTTTATGATATAAAACAGGATAAAATACAATAAAATATTAGCGAAGGAATTATGTGTATGACATAAATAAACATTGTAGTTTAAAATTAATCCTCGCCATAGTTGCCTTTCAAAACATAAAACACAACAACAAAATATATAACATCAAAACAATACATATCTAAAACTCAAACACATAGACATAAACATCAAAATAATACACATTTAAAACTCAAAAACAAACACTAAAACCGTAATAAATCATTCAAATAAATTAACTTCTTTTAAAAGTTCTATAAGATTTAATTATGTTTTTTAACATTGTAAAATACTTCGCCGAAACTTTGGGGTAAAACTTAAATAGATCCGCCGCATATTGCCATCCAGCACCAGAAGCGTTTGGAATCTTCAATGAGAAGGACGAATAACGAGCAGCAGAAGATATTAGAGTGGCTCTTATTTCCTCCGGGTCCACAGGATCATTTTTGCAGAGTTTGCTCGCAATGAGTGATTTAGCACCCAATAAAGCACACTCCAGTGCCTTCAAATTATCGGGCGGGGCTTGGCCTTCCAATACTCCAAACAGTACACAAGCTTTTAAATTCACCTCAATGTTATTATTAACATTTAGAGCTACCACCTTCTTCAAAATCTGAACATGAAGGCAGTCTACAAAGGCGTGCATGGTTGAATTATATATCCTTCCGCAGTTTTTGCACGGAGAGCTGAAGAATAGCAGGTTGCCCGAGATCTGAAGTTGCGCAGTGAATTTTTTGTCATCGTGGATGCTAACCAAGGATTGCTGAATTTTTTTATGCCACTCATCAGGAAGGTCTAAAAGAGTAGAATAAAACTCGCACAGCTTATTGACTTCGTCGTTATGTTGGCGGTTAAAACACATTTTCAGGTGCCAAGGAGAGGATGGCATATGAGTTCTTGCAGTTCTCCCTAGAGGAAAACAATATTTACCATGTGAAAAGTCAGGGGAGTGTCGTTTACTAATATCATGTATTGTTAATATGTCACTTTCTAAGGCTAGACTTTCTAGAAAACGGGGTTCACTATGGTTCTTGAAGAAGGCTTTCTTTGATGAATTCTGATGAATGATATCAACTATCGTGTCGGATTTATATATGGGTGTCCCAGACCACAGGACACGATGAGCTGCACTCCATGACATAGATAATGACTTTATGGATTCATTAGATAGAATGGTTCCCATCATACAGAGTTTATAGATATTTTTATTTAAGAATGTTGACCTCCATTCAGAAAGTGGCCGAAGAGTGATGTCTATAAATATTTTTTGGTACATTCTTGGAACTATTTTAGATAATAAAGCTATTCCACCCCCAATATCCTTCCTAGGTCTTTTAAGGCAGGAGAGGTATCTTCGATGAAAGAGGGTTTCCAACCAGGAGTCTTCTTTGTTTATTGCCTTCTCGGCTAGTACGGGTAATGAGTGGGCTTTGTATAACACTAGTGGAACGATATGTATATTGTACAAGTCGATCCGCCTAAGTATGTTTAAGTTTCTCCATTGTTTAATTTTTGTACATATTAAGAATCTAAAGAAATCCAATTTGATTCAGTTTCACCATTTCTCTCCCATTCAATGCCCAGAACCTGAATTCTGTTCAATATGGAGCACCCCATTATTTTACTTGAAACATCCGGAAACCAGTTACCGATTGGGAGAACAGCAGTTTTGTTTGTATTCATATTCAGTCCGGACCGATTAGAATATTTCATAAAAGCATTCAACAGAACTTCAATCCTCTTGACAAGTTGAATGCTTGAATTAGCTTCAACGTATAACGTTATATCGTCAGCATACGCATCCAACAAATGGTTTGTGGGGCTAAAAGAGATTCCAAACCCTCCGTATTTTCTTTTAAGGGACTCACAAAATTCCTCAATAGCTGCTATGAAAAGTAAAGGTGATGCAGGACATCCTTGCCGGCAGCTTCTCTTAAGTTCAATCCTTTCACTTGAGTGACCATCAATGCTGATTTTGGAAGAACCATTGTACAGTAAGGCACGAATCGGATTAAAAAAACGCTTTGGGAGTAATTTTTTTACCCCCCTCAGAATATGAGCATGAGCAATTGTGTCGAATGCTTTGTGGAAGTCCACAGCTATTATTGCTCCATATTTGCCTCTCTCCGTTACAGAATCAATCGACGCTCTTATGTTGCGGGAGATGTCGTGAATTTTCCGTTTTCGTAAAAAACCTTTTTGATGATGTCCTACTTTTTCACTTAAAACTTCTTCGATTTGTTTTGCAACAACACCAGCCAGTATTTATATGTTTCATTCAAGACCGTTATAGGCCTCCAATGTTCAAATTTTGTGCCATTGCCTTTCTTTGGTATGAGTGATATTCGACCCATAGTTAATGCAGAAGGAAGTTCGCCATGTTTTTCCATACCAAGTCCAAGTTTAAGAAGATAAGGTACGCATGCATCTGGAAGATACCTGAAGATTTGTCCACCAACTCCATCCGGTCCTAAGGCTTTATTATTTTTTATCTTTTTCGCTATGTGTTCGTGAATATTTTGTGCAGTAAAAACAGGGGTGTGAGGGTTATGTTTTCGTCGTCTTGGGAAACTGTTCCGTTGTCCTCCAAGTATAATTGCAAATTTTTTATGAAAGTATCTAAGAATTTCGTATTTATCGTCGAGTATTTTGTTGTCTAAAATAATTCTCCGAACTCCAACAGAAGTAGTAGGACACTTAAAATAGATCCCCTCCTTCTGAATACGGCATCGTTTTCTTTTTTACGCTTTCGTTCCATCTCTTCTTCTGCGATATCAGATACTCTAAAAATATTGAAAGTATCAGAGACGAAAGATCTATGAAAAATAGACCCTGTATTTAAAATATCATCTAAATTATCGCTAAAAATTCTTGCTTCTCTTCTTTTGGCTTTGGAAAACATAATCGCTGAAATTTTGATGTTATGATCAGTAAAATATTTAGTGGTTTCATCGGTTTATAAAATAACTTTAATCGATATCTAAGAGCACTTAAAAATTCTTTATGTTCAAGGATCCATTTTGCTATTTTGAACTGATGACGGGCAGGCGAGGAACCAAGTTCAACTTGAATTACTTTATGATCAGAGAAGGGCTCCGTAAGATAAAATGCTTTTTTATGTCTTTAAAAATACACGGTGACGTCAAAGCTAAATCTATTCTTGAAAATTGGTTTCCACTCCTCCAAGAAAAAGTTTCGTCCGGGCTAAGTATTTTAGTCGTGTCAACCAGGTTCAGATCTCTTATAGTTTTCAACAAAAGGCTGCGTTGGGGTATTGACTTTTTTTATCGACGTCCACATTCATGTCGCCAATTAAAATACAGGGGACTGTATCCATCTGTACATTATTTAAAATGGATTGAAAAAATATTTTTAAGGTTTTACTATTAAATAACTTCCATATCAAATATATTTACATAAAAACAAATATAACAGATGGGCTTTGGTTGCAAAAAAAAAGGAATTTTAAAGAAACTGAATATAAAGCTGGACTTTCGATATTGACTGCGGTGTTTATTAATGTTTGTTTTTGTTAAATTAAGAATGGGTATTGTTTCTTATGGTGTCATTTTATATGTAATTTAGAGAGGGAATGAAAAGATAGGTGGTTTATAAAATAATATCCTATTATTATACTAGTGAATGCTACCCATCGTTGCCTGAGACTTCCTGAAAATGTCCTCTTGAACCTTATATTTCGTTTGTTCCTAAAAAACTTATCCATAGCTCAGTTGATCAATATATGAATAGATGTTTAGGAGATAAGCAATTTATTATCAGTTTACCTTTTTTCCTAAGAACAATCACCCAATCGAAAGTATATGTTTTAGAACTCTAAAATCTTCAACGTAACATTGTGTCAAATAGAACGCGCCATGACCAGAACACTTTTTTCTACATAAATAAACATATGGAAAACAAATTTTCCGGGAAACAACAAAGGACTCAAACAAAAATCTAAACACCTCAAAGACATCCACATATTTTTTTTCAAAATCTAAGATGGCAATTTTAAGAAATTGCAAAAAAAAGTTTTGGTGAATAACATGGCGATAATGGATTTTATGGGAGTGTAAAATGCTTCTTCAAAATCAATCACTGAGAGTTTAAGTCAAGATCTAATGAATCGTTCGGGGAAGTCAGGAAACGAACAAACAGAGGAACGATGGAACAACCGAATTCATAATTTATTTGTATATATATACATACATGTAAAGATGAGGGGAACTCTTCATACAGATACATTTTAAGGCCTTAAAAGCTCCTTCCATATAGTGTACTATAAATATATGAGCTCATATTTTGTTCCACTTATTTACCCTACATATATATAAAATACATGCATACACATATAAATATATGTTATATGCCGAGGGCTATCGTAAATTAACGATAAGGAAAATATATAAATAGATAAAATAATAGGAATTTATTTATGTACAAAGGGTCCACTTGGCTAGGATGATGGTATGTAACATGTATGTAAGTTCCCATCGATACCCCTGGATGGTTGGAAAATGTATTGGAAATTAGATATGTCAGTGGTGGTAGTAAATATATAGAGTTTTTTAAACATATTAATAAAATTGTCAAAGCTCTGAAAGCTCTGAAGTGGATTTTAAGACGTCATCGGGATTTTTCAAAGAATAAATAAACGCTGTTTCGTCCACGTATATAAGGTTATAATCTCTTGACAGTAAATATGCTCTACAATGTTCATTCATGTTTTTTATTTTAACGCAACTGTCGAGAGTATTTTTTATTTATTTATTTATAGTTGTCTGTATTTTAGTGTAGTAATTTTTTACACTGTATTATAATACTTGATAGCCAAATAAAGAATTTTATAACCGTTAAAAAAAATAAAAAAATAAAAAATAAAAAAAAATAATAAAAATTGTCAAAGGAACATGTATTTAAAATGCAAAAATAAAATAATCCAGCCAATACTATTATTGATATTTTTACAATATTTTAGCTTACGTTTATGTGTCGTGAGTGTTGTCTACAAAGGCAGTGTATATCTAGTAAAATGGTCTACAAAAAGGATTGCATTATTAATTTATTAAATTGAATTATTAAAGACGTCAATTTACATATTATTTATATTTAATGTTTGTCGGGCCATATTTTATTATGCCCTTTAAGATCAAAAATATTTATGCACGATATGTACAAATTTCTATGGCTGATTTGATACAATACCTATAATGTAAACACCATTGTTAAGCAAAGGGATCTAAAAACTTATACACACATATTAAAAACATAAATGAAATAATACATATCAAGATAGAGTTATGCCTTAATATAACTTCTTGTCGATTTAATTTTGAGCAAAGCTTAGAGCCATTTTACGGACAGCAATGGAACTATGGCGCCTTCTAAGTATTAAAGGTCTTCATTTTATGAGGAAAACATTGTATTGTTGAGCTGGAGATAATGAGCTCCAGCTAAGGAGTAATAAGGATTCAGTTCACATTTATTGCCAATCTAAATTATGTTCCGATTTTATGCCATTTGAATAAAATTTTCAGTTACTATAGTTAATGATATTTTGATCTATAACCCAAATATGAATTGTATCATAACCGCGTTAATTATTATCTAACAACAAACAGAAAGCATCCTTCAGAACGTTCTTATTTAAGACCCATATACTGTTAGTAGATATCATTCTTCATGTAAGCAATCTTTTGGACTTCAATTATTAATCCAATCCAAATTGGAGTTTAAGAGTGATTCTACTTTTTTCTCGACAAGTAGTAGAAAATGACATATTGTAAAACGCATTTTTCAGGACTGAAAAAGAGACTCGAGAGGAAAGCTCTGTCATTTCAATACGAAAAAGTTCAATTTTTTAAATATTTCCATTATTGTTGAAACTTTATTTAAGTGTTAGTATATCGCACAAAACAAGTTTCTCACAATAAACTTTTGCTGCAGTGATCCAACTACCATGTTACTACATAAAATAGATATGCATGAAATCAATTATTAATATATGGATTATGATAAAAGAAGATTCAAATGAAAAACCAAATAAATTTACTTATATTTTTATCGATTTAACCAAAACATATGTTTTATTAATTACAGGATGATTAAGCATCTATTTAATTTTATGTTTCAAGCTAAATATCAAAACTAAACTTATATACTCAAAAGTATATCTCGAATTAGTTTAGATAATTCAAATTTCAAGATCAATTAATAGATAACTGGTCGCTCCAAGAGATGATACACTTGCTATAGTCGCGCAAATTGTTTGTTTATCCCTTTAATGACCATAGTCTATTTATAGAAGTTCATTTCCAAGTAGTTCTGGCTTCCACAATTAAAAACATCTCTCGAGTCTCTTGTATATCGAATTGTGTCGTATTTTAGGCCTGACATGTATATACCATTTATAATGTAAGGTCATAACTTCCTAAGAGGGATATTTTCCGCTTCCTAAAGACCTATGAAACGAAAAATAATTTAAAAATCGGCGGTGAGATAATAAATTATTAGCAACTGAAATTGATCTTATTTCTTCAAATAATCTAATTTCAAATATTGTTTGTTTGTTTGTTTGAGGGTAGGATCCAAGAGTACGAATTGAAGTCGAGTCTTGAGTCCAGGGCGGAATCGAATTTACGATCTTAGCCCATTCCCTAGAACACACAACCACTTTAACCATGTTGTTTACCCATTCTACCTCGGGAAGCCAAACAGGTAACCAATGTTACAATTCCTAAGAATTGCTGGTATCTGCTTTAACTCTGGAGGATGTTGGTTAAAGCATTTTTGAGCGATCATTCTCTTAAGACAAAAGAAATCACACTCTGCCAACACGTGATAAGACGTCTCATCACTCTGCTGGCAAAAACGACACTCTCGGGTGAGAAATTTGTTCGACAATGACTGGTGATATCTAAGAAAGTTATGACCAGTTATTATCTGTATTTGAATACATAGAGATTCACGACTAAGATTAATCAATCGTCTCGATGCATTAGGGTCCGGCTTCGGAAGCCACAGTTTACTTTGTCTACAGGAGCTATCCTGTGTCCATCGGGAGGCCCATTCTCTATAGAGACCCCTCCTTGTCAGGTCTGACATAAAAGAATCTGGAATAGGAATGTCCTTTAATAGATTTGATCTTGATCCAGCTTTTGCAAGTCGGTCAGCTTTCTCATTTCCTGGCCAACCTACGTGGGCTTTAATCCAATGAAGGTTGACATGGTTTACACGTCCAAGTGCATTCAAAACATTGATGCAATTGTTCACTGTACGAGACTTTACAACAACCGAGCCCAAAGATACAAGAGCTGCTTGGTTGTCGACATAAAAATCAATTTTTTGGTTTGAGATTTTCTTTTTTAATAATAAGAGGGCTGCCTTTAAGATAGCCCAAACTTCAGCCTGAAACACAGTGGATTCGTCATTGAGTTTCCCAGCTGAATTTATTATAAAAAATAAAGGATTGTACAAATGATAGCCCCATCCGATTTTGTTAGCAATTTTGCTACCATCGGTGTAGCATTGAATACCATTACTGGCGTTCAATACCTCACCTACAGAGAAGCTATCATAATTAATGGAAAATGTTTTCTTCCAACTCATTTTTAGACTCGTAGAAAAGTCTCTGTTAATACAAGATGAAATTCCTAACTTTTTATTTTCACGCCACTCTTCAAGAATATGACCAGGTTTAGACCCAATGCTCTCCCATCCATGTGGCGTGATGTTCAAATTAAAAAGTGCCTTTCTGGCCCTCATTTTGATATATAAATCTAGAGGAGGCAAATCGAAGATTACCTCAAGTCCTTTCGTAGGTGTACTACGATAGATAAAGGTTGTTCTTATCATACCAAGCCGTTGGATACGTTCCAGTTTCTTCAGGTAATTTTGGGTTCGACGAGACCAGACAATCGATCCATAAGAGATCTTAGGACGAATTATGCTGGTATATACCCATCTCATTGCCCTTGGAGTCGGACCCCAGGTTTTCCCGACGGCGTTGTTGCAAGCCATCAGTAGTTTTTTGGATTGGTTGAGCTTGGATGTGATGTGGAGACCGAAGTTTAATCCCGAATCCAGAGTCACACCTAAGTATTTAACAGAATTAGATAAGCATATGTTAATACCATTCATATTCAAGTTCCTTATTTTAGGGGCCTTCTTCTTCCTGTGGAAGAGAATAGCCACTGTTTTATGAGGAGCGAACTCAAGGCCACAGCCATTACCCCACTCAAGAGCCTTGTTAATGGCTTCTTGAAGGATACAGACCATAGAGCTCGGATCCGGACCTGAAATTAAAAGAGCAAGCATCGTCAGCAAAGCCAATGGCCTTCACTGGGCCCGAATCAAATAACCCCAAAAGCTTGTCAAATACAAGATTCCAGGCAATCGGACTGAGTACACCACCCTGAGGTGTCCCTCTGGTGAGAACTCGGTTCTTTCTAATACCCTTGAGTTCGACTGTGATGGAGCGACTTCTTAGGTAGGATTCATACCACTTGATAATACTTTCTGAGACTTTCCTAGCCCTGAGGCCTTCGACCACAGACGTAATGTCTATATTATCGAATGCACCAGAGATGTCCAGAAAAATCCCGAGACTATACTGACCCCTGTTGATAGATCGTTCAATGAGGTCAACCATAGAGGAGAGAGCAGAGTCGCAGCTCCTTCCTCTTCTGAAAGCATGTTGATTAGGGTTCAGAGGAATCCTAGTTAGATAATCTTCTTCAATTTTATTTAAAACAACTCTTTCGAGCGTTTTCAAAATAAAAGAAGTGAGAGTAATAGGACGAAAAGACTTTACCTTGGAGTAGTCATCCTTACCTGGCTTTGGAATAAAGATGACCTTAGACTTCCTTAGTTGTCTTGGAACATATGAGAGTCGAATTGAGGCCCAAAATAGTCGGGCCAGCCATTCCATACTCTTAGTGTCTAGGTTCTGCAAGATGATGGGCTTAATTCCATCTATCCCCGGTGTTTTATGAGATCCGAAGGATTCCACAGCCCACTTGATTTTGAGAGTCTTCATCCATGAGGCGTAGAAACTTGCCTCGAAAGATGACTTACTAATTTTGGTCTTTGAGTGTTCCGTTTCAGGAACCTCAGAACAACCAGGAAAAGAAGTAGTCAAAAGAAGGTCCAGTGCTTCTTCTGGAGACCCCGATCCCAGTAGCCCAACGGAGCATGTTTTGGAGCCCTGTATAACTTTGAAGAGCCTAGAAAGTTGTCTCCCGTCTTTTGCAGACTCAGTGAACCTCTTCCAGCTCTCCCGCTTAGCTGACCTTACCAGCCCCCTGAACTCACGTCGTAAGCTCAGATATTTGTTCCAGTTAGCTTCACTTTTATCTGATTTGTAAACTTTGTAGAGTCTCCTTAGGTTACTTCTGCAGAGCGCCACCTCCCGCGACCAAAAGTCAGGTTTTTCACTTCCCGACCTAACCCAAGCGGAAGGGCACGCTGTGTCCACAGCCCTTTGGACACCCCCTACAAATTTACAAAACGCCATGTCCAACCATCGGGGCGTGATAGTGCCCGGAAGTGACATGTCTATTTTCATGGAATGCCTAAAAAGATTCCAATCTGTTTTACGGAGATTTCTTATCTTGACACGTTTATTAGGTGCTGGGATAGGAACCTCAAACTCAATGAGAGCATGATCCGATAATAGATCCTTATCACTGACCCTCCAGTTAGTAACTCGGATTTGGTAACTAAGAGTAATGTCTATATGTGTTTCTGCGCCCCTCCCTATAAAGGTTGGCTTCAGTCCACAGTTTTCAACAACAAGGCCATTGCCTAAAATAAATTCTTCAATTACTTCCCCCTCCTATTGGTATCCAACCCCCAAAGAGAGGAGTGAGCATTTGAGTCCATGCCAATAATCAGTGAGTAGTTTTTATCCTGGCTGAATTTCATAAGTCTTACCAATGAGCTTGGTAAATCATTATTAATATCCAGGTAAACAGAACAAATAATAGTTTTGGAATCTCCATTTGTCATGATAGCAGAAGCTACATCACGACAGCTAAAGTCATTCATAAACCATAAGTTTAAGTTTTTGGACGCCACAATCGAAGCTCTGGGTGAGCTACCACCGTGTAGTACCTGATGGCCTGCTAGGCCTACAACTTTGCCTCTATAAGTATGAGGTTCCTGCATAAGAAAACAGAAACTGGACAAACCACTGAGCTCTTTGCTTATAGCTGCAATAGACGCTTTACATTTATGAGCATTCAATTGGAAAAATCGAGTAGACATAATGATAATAATATTATTTGAATTTATTTCATATAATAGGGAAAAGCTTGAATAGTTATATTCAGCATTAAAAACCCTAGCCTAAGTTGTCTTTTGAAAGACAGACTTAATAGAAGTCGAAGACTTCTTAATCGAAGAGCCAGTGCTGTCCCTGTTCCCACAGACCGCAGGTTCGATCCCCACGGAGGCACCTCTGGTTGAAGAATCAGGAGAAACTCCGATTCTCAAGCATTGTTGCACGCCATGAAAAGATTCCCCTACAGTCTTGGACAAGTTAGCTAACTTTCTCTTAGCAAGGGCTGCGGCCCGGAACTCCTCACCAGACAAAATTTCGTCTGGTTTTGCAGATTTTCTTGTCAATTCAGTGAGTTGACTCGAATTTGCTGCCGAGTTTGGGGCAACAGTCTTGCGTGGTTTCGAATGAGAGTTCATTCGGGGGATATCGTAGAGAGATACTCCCTGCGACTTCATCCTTCTCCGGGCCCTCTTCCTTTGGTTCGGTGTCATCAAAGTGTACTCCTCACGGCTTGGAATGTGCACAGGTTTGGATGAAGAAAGTTTTGTAGTCTTGCATGTCTGCTTCGACTCAGGCCTCTTTTTGTCCTCGGAGGTGAATTTGGCGTCACTTTTACCTATGAGATTTATAGATATCTGAGAGAAACCGATAGAAACTTTTTGCTCCGGCAATTTTTTGATTGCCTTTGCAAAATCCTTATCAATACCCAAAAGAAAATACTTCCCATTGGCTTGGGAGGCATCCCCTCGGGTCTTGAAGGTATTTTTAACAGAAAAAACTTTACACTCCCCTGTTAAATTGTTTTGGTCGATCATTCGTTCGACTAGTTTGTCCTCGGGTAGAAGAAGGCTATCCGGGACAAAAAAGGACATCCTCGATAATGGCCCGAACTCGCCCTTGCCCCACGCTCGGACAGACTCGCCATTAGGTTTGATCATATCAGCAGCCTCACGGACCCATTTTGACGAAGGCTCATCAAGGCATCCGATCAGGCCGCGGCCGTTCCTCCATGTCCAGAACGCGCATTGGAGCTTTGGGGCTCTCAAGCCTGGTTTAGGATTGAAGAGAAGGCCTTGGGCCTCGACGACAAAAGAAACAAAAGTTTCTTTTGGAATATACCTCCGCTCATCTCTACCTAAATGGATATAAAGGAGAAAGGGCAGTGGCTTGTTCTTTTTGGTCTTATCAGCATACGTGACCTTTGTTTTCTTAGCTGCTGGATCCTCGTCGAGGGCATTGGCTAGAGAGTTAAGGTCATCCAAGGCTGACTCGTCCATATCGGTTGTGAAAACCTCATCCTCAGCTGCTCCGGGCGGAGTGATCCTGCAGTCCCCTGCTGCATCCATGGCTGGACGGGCGGATTCCGAAGGAGACTCGTTCTGGGGCATCTGTTTGTCTATTGGATCCTCAATGACTCGGTTAGCATCCTCCAAGGAGTTTTGCTTGACCGTGGTCGTCACGGAGCGCGACTCTTCCGGCATCAGGCCCTCCTGAGAAGGAGATCCGACTCCGGGAAGCCTGTTTAGGGGTTCCCTCTTCGCCTCCGGGTTCACTAGCGTCGATGCTAGCCTCTTCCTCGAAGGTTTCGGGTCCGGGTCAGGCGGAAAGTCCATTAATTTCACTAATATTCCTTTTTTTATGAGAGGCAAAAATAACACGACTCATCAAAACAAAGGAGAGGTTGCGAGTCCAATTTCAAATATATTTTTGTAAGATTTGTAATCAAGTTTTTGATTTTATTGATTTTGTCATTAAAAATTAAGATAAAAATAATTTCAAAAGGAATCATCTAAAATCTTGCAAACATAATTTTAATTTTTCCCCCATTGGTTCGATAGAATGTATTGCAATCGACTGGATTAAATAAGCAATATAACGTGTAAATTTGTCTATCCACGAACCTCATATCTAACGGACGGAAAGGCGCTCAACATAATCACGAAACCTTTAGCAGAGTAGGTCCAAGGTGTTCAGGTGGTACAACAGCTGTCAGAGAGTTAACACTCAGTTAGTTTTGCTGAGAGAAACTAAAAGAACTCCACAAGAATGTGTTCATCATGGATAAGAAATGTTGTGTTCCCGAATGCCGATCGGGCTACGTTGGGGAACCAAAAAGAGATACGGAACCTCTCAAGCTGCCCTTCTTGTAGAAGGAGGTCGTCCCTTCCCAATACAAAGACTTACCGTCATGCCTCTGCACCAAGCAGCCCAGCCTAGGTCCTCCACGGCAACATCGTCGTCGCGCCATGAACAAGCAGCACAGAGGGTAAAATACACATCTGAAGCATATCTGAGGCAAGACAGAGTCAGCTCCCTCAAGGACCTCAAGAAAAAGCTTTACCGATCAAGCATGCCTAGAGGAAACAACGAAGTTCAACAGGTACCTTTTTCATATATACAATTATAAGGTAGATTGATATTTTGACATAAAAAGATTTAGGCTAATAAAGCATGAGGTTACGTTATATCTTTTTAATTTTCTATATATATATATATATACAGAACTATTTCTAGGTTTTTGTCCGGCTACAAACCAATAACAAAGTACCCTTTGAAAACAAAGAATGGAAAATAATATTTGATATTGCTTGAATATTTCAATAAATCTTATTATTTAGAATATATTTTATTGCATGAATTAATGTTTTCGCAAATACTTGCCTAATATAATATATATTTGAAAGGATATTAAATTTTAATGGGGACAATAAAGGCTCTTTTTATAAGGATTCATACTTTTATTATTATAGTTTAAATTGGGGGAAATATCAGTCTCAATTAAATATAAACTTCAATATTTTTTTTTTCGATCTAGGAGGAATTAATATTTAGTATTATTATTATTATACATTATGTATTTGATGAACAAAGGAATAAAAATAGTATACAAGAATAGTTCCGCTTTTTAAAAATAGGAAAAACATATTATTTACTATAAAAATTAAACATCTAATTTAAATATGCTTGAGGAGAAATAATAGTTAATTTTAAAAGAAATTATTAATTAAATATATGATACTTTGATAAAAAAACTGAATTTTCAAATATAGATAATTATAATTAAATATTAAGAATATATGATTCCTACAAAAGGATATGGTAATACTATCTGTTAAGTTCCAGTTGATAATTTCAATTTTTATATTTATGTACTATTTAATAAAACGTTGATTGCCTGAAAATCCAAATATTAAATCTTATTAAGTATAAGTCAACTTCAAAAAAAAAATTCTTTTTGTTATGTAAGATTCATAAATACGTTTGTTTACAATATTTTAACTCGGAAACATTCGAAAGGCTACAAACCCCAAATACAGATTGTATCATAGTCCAATTTTATTTTACCGCCATTAATAAGCATATATACAATAGGATCAGAAGAAAAGAAGATGCGCCTTCTGCAAAAATGGAATCGAGACATAAGCCACTTGTTTTGCAAATTTGGTAAAGTGGCTCCACTGGTAGAGCTGGCACAGAGCTGAATCTACAAAGTGTCCGATGTATAGCTCTCTAGAGCGGATTGGCTCATCTTCTCAACTCCCAAGCATCCCAACAGGAAAATTGAGTATTTATGCAGCGAGAACTAACTCCTCAAAACTCCAATGTGGGATTGAATTTCTTTTAGATCGGAAATTTTCCCACCTGGAGGAACTGAATAACGACGGAGGTCCGAAGCATAAGTGATCACCAAATTTTACCCAAGACATCTCTTAAAGTTGTACTTTCAAAAAATATTATTACTAATAGTTAATATCTGGAATTAGTTCGTGATTTACCCAAATATTTTAATATTTAATCATCATTTTCCATTTTGATAGTCTTACTATCAATTAAATGTGTTAATTTTTTTTAAATATGTTCAACCAAATAAACATTTTTAACGTTTGGCTCAGTTTTAGTGCATATCTTTTATTTGTATGTATTTTAGAACTTTGGACGAATAATAAAATTTTAAAAAATATATATATTCTAGTTCTTTTTTTATTTCTTGATTCATCTTCACTTTGGGATTTGTTAGAACGTATAATTAAATCTTATCGACATATATTTAAAATAAAGTTATTAGCAGGCCCGGCAGTAGGCCCATGCTTTTTTTTTTGGGGGGGGGGGGTCCTTACAGTTGTTATGGGACCATGTCACTCAGTGGGTGGGCGGGCCTACGTCACTCGGTGGGCGGGCCTGGCCCCCCTCAGGCCCGCCCATCCCGCCGGGCCAGGTTATTAGCTATCACTTTCCATTAAATGATCTCGATAAATGATTTTTATAAAACAATATATGGTATACAGAAAGGTTTAAAAGGTAATAAAATTAACAAATAGTTCATATGAAAAAAGGGGACCAAGATAATTAAAATGAAACACTGCATATAATCAGGAGCTTTTGTTTAAGCCTTAATATTTTTTAGAATAACTTTATATCATTCCTTGTCTCAGATATTTATCTTGGTTGGAGGGATTTTTGCATCTGAAAAAAATGGCCTACGGCACCCCGTGGACTCCACCCAGACCTCCCTCCGCTCCATTGAGTCTTAGCAGAACCAGAATTCGTCCTAGACTAACAGATGAGACCCCAGATAGTCATCCCCGTAGTCCTGAAAAAGCTTCAGGAGGTCCTTACAGCAGTTCACTCGCTGCCTCTTGTTGGTCTCATAGTGCTGGTGGGGGACGAGTACACTTCATATATATACTATGAGTACGTTTCATAGTCCAAGATCCTCCATCATAAGCCTAGAAACAGTTTTCTGTGATAGAGAACCTATGTGGCAATCTGTCGAGTGGTCATCCGGGGGTTATCCTCGGTTAGGAGTTTCACAGCGGCGATTGTCTCCGGTGCCCTCGTCTCCCGGGGTCCTCCAGATGACGTATTCTTCTCCAAAGCATGTAGAATGTTGATTATTTATACTACTGAGTGGCGCCACATAGTCGCTTCCCGCACAAAAATATACGATAAGAACGCTCTTGTTGAATTTTTGAGCTATATTGCTTACATTTTGAGATAATGAACCTAACTCGCTCTTTATAATTACAATATTTCTGAATCTACGAAAAATATAAGGAAAATTTTAATCTCTGAGTTCCATATTTCTAAAAGTTTAGCCAAATTTTTTCGGTTATACAAATATTTATTTGGTTACTAAAAGATATAAAATAATGCACAACAAATATATATATATATATATATATATATATATATATATATATATATATATATATATATATATATATATATATATATATATATATATATATATATATATATATATATACTACAAAGGTATGTTTTTAAAACATCATGTAACATTATGAAGCAAAATGACTCTCAAAAAATTATACAATGATATAAAAAGTAAAAACAGTCCTTAAAACGAATTTGCCTCCTAAAAATATTTTTTAGAACATTGAAGTGTGGAAATGCCCGTGATGTCTCACGCCCACTTCCATGAAAAATATCATGTGTAGGGATTCTTAGAGAAAGAACCGAGTAAAGTGCCACAGAAACCAATGATGAATACGCGTACGTTGTATTAAACTTTTTCTTGCTGTATACAAATATATGATATTCCATTCTTCTTCTAAATATTCTATTTGAAGTCTGGGATCTCTTGTATCACATTTAGTATGCAAATTATTATTATTATTATACCATTTACATACATATACCGTACATATGTTTTAAATTGGGCAAGTTTTATACGCGTATGATTTGCATCTCTCTTTTTTTACCCCAACTAGTTACTGCTTCCCCATTAATTTCATTTATTCTCAACAGACGCCATATAAATTATCATATATATACATTCAAGCAATTTGCCTGATTACATTTTTCATGAGAGATATGGACTAAAACTAGAACGCGTGGATTTATGAGTAAAAAGAGAGGAAGAAAATGTCCGCAGTACGCAAAGATTTTATGAGATTTTATTCAAGAGAAAAATTGTGCATATTTCAGTGTCACATAGATTAAAGAAATAAAATACTTATAAATTTGGTTCAATGGTCATTCTATTATGCTTCGTCGTATGATAACAGACTTTCAAACTGCCCATTATATATAAATGTAAAATATATTTAGGGCATAGGAAAATATCAGTTATGTGTGCAGTCAACTAAAAAGGTGTGATTCGATGAAACATTATTATACCATAATCACTGGAATATAAATATATACGACTTAGAGACGTCAGGGATTTCATCAATTAAAATTAGCATCAGAAGCAATTCTAATATATATATATATATACATATATGTATATATATATATAAATCAGGAAACGACCGGCACACCTTTTTCACTGGGACCCGGGCCGGGACTTAAATTTTTCAAACCGGGCGGGGCCGGGACATAATATATTTTCGTTCCTTCGACATTCTAAAGTCAAGAATTTAAAAAAACGTTTTTTAGAAAAGAATCTCAAAAAAATAAATGATGACGTTTTCTCTAGAAAATTATTTCCAAAAAAAGTGACTTTTTAGAAAAGAACCTCCACAAGTTTCTGAAGTGATGATTTTATCATTTTTTAATGACAAACGAAATATGTCCTGGCCCGGTGTATAAAAACCCTGGGACACCGGGCCGGGACGCTCAAAAAACAGCCGGGACCCGGGCTGGGTACCTGGTCGTTTCCTGATATATATATAGCGGATGTGTGGATAAAGAAATACAACCAAAAAATATAATGAAAATGAACAAATATAAAGTTTACGAACATAATAAAAATAAATATATCATTTTATAATTTTGGATTGGGATTCAGAATATAAAGGGAGGAAAACAATATCTCATTCAAATTATTTCTTATATATCAGATAGAAATTAATGTTGAATGCCGCTGTATGAATTTGATCATGAAAATGATGGATTTGTAATTTCCCTCAGATTGCAAGGTTTTATTTTTATTTTACAAAAATACTGTATACTTATTTTAAAAGATTTCATTGTTTCAAATAACACAAATGAAATTTTCAAACTTATATATTTTTAAAGATTGTCTTTCAGATGTTACAATATAACGATGAAGGTTTTTGGTGATCAGTGCTATATTATTAAGATTCATTACCGAACAGAAAAAATATAATCCTAATACTTGAATATATGCACTTTTATTATAAGATCTATGATAATAGTTAAGTAACACTTATCTAATATTTTCTATGGTGTTTGTAATCAATCAATTAATAGGTACATTATTTAATAAATACAAAGATTATTCATCACATAGAATCAACCGAGAGTTAAGCTTCAAACAGTAATATTTATTGAACTCTTTAGTTTGCTTATTTTAAATTTAATGGATATAAATTATAAATAATTTTGGAAGGTAGGAGTTCCTTCCTACCTTTCAAGGTGATAACACGTCATTCACGCCCTCCTAGAAAATAATATTTTTCTAGAGGTTACAAGTGATTTCTGGCCTTTTATGGCACCAAAAAGTGTTGCGCATGTTGCCCACGTCCTCCCCAAGATCAAAGCCTGTCTTCAGCTGCTCCAAGCCAGGACTTCCGTCGATTGAAAGCTCTCTTTGGGCCTCCAGCTAAGGATACGTCATCTTGTTATTCCCCTTGAGATGAACATTTCATCATAAAATCAAGCGGAACATTACATTATTGATATTCACCCAACCTCGATTTATTTCATTAATTGAAGTCTTCTTTTACGTGAAGATGATTGAGGAAAGAAATTCAGGGACTTTAAACAAGCAAGCTTTGCTCTTGCCTGGGAATAAAGAAAATGCCGGTGACCTGAAATGGACAACGGTCAATTACAATAAGAGGGTACGAGCCCATCCCACCGATAAAAATAAGGCATCAAAAGGGCCTGAAGATAAAATAAAACCTGTGTTAAAAACCCTATTGTTGGAAAAAATAATGACATGAAAAGACGGAGGGAAGCCAATTTGGGTGACACTCCTCCTTCAAAGAGACAACAAAAACCAAAGCAGGAGGCTTCGCAATCGAAAGCACCTAACCCAAAACCTATGAAAAAGTTTCTTTATGCGGAAATAGCTAAAGAAGCCACCAAGATCATCATCGTTAGAAAAAATGGTGATCATATTTCCATTGTCGAATGGAATCAAACAATAAAAATTCTCGACACAGACTACTATCGTCAAATGTGTGGGACAGCTGGGAAATCTGTTCCCAACTACGAAGGTCGTCGATACACAAATCAAAGAGCTTTGATTTATGTTGGCGACGCTACTTCATACAAGCACGTCCGAAAAGTTATTTCGGAGGAAACACCTTTCTTGCCAGTCTCACAGGAGGATCTGGAAAAGATAAGAGAGGAGAAAAAGGGAAAAACCCTTACTGGCTTTATAAAAGGAGTCACAGGGGAGGTGGTTGATGAAATACTCGCCAAGTTCATTGCATATCAATGCAATGTTAATAAGATCCGAGGCAAAGTTGATGTCATCAAATCTGACATCACACAGCTCGGAAAAGTACTATACTTGAAAGTTGACAAAGAGGCATTTGAAAGCCTAAAATCTGTAAACTTCATTATAAATATTGCTTCCGCTGGAAAAGTTCTCTTTCAAGACCCTCGGAAAGCACCGACTGTCCAGAAAGCGGAAGAAGAACGTGAAGAAGACGTGCCCGAAAAACACCCTAACCATGAGGAAACAGTGGATGAATCCAACTACAAAAAAAACTCAACTGTAAACGTTGAGAATGTCAACGCCATTCAGCAAAAGACCCAGAAAGTGACCAGCCTTAGTGGACATACTACTGAGGACTGCGCCGCGGATGAGTTGAGAAAACAAAATGGAATTTCCCAAGGAGCTACTCAATTGCCATTTAGCTCCGAGGAATAACTTTCTAATCAATCTACAGATGCTGCAGACGATTACTTAAAAACTAAGGAAAAGTCAAAGCCAAAGAGACAATCTACTATGGATGTGTTTTTCAACAGGGTTGCTGATGACCTAAAGAAGAAAAACAAGAAGTTATAATAATTCATCAGCTTATAAGTTCATTTTATTTCTATATATTTTTCAGTTGCTTGAATAGTTAAGAAGGAACTCCACATTACTGTAGTAACACAGATACCCCATTGTGTGGTCGTGTTCTTTACTTTAGTTTGTATTTATATATATTTATGTGTACATCTATTGTAATATCTACAGTAATAAACCTTTAACTAACTAAAAATTATAAATAATATTGGGAGGATTTGGTGGCGACCGGTCCAGTGTCTTTTTATATAAAATTACATCTATAGTATAACTGTAGTCTTATTGACAGACCTTATGAACATGCTTTTGAATGACGAATCTTCCTTTTTACATTTTCTCTGTGTGTTTTCATATATGAAAATAATAATAATAATTTCAATATCTATACTAAGCTTCTCCATTCGTGTTTTCTTATTTACTATCTGAAATACAATCAAGCTTCTGAGTACTATATATATCGAGTCTACTCTACTTTCCCAGTCTCCCTCTCTTCCAAATGCCCTAAAAAAATGACGTCCAAGGAAGAACAAGACGAATATTACCCCTGAAGTTATTTGTCATTGCAACTGATAGAAGAAGGAAGTTCAGATTAACAAATAAAAAAGATAATAAGTCAGCCATCCTCGTCTCCGAGCGTGCTGGGACCCTGAATATTAATCCTTTGAGGATTAACTTTGCTTCGAAAATATTAATAAACAAGACTTCTTCTATAAAAAGACCCTCTCTCATTATAATAATGGCCAATAGACTTGAGCTTCATAACTTTTATGGTAGATATTTCAATAATTTATACATGTAACATGTAGTCCAAGAAGAATAATATTTTTATTTGTTAATATGAAATTACTCCCTTTATCAGAGAGACCAAACATTATAATTATAAAAGCATGCGCCATGTTGAACACCAAAGCACGGATTTCCAGCTCTTTAATGAAACGAGAATATGTGAAACCAACCGATCAACGATTAATTTTTACATTAGCTGCAGCCAGATATACGACTCATTCTCAGAAGATTCAACCTTTTTCGCAACGATTTGCTAAAGCTTACTGCAGAGGAGGTCAAATATTTTCCTTCCAGCTCCTTACCTCATTTAAATATTGTACGTTGGATTTTGAAAAGATTTGAATAATATATTTTTTAAAAATTGAGCCGTTTTTCAAAATAATATATTTTGCCTTTTTATCGTGCTTGCTATTGTTTGTTATTGTTTCTATAATAGATGGCGTTAATCTCTGAAGGATTAGTTGTAGACTAGAATATTTATTTATTTTAATTTAACGTTATTACTTTAGAGATTTTTAGAACGCAAATAATAATGAAAAACTATTTTCGCTTCACTCTTCCCTTCATAATATATCGTATTTAAAATCTACTCGATTATTTTACCTATTTTTGCTTTACCTGATGAATCAACTACCTCCCTAACACTTCAGTTTGTTAGGATTTAGCTTTTATAGATTCTTATATTAATCTATTATTGACATCTTTGGGGAGGGAAATCCACAAAAAGTGAATAATGTACAACTATGAGAATTCACTGAAGACAACCCTCCATGATGTATACATTAGGGGGTATTATACAAACCTAATATTAAGATATCAAAATTTATCCCCCCGCGAAAGTTGTGTCATAAGAAACTATATGATCGTAGAAAATTGGATTTTGGTTTGACCCCCCCCCCCAAATTGCGTTCAAAGGTTTCGTTATGAAGCAAAACTTTTTTGTTATTACTTATTTTGGAAAAAATTAGTTTTACAAAATTTAGCTATGATTAATTTATGACTTTGGTATTTTTTGCAAGTTTTCGTCAAATAATATTTAGGGCCAATAAATGAACATAAGTACTGACGCACCAACCATTTTTTTAAATAACGGCTCCTACTAGGGTTATTTTATAGTTTCAAGAAGGAAAAAGAAAAAGAGGGTACTCATGTTGATGTTTTTAAGTTATTTCTTAAATATGTTTGCTTTTCACATCTTATTTTTCATACAGGAACTCCCTCACATGGTTGAGAATATAAATCTATGACGTTGATTATATCCATAAACTTTTGCAGATACCTCCGTTACTAGTTCTACAGCTCTTTCCACTGATTGTAAAGGGCAAGGATACATATTAATTTTTAAAGGATGTTCTTTTGCTTTTATAAGATCTTCCTCGGGCACAATTGAAGGAACAGACAAATTTATATTTGACCAGTCGATAAGATTTAAAAATTTCTTAGAATTACAACTGATAGTTTTGGGTAGTTGAACATTCCTTTGTTTTTTAATATTCTTTTTTGCAAACAAAACTTTTTCCAGGGCAAATATTCTTGTTTCCATTTATTTATCGGTTAGGCTTTCTAGCAATATATTTTCAGGGTGGGCAAAAAAGCGTTTCTCTTGAGTACTTTTTCTTTAGAAGGGGCTAAATTTTCATCAATCTCTTGTAATAAAGTTATGGCGAATTGGTAATGCTTTGAGCCTTCAATAAAAAGAAGATTTAACTTGGTTTGAAACCATATGGGAGCGTAAAAATTTAGTATAAATATTACATGCTTTATGTTAGACTCACATGGAATTTTTTGTGAAACATAGCATCTTAAAATTATGTTGGCTTTGGTAAGACATTTTGCCTCATGTAATGCTCCTGGAGACCTGTAACAAAAGCTTGAATTCAAAAAAATTCCTGTTTGTATTCCTAATGTAATTTCGTATAAATGTTTTTATCTGAGCTTAAAGAATACAGTAAACTTTGATTAAAGTATTTTATTTTTTCTACAAGTATTTAAAAACTTTTTATTGAATTTTTGGTAAAGTCTGTATTAATTAACTTTCCTATGGTACCTTCACAAGTCCAAGGTCCTTTTTGTTCGCCATCTTGTTAAATGTTTAAAAACTTTTCTAAAAGGTAACTCATTCATGTATAGAAGACAAATAATCCACTGAAGTGGTCTTTTAAGACATAACTCGAGTCTTTTTATTACTCCTTACCATATTCTGGCATTGGTGTTGCATCCGTAACACACAACAGTGACCAAAGTGTCAAGTCTTTAAGGTTCTTCGACTACTGAAAGTAGTTATTTCGCTTGATCTTCCGCTATGCCACTTTTTAGTAATACGTGATCAATATATTCATGGTTGAATTCTAAAAATATTTTTTTAAGAAATAAGAATTAAGTTTTAAAATAACAAGTTACCTTTAACAATAACTTATTTTTATCAGTTGAGAAAACATTTTTCGTCATTATATTATTATCTGCAAAAGTTTATGGATATAATCAACGTCATAGATTTATATTCTCAAACATGTGAGGGAGTTCCTGTATGAAAAATAAGATGTGAAAAGCAAACATATTTAAAAAATAACTTAAAAACATCAACATGAGTACCCTCTTTTTCTTTTTCCTTCTTGAAACTATAAAAGAACCCTAGTAGGAGCCGTTATTTAAAAAAATGGTTGGTGCGTCAGTACTTATGTTCATTTATTGGCCCTAAATATTATTTGACGAAAACTTGCAAAAAATACCAAAGTCATAAATTGATCATAGCTAAATTTTGTAAAACTAATTTTTTACAAAATAAGTAATAACAAAAAAGTTTTTACTTCATAACGAAACCTTTGAACGCAATTTGGGGGGGTTAAGGGGGGGGTCAAACCAAAATTCATTTTTCTACGATCATTTAGTTTCTTATGACGCAACTTTCGCGGGGGGATAAATTTTGATATCTTAATATTAGGTTTGTATAATACCCCTAGTATACATATATATTTTTATATAGAAAAAAGTATATTGTAATCGAGTTAGAGCAACCTTCAAAAGACTTCAAATATATGAAATATATATATATTTCATTGTGTGTATATGTGAGAGTGTATTTATTTGTAAAAGAAACTTTTCAAAGGGATTAAATTATTATTATTATTATTTTGAGGGGGGGGGGGGCTCTAATTAAATTAAGTAAATTCAGTTCCCACCACGAATAACATGAAACACATACATAATTTATGATATCATGATATGTACAATACTCATAATGAAGGGGCTTTATTTTCATATCAAAATATAATATATGTATCTAATTAAAAAGAGAAAAGTATTTTAAAGTAGATGTAGAGCGAAATATATATAGGAAACCCAATTCCAAAACGATTTCATGGTACCTTTTGATATAATTTTTTTTAAAGTATGTATATATGAAATAAATAATAAAATATATTTAAAAATATATTTTATAGCTGGAGCATCTGCATGTAAATGTTGAAGTTTGAGTATTCATCCTTTGGGCAAATAACTTATTGCTTTATTTGAAGAAAAGACAATGGGGAAAGTGCTTAATCTTTCTTCTGAGTTTATATATATATATGTATATATATATATATATATATATATATATATATATATATATATATATATATATATATATATATATATATATATATATATATATATATATGACTGGTTCAAATTTAACCCTTTTCTTTAAAAAAAATCAAATGATGATTTTTCTGAGTCTTCAAGGCTTAAATGATCGACTGGAAAAATGTTTTTTAATTTGGGCCCTGGAATGCCTGCCACATGAGTCTCTTAGGGTTACGACAATGAAAATTGAGTTTTTATGATGATGTAGTAGTTAAAAGGAGATTTGGAGAAAAAATTATTATGTAAAGAGGGGTACGACAAACAATATATATTTTATTAAAAAAGCAATTTGTTTTTTCAAACTTCAAGCTTATTTAGTAACCGATTACATACGTATGTACTTCGTATTACATATATTTCAACTTTGGAAAGGAAGAAAAATTATTTTATTAAACAAAAAATTTCCAAATTTCTTAAAATAATTATTAATTATATAAATATATGCTACAATGTATATGGTACCTGCTAATATGTGCAGTCTAAATAACTTACTTTTAGACATATAGACAAAGGAAAACCCCAAAAAACTGATTCAACAGAAGGAATATATATTTTGTGGTATGTTTATATGTAACGTGCACTGAAGTAAATATTTTCTGGTTTCTTTCATTGACATTATTGGATGTATTTTCCTTTTTTATTTTTAAGAAATAAAATAAGACTAATTGATCGACAAATTTTATTCACAATTTCTACAAAAGTTCAAAATATACACATACAAATGCAATGTAAAAATAATTTCAATGAAGATTAATTTTCTTATAAGATGGTCTGATTTTTTATACATACATATACAGGTATACCTGGTTATTGATTCATTGTAGATTTCCTAGCATTGTTGAATTTTCGCCTGTTGCATTTGACAACTTGTAATAAATGATGTCTCTGCTCTTCATCGTTGTTATCTCTGTAGAGAAGTCACTAATCATTTTTAGTCTTTTTTCAGCTTCATCATTTAAAATCAGTAAAATTGATTGTCCTTACGTTGAGGACAATCAATTTTACTGATTTTAAATTTCAATGGTTTTTAGTAAGAGGAGAAATGTTACCAAGTATCGGCAGGAGTCGTTACCCGATCACCATTCACTCACAAAGCATCAAATAAAAAGTGCGATTCAGGTCCGATAAGGTCAAAGAAGGTTGTTGTCTAAGTAATCACAGGTTTTTCTTTTCTGTACCTCTCAGGCTTCTCTGTTTTTGATAACTTTACTGCGACCTTTTCTTTAGCGGTTTTTCGTGTGAGCTAAACAATACAATTACTACTGTTTTCTGGGTGGGGTACCAACGGTGGTTATTTAGCTTATTGAAAACAGAAGTTGCTGTCTTGAGGAAAATATTAAAGCATGTTTTTGAAAAGATAAAGATCATTTATTGGAGCATCAGCTGTTGACGTAGAGGATATCCAGTATCTAGTGTAGAGCAAGGCCAATAATTTGTTTAATTTCTTTAGCTTCGAGGTATTATAGTTTTGATTTTTTTATTATGTATTACACTAAAATTCACATTACAAAATAGTATACAATAGAAATAATGTAATCCTATGGATTAAAACAAGAAAACAGGTAAATATAAAAAAGGATTTAAGTATGATAAGAAAATGAGGTTGTAATAAAAATAAACAAATACACTAAGAAGCCGTCCAGGGCAGAATTAAGAGGTGTGAAGCTCCATCAACTCTTCCTTCAAACACAGTACCATCGTTGGAGAGTGGGGACATCGTTGATGATGTCCGTGCATTTCAATTGAATGTGTTCGATACCGAGCGCAAGACTTCTATGCTTCTTGAGACCACACGATGAAGACCCAAAGGGAATCCCCCACCGTTTACTCTCGAGGCATAAAGGATCCTCTGAACCGTAGAGATCAAATGCTCAATCTCATAGGCTTCCACATAGGATGAGGATGTTGAAATGAGCCAATCTGAAGGCGATAGCGATACGTTGTATGCTTCAAAAATTATCTTCTTCACCATTGTAATAGCCGGGGCGACTCTTGGACAGAAGAAGAAGAAATGGAATGAAGTCTCCTTGGTCCCTCCGCACCAATAGCAACTTCGTTTACTCGGATCCGCTCGTGACTTACTCATAAATAATGAAGATGTGGAGAGTCGGTATTGAAACCATTTTTGGTGAGAGTCTGTAAATCGGTTTTTCATTATGATAATAGGACTTAAAGGTAAAACATTGGGTTCTCCATTTAGATCCCTCAATCTCCTTTGTACGATGTCAAACGGGTGTCCGCAACAAGACAATGATCTCCGGATCGATTGATTGCTAAGCTTCGTAAGGGCGATATAGAAGGGCGTAGGAGGTCCACATCGAGCCCTCTCCACTGAGGTAAGAGTGCGGCGTTTTTGTAGTCGAAGACTTAAGATATAATTATTAATACTAAATTTTCGTTGAAAGAATTCCCCAACAGACGTAAGATGCCCCTCATTGAAGAACTCGGAGGAACTTTCTAACGACCCATTATGGTTTAAAGGCTCGTCTCCGCGAAGTAGAGGGAGAACCTTTTCAGACAGGACCTCCAGGACTTCCTCTTCCAGTGAGAACCACACGACTTAAGAGCTTGAAGAAGCTCAAGTGGGCCCATGAAGATTCTTTCCCGGAACTCGTAGCCAGTATTTAGATAGAAGGTATTTTTGAGTCTCCTTGCCCAAATGTCTTCGTTCACAGTAAGCCTCCGTAGCTCACAAAGCATCAAATAAAAAGTGCGATTCAGGTCCGATAAGGTCAAAGAAGGTTGTTGTCTAAGTAATCACAGGTTTTTCTTTTCTGTACCTCTCAGGCTTCTCTGTTTTTTGATAACTTTACTGCGACCTTTTCTTTAGCGGTTTTTCGTGTGAGCTAAACAATACAATTACTACTGTTTTCTGGGTGGGTACCAACGGTGGTTATTTAGCTTATTGAAAACAGAAGTTGCTGTCTTGAGGAAAATATTAAAGCATGTTTTTGAAAAGATAAAGATCATTTATTGGAGCATCAGCTGTTGACGTAGAGGATATCCAGTATCTAGTGTAGAGCAAGGCCAATAATTTGTTTAATTTCTTTAGCTTGGAGGTATTATAGTTGGAATACTGCAGTTTTTCAGAGAACATCTACATCTCCATACAGTAAATATTCCTCGCCATCCAACGTGCTTGGTGAACAGCCTGGTTTGGTCCAATGGATGTCTCGAGAAGGTTTGTCCCAAACAGTATAAGACACAACTCTGCCACTTCTCTATAATCAGCTCTAGAACTGATCTTATCTAGATATTTTTTCAATTGCTGTTGTATTTGCCTTTATTTCCTACCATTCTTGCTCCACTTCGCCTTAAGTTTTGGGGTTGCTTTTATCCTATACATAGCTAAAAATATCGTTCTATGTCTTTTAATCTTTCTGAAAAGAGTATCACATACTCCTCCAATTATAATTTTGGAAATGTTGTGGCGACAAGCAAAATAAAACATCTTCTCCCAAGTTTTTCCCAATTAATTTTGCCGAACCCTCCTTTGTTTTCCTTTGTTAATATGTCTAAAAAGTAAGTAATTTTAATAAAACCTATTTTATTAGTCATACACGTTATGCATAATATTTGTTCTCCATATCTACTTTTGACTACTATATCACCATAAAACTCTATTTCATTGGTGCAGCCCTAAATGACCAATGTGGCAGGTATTCCGGAGGCCTAAATTTAAAAATATTTTTCCTGTCGGTTATTTCAACCTTGAAGACCAGAAAATCATCTATTTGAATGTTTTCAAAGAAAAGTGTTAAATTGAAGAAGTCGAATATATATTTAATGTATTTTGCGTATTGACTCTGGTATGTATGTACATAAAAATGATAACTTGTTCATATAACATATATGACATCTACAAATAAGTAAAACTCAAATTACTCACGAAAGAAATATAAGTAATTATATTATAGTTCATCATTGGATTTTTGGTCATTATAAGAATGACCCAATAAATTATCTGTCTCAGGCCATGCATTGGTTTTGATTAATTTGATTGGAAAGATAAATTTCCAGTAAATTACAAAATATTTATTGACATAATATATATATTTCCTAATCAAATGTAAGAACCTCATCATTGAGATAAGATTTATGTTTTAATTAATAACTAGAGGCATATATACACTCAGAGAGTGTGTACTAGGGTTGTTCTTATTTTTCAAATGTTTGAAATGTTAGCCATTGAGTGGATTTTCTGTTTCTTGGTGATAAAAGAAGACGACATACAAAGTTTGAACAAAATCGGTCAACATTACGAGGTCGCGCAAAGAGGTCAAAGTTTTAAAAATTTAGTAAAAATATAGTTTCCCGCCAATTTCTTCAAAATGGTGGACGTTACAGACTTCAATAATAATTATTAATTTAAAGGAAATCTAATTTACTACCAGACGTATGTTTGATGTTTTTTAATAAAACAAAGTT
This sequence comes from Caligus rogercresseyi, assembly GCA_013387185.1. Classification (NCBI taxonomy): domain Eukaryota; kingdom Metazoa; phylum Arthropoda; class Copepoda; order Siphonostomatoida; family Caligidae; genus Caligus; species Caligus rogercresseyi. Next base: position 5,487,715 of record CP045892.1, on the reverse strand, counting down.
TTCAGTAAAAACAAAGCAAGAAAGGAGTGAGTATTGTTAGCTTATTTCATAGCTTTTTTGTATCAATTAACTTCACTCGCCTGTAGAAGATGACTTGTTCGCTTCAGAGTAAAATAGTACTTTTAAGTTTAGTAAAACTTTAGATGATAAATCCAAAAATGACCTTGGTTGCATTCTATCAGTTCAGAATTCAGTACAATCTGAGTTTACATCATATGATTCAGAGCCTGTATTGACCTATAAGAAATCGATTATGAAAAAAATAAATAATAATTTGTTTCTTAGATTTGCGTCAAGGTATCCTCTCAAAATTTTACTTTGTCTCTGACGCATACATAATCCATTATATGCGTCATTTTGTACGCAAAATAGGCTTTTTTAATGTACATATAACTCTCTACTTATTAAACTCACATGATTTAGTATACCAAAATATTAAAGCTGGTTAACCAAGCTTTCATTTGATATGTTTGGTGTTCTAAAAATCGCCATACTTTAAGAGATATAAGCAAATACGTACTGTCCCCCAAAAATTGATCTTTTGATATGAGAATATACGATTACCATTTGGTAACGCCAGTTAGTGTTGCCTGGATAGCAAGAAAAAAAGAAGGGAGAGAAGGGAGGAAAAATACCCCCTCCCTTCTCTTTCTCTTTCTATCCAGGTAACACTAACACTATTACCAGATGGTAATCGTATATTCTCATATCAAAAGACAATTTTTGGGGGACAGTACGTATTTGCTTATATCTCTTAAAGTATAGCGATTTTTAGAACACCAAACATATCAAATGAAAGCTTGGTTAACCAGCTTTAATATTTTGGTATACTAAATCATGTGAGTTTAATAAATAGAGAGTTATATGTACATTAAAAAAAGCCTATTTTGCGTACAAAATGACGCATATAATGGATTATGTATGCGTCAGAGACAAAGTAAAATTTTGAGAGGATACCTTGACGCAAATCTAAGAAACAAATTATTATTTATTTTTTTCATAATCGATTTCTTATAGGTCAATACAGGCTCTGAATCATATGATGTAAACTCAGATTGTACTGAATTCTGAACTGATAGAATGTAACCAAGGTCATTTTTGGATTTATCATCTAAAGTTTTACTAAACTTAAAAGTACTATTTTACTCTGAAGCGAACAAGTCATCTTCTACAGGCGAGTGAAGTTAATTGATACAAAAAAGCTATGAAATAAGCTAACAATACTCACTCCCTTTCTTGCTTTGTTTTTACTGAAAACTTTGTTTTATTAAAAAACATCAAACATACGTCTGGTAGTAAATTAGATTTCCTTTAAATTAATAATTATTATTGAAGTCTGTAACGTCCACCATTTTGAAGAAATTGGCGGGAAACTATATTTTTACTAAATTTTTAAAACTTTGACCTCTTTGCGCGACCTCGTAATGTTGACCGATTTTGTTCAAACTTTGTATGTCGTCTTCTTTTATCACCAAGAAACAGAAAATCCACTCAATGGCTAACATTTCAAACATTTGAAAAATAAGAACAACCCTAGTGTGTACCTCCGCCGATCCCCACAACATTCCTATTCAAACATTCTCCCTTTCACACGCCCGATTTTCTATCTCTAATCATTGTTTCCTCTCTGTTAGCTCATTTTGCATATTAAAAAAGCACTCAGAGATGGGAAGACGGAAAAAGTTTAAGCTACGTCACTGGGTTAACATAGTCCTGAGCTGATATATGAACAAAAATACGTCAATGAATATTTTTTTAGAGTTTGTTCTTTCCTACTCCTGAATAGAGACCCCATTTCATTTAGTATTTTGCTCATTTTGCATATTAAAAAAGCACTTAGAGATGCCAAAATTTAATCACTTGTTCCTTTTGGCATTTCCAACAACTCCACAAAGTTTCATTCGAATCCGTTCAGTACTTTTTGAGTTATCTTGCTGACAAACTAACAAACCAACAAACGCCAGTGAAAACTAGAGGCATATATACACTCAGAGAGTGTGTACCTCCGCCGATCCCCACAACATTCCTATTCAAACATTCTCCCTTTCACACGCCCGATTTTCTATCTCTAATCATTGTTTCCTCTCTGTTAGCTCATTTTGCATATTAAAAAAGCACTCAGAGATGGGAGGACGGAAGAAGTTTAAGCTACGCCACTGGGTTAACATAGTCCTGAGCTGATATATGAACAATAATACGTCAATGAATATTTTTTTAGCGTTTGTTCTTTCCTACTCCCAGAATAGAGACCCCATTTCATTTAGTATTTTGCTCATTTTGCATATTAAAAAAGCACTCAGAGATGGGAAGACGGAAGAAGTTTAAGCTACGTCACTGGGTTAACATGGTCCGGAGCTGATATATGAACAATAATACGTCAATGAATATTTTTTTAGCGTTTGTTCTTTCCTACTCCCTGAATAGAGACCCCATTTCATTATTATTAGTAGTAGTATTTTGCTCATTTTGCATATTATAAAAGCACTTAGAGATGCCAAAATTTAATCACTTGTTACTTTTGGCATTTCCAACAACTCCACAAAGTTTCATTTGAATCCGTTGTGTACTTTTTGAGTTATCCTGCTGACAAACAAATAACAAACCAACAAACGCCACTGAAAACAATACCTCCTTCGGCGGAGGTAATTACAAGTATACAATATATATATATGTATATATATATATATATAAGGGGGTATTATAGAAACCTAATATTAAGATATCAAAATTTCACCCCCCCCCCCCCCCCACGAAAGTTGTGTCATAAGAAACTGAATGATCGTAGAAAAATGGATTTTGGTTTTTATTACTTATTTTGAAAAAAATTAGTTTTACTAAAGTTAGCAATGATCAATTTATGGCTTTGTTTTTTAATGCAAATTTTCGTCAATAAATGAACATAAGTGCTGACGCACCAACCATTTTTTTATAACTAGGGTCTTGAGTTCTTTTATAGTTTTAAGAAGGAAAAAGAATTCGAGGATTCTCATGTTGATGTTTCTAAGTTGTTTTTAATATGTTTACTTTTCACATCTTAATTTTGGTTCAGTAAATTTGAGACATAAAATTAAATTGTATATTCTTTCTTTGTTTTAAATGTAAGGTTTTTTTAAATCCATGGTTGATAATATATGTATATATATATGACGTTGATAATATCCATACACTTTTGCAGATGCCTCCGTTACTAGTTTTACAGCTCTTTCCACTGATTGTTAATGGCAAGGATAATTATTAATTTTAAAGGATGTTCTTTTGCTTTTATAAGATCTTCCTCATGTATAATTGGAGGAACAGACAAATTTATATTTGACCAGTCGATAAGATTTTTAAAAAATCTAGAATTAAAGTTGATAGTGTTGGGTAGTGGACCATTTCTTTGTTTTTATATTCTTTTTTGTAAACAAAACTTTTTCCAGGGCAAATATTCTTGTTTCCATTTATTTATTGGTTAGGCCTGCTAGCAATATATATTCAGGGTGGGCAAAAAAAGCGTTTCTCTTGAGTACTTTTTCTATTGAAGGGGCTAAATTTTCATCAATCTCTTTTAATAAAGTTACGGTGAATTTGTAATGCTTAGAACTTTCAATGAAAAGTGGATTTAACTTGGTTTGAAACTATATAGGAGAGTAAAAATTTAGTATTTTTTACAAGTTTTATGTGAGACTCACATGAACTTTTTTGTAAAATATAGGATCTTAAAATTCTGTTGGCTTTTGTAAGACATTTGCCTCATGTAATGGTCCTGGAGAAAATATTTAGTATCTGAGATTAAAGAATCTAGTAAACTTTAATTTAAGTGTTTTATCTTTCTTTCAACTATTTGAAAAGAAAATATTGAATTTTTGGTAAAGTCTGTAATGATTAATTTTCCTATGGGATCTTCATAAGTCCGAGGTCCTTTTTGTGTGCCATCTAAATGCTTAAAAACATCTCTAAAAGGTAGCTCATTCATGTATAGAAAACAAAATCCAATGAAGTAGTCTTTTAAGAGATAACTTTTTATTTACTCCTGACCATATTCTGACATTGGTGTTGCATCCGTAACACACAAAAGTGACCAAAGTATTTAGGCTTTAATGTTCTTCGATTACTAAAAGTAATTCTTTCGCTTGATCTTCCGCTATGCCTCTTTTGGTGATACGTGATCAAAATATCCAAATGGGGTTCTAAAATATTTTTTTTAAAGAAATAATAATTAAGTTTTAAAATAACATGTTACCCTTAACAATGACTAAATGCTCCTCTTCATCAGCTGAGAAAATATTTTTCGTCTTTATAATATTATCTGCAAAAGTTTATGGATATAATCAACGTCATAGATTTATATTCTCACCATGTGAGGGAATTACTGTATGAAAATTAAGATGTGAAAAGAAATTTATTTCAAAAATAACTTAAAAACATCAACATGAGAACCCTCTTATTCTTTTTCCTTCTTGAAACTATAAAAGAACCCTAGTAGGAGCTGTTATTTAAAAAATGGTTGGTGCGTCAGCACTTATGTTCATTTATTGGCACTAAATACTATTTGACGAAAATTTGCAAAAAATAACAAAGTCATAAATTGATAATTACTAAACTTAGTGAAACTACATTTTTCAAAATAAGTAATAACAAAAAGTTTTGCTTCATAACGAAATCTTTGAACGCAATTTGGGGGTGGGGGGGGGGGTTAATGGGGAGTCAAACCAAAATCCATTTTTCTAAGATAATTTAGTTTCTTATGACGCAACTTTCCCGGGGGGTGAAATTTTGATATCTTAATATTAGGTTTCTATTTTACAATAATAATAAAAATACTTCCTGTTTCGCAAAAAATACCGCTTATCCGATCATTTTTTGTATTTATATAATGGTTATGAAGTTGATATCCATATTCTTTAATGCATTTTTATAATATTTGTTAATGTTAGAAAGTGAATAAAATTTTCATTAGCCAGTATATGTTATAAAAATAGATATAATTAGATATAAATTACTTATTATAAGAGGGATTTAGTTATATCACTAATAATTAAGAATATTGATGAATAATCGAAACCAGCCATATATATATTCAACGTCAGTATTCCCTAGACAAGTACATAGTAAGTGTACATAATATTTTATTGATAATTATTTTTTATTCTAAAGATACCCCTCTAATCCAATAGACACATAACTTTCATTTTTTTATAACAATTTTATTGATGAATGCCAAATCACAGATTGTCGGCTTTTTAACAAAACGGAAATATATGAACTCAACGGACCTACGAGTAATTTTGATATAAACTACAGCCAGATATACTAATTGTTCCCTGAAGATTCTGCCTCTTGGCAACGATTTGCGGATCCTTGCTGCAGAGGAGGTCAAATATTTACCATCTAAATCTCTGCCTCATTTAATTTTTGTACGGCTGATACTGAAAATTCAAATAATGTATATTAAAGAAATAATTGGAACCGTTTGTAAGTATATATGTTATGTAAATCGTTTGGGTGATTTAGAGTATTCGCCTTTTGCATCGATTATCATATGTGTACGCTCCGTATAGTTGTCAAATGACTTCTCCATAGCCTTTATTGGAACGGTTTGTAATCATCAAATATAGTTGAGAGGACAGATTGAAACATAACGCTAAAAATACCACCCAATTGCTGTAGTAGGTCATATTAATATGTTTTATCTTTAATGTTCGTATATCCTGACCGTAAAATATGCACTTTTCTTACTCTTTTGGAAATATTTCATACATTAATAAAATTGATTCATTTGAATGTCTTTTCGAAGTATGTGAATACCTTTTCCCTAATCTAGAGATTCTGAGAATCCAAACCAATAAATCCTCTATGCAAATATACGAGCTTATTGCAAATCGATACTTAAAACAATTCCTGAAATGTGCATTGCTTCAGTTTCCTATGGTTTTGCATCAAGCAATGAGAGATAATGTACATCAACGTGTAATTTACATTCATATGTCTATTTGAACGTGTTTTGTGTTCAATGCACTTCAAATATATCAGAAGATCTCAATTCATGGAGAAATATATATGTTGGAAGTCATTGATATGCAAAAAATATCAATGGATTTAAAAAATGTCAGAGCCTGAGTTACTAATGTATCAATCTTTGAATTAGTGAAATAATTTGTAGTGTTTCCAGTCTATTCGCGATGTTGATTATACTAAATTATATTATACTAAACTTTTGCAGATGCATCCCTTCCTAGTTTTATAGATCTTTTCACTGATTGTAAATAGCAAGGATAAAATTGTAACTGCAAAATTGAAGGAGCGGGCAAATCACTTTATTTTTATATTTTAGTTGATATTGTTTGGCGGTAAAAAAAATATTTTTGTCCCTTTTTTGGTTTAATCAACAATGCTTCTGGATAACTCCTGGACCGTCGCCGCGAATGAAATTAAGTACTTCCCATCAAAGTCAAAGCATCTTTTAAAAATAATGAAAAAAATATTGAAATTTTATTAATCCGTATTATTTGTTTATTGTAGTGCATTCATTTTTTATTTGATTTTAGAAATGTAAAATTGTTTTAATCTTTTATGAAGTTTTAATTTTAGATTACAATGTCTATTTATGTATTTTTATACACAATAACTTCATGTAAATAAAGATTTGATGGAAAAAAATGTTTCATAAGTAAATATCCTTAAAGCTTAGCCTTTTAAAAAAGATTTTGTAATCAATATTTTTTTAATGAAGTCAATTCATGTCCATTTCTTGAAATAAAGTTACGGCGAATTGGTATTACTTTGAGTACCCATGCAAATAGTATATGACTTGATTTGAAACAAGTTGGAAACTTAAAAATGAAGTTTATATGAGACTCAAATGGATTTTTATGACATAAAAGATCTTAAAATTTTGTTTGTTTCAGTGAGCCATCTCGCCTCATGTACTTTGCTCCTAAACATGAAAGTTATCCGAAATAAGTATTTTTGTCAATTTTTATCAGAGTTTATAGAATCCACAGATATATATATATATATATATATATATATATATATATATATATATATATATATATATATATATATATATATATATATATAATAATACTGACAAAAATATGGTGTGCCCATTTCAAGTGGCATTATTATATTTCATATCACAATGATGTTTTACTTCAAATATGGGACTTCCATACGGAAATTAAACTTTTCTATCATTTATTCGATCAACACATGAGTCTTTATAGAGTTATTTAACGGCCTCTGCTATTCCATTAATGGAGTCTTTTGTCCCTTTTGTAATAGAAAAAAAAACTTTTATCATGGACTTTCTTTCTATCTTTTCATAAAACATATATAAAAATATTGACATGGTCAGGGCGGATATAAAGATATTTTCTTTTCATCTTATGCATGATATGTATAGAACATAACTTTTTATATTGATGATGTGATGAAAAAACTTATTTCATATCAATATTTAATAACATTGCTCTCGTACTCTTTATTGACTGAGTAAGTAGAACATACAGTAAGAAATCGTTTGTTTGTGCGTATACATTGGAAAATGTAAAGAGTTCGACAATATATTCAGTCATCACATACAAAAATAAGTCTCATTTATGTATATATACAATTATATAATGTACTATTATGTTATTGTCATACTCTGAATTATACAGTTTATTGTTACGACTAAAGTTCTTTGAAGGAAGCTTCTAAAAGTTTTTTAATGACTGTTTTTTTCTTTTTTGAAATCGTGTGCCATCACAAAAAAAAAAGAACTTGATTTTAAATATCTACTGAAAGTCAACCCACATTACTGATCCTCAAACATCGAAAGGAAACACATATAAAAACAATCAAAACTATAAAGGGATTATTCATTGAAGTTAAAATCATAATAATTTTATTAAAGCTTATTAGTTTTATCATATCATGTTTTACATTCTCTAAGGCGTATGGGCAGCATTTCAGATGATTTCACGCAAAATTCATTTTTTCCCTGTATTCAGTTCTTATGTAAAAGTCGAAGTAGTTGCGTATATAATACATAAGAAGACATTTTAGTCTTAAATTATTACAACGACAAAAGAACAACCAGAACAAATTAGAATAAATAAATACAATAATATCACAATGGTATAACAGACTTAGGTATATAACAAACTAAAATTAGCATTAAAATAATGAATCTTAGCGTTGAATTAAAAGACTAATACAGAATTAAAAAATCATAAAGCTAATGAAATTTTAATAACTTCTTAATTACTTTAATATGGCTGAGAGACTTGGTGGGAAATAGTAGATTTCCCTCGAAGCGAGTGTCCACGAGTTGTTGGTTACGGAGGGGATTTTGAGAGTGAGAGCTCCATATCTGGCGGTGGCTGTGATGATAATTCCACGGAGATCCTGGGGACTTAGAAATTCAGTCGAAGTTAATTTGCTCGCAATTCTTGCCTTAGCATTTAAAAGTGCAAAATCGATTGCCCTAGAGACGTTTGTTCGATTGTTTTTCCGTTTGGACAGCCCAAAAAGGACCACAGCTTTAATTATACCTTCATTGGCAATGTCCATTCCTTTTACGTTTGTTACAATTAGTCTTTTTAGACACTTAACGATTTCTTTTACAACAAATGGTGTCACTGATATAGAAATGACCAAAAGATGAAGCATACACGCTCCATGCTTAAAACCCCGAAGCCAAACCCATTAAACACCGACATCAAGATACCCAACTTCTTGTCCAAGCCTTAACTGGGCATGGACCATTTCTCTCTCATTTGAGTAAATGGAAAAACACGAGTGAAATATGTGATCTCTGCTTTGAAGAACCACAGACTGCTCATCATTTAATCTACAAATGCTCCGCTTTGTCCTACGAAAGGCGCCTAGTTTCGCAAGAGGAGGATGAGGAAACATAAATAATCAAATTTTTAAAATGTACAAAGATAAAGAATGTTATTATGAAAAAAATTAATTTATAAAAATGATTCTTTGTACACCTTGGCATTTGAAAATGTCTCCTCCATCTCATAAAGGAGAGGTGAACAAAATTTGCAAAAAATATATGAATCTCCCTGGCCTCCCCTCTAAATGGAACAATCGGATTCTTGAATCATTACTTGGCATTCATGATGGAAGGAAATTCACTTCTCAATTGATGATTTTGTTTTTTACAAGACTATGTAAAGATTGTGGGTGTTTATTCAACTCGACACTTCATGTATTTGTGGAGTGTCGTGTGGTGAAAATTCTCAAAGATTTTATTTTTTAAACTCACCTAATCTCCGTTGTGAATCTTCAAATGCTTGGAAAGGCATTGTTCTCTTCGGCCTCGGAAAGAACAACAAATCACCGGAGTCTAAGGCACTGACCTTTAGTATTTTAAACTCAAAGGCCCTGATATGTCAAAAGCTGTCTTTCAACGAACCCCTGCATCCCTTCGAGCTGAGGAACATATTTTTGTAGGCAGCAGCAAAATATGCAGCTTTATCTTTGAAAATCCCCTCGCTGGAAGAAAGAGCAACGTGGACGCCTGCCGGAAGAATCATTAAATATTTCCCAAGTCTCTCCCTCCAACATCAAAAACTGATAAAATTATTTCAAAAAATTATGCTAATATATAGCTTTCTGAATTTCTATGTTTTTTTGTTTAGAGTTTTAAAATATTTAATAGTTCTGTAATTGATTGTAAAATGATTTTAAAAGATGATTTGTATTGTTTTTTAATTTATATAATATTTTATTGTTTGTGTTCCTCCCTAGAGCAAAAATTTTAAACTATAAGGTTTATTTAAGTTTTTATAACGTATTTGCTTTGGGTTTTATGTAAATGTCTCTTTATTTACATTATAAACGAACTGGTTAATTTAAAACAAATATGATTACTCTACTTTTACTGTCGTAACACAGATACCCCAATGTGTTGTTGTGTTCTTTACTTAGTTTATGTATATCTGTATAAGTTTGTCTATTGTAAACAGTAATAAATTTCTAACTAACTAGTCTTTTTAGAATATATATAACTGGGCAATCTACAAATGCGTATATGATATTATTATATAATTTGCTACAGTCTTTACAATGTGAGTTAAATACAATACAATTAGAGGCCACTTGCAGCTTGGCCGTGAATTTTCTCCCGTCATGAATTCCCTTCATAGAACGTTCAATTCTTATCCTCCAGTTACTCGGAAGTTCAGAGCTTTAACGAAAACATCTTTTATACGTTGCACTTCCTCACTAACACTCAGAACTGACATTTTTAAATACCATGAACAAGGAGTTAGGTGCGTATTTCCGGCTCTATAGAGAGGGTATTTAAATCTCCCTTCATTGAAAGGATTAATAAGCTGAGATGAATGAACTGATAGCGCCTTATTGACAATAGCCCTTTGTTCAAAAGAAGCCGGGCTAAATAATTCATTGAAGATAAAATCATTATATTTTAATAAAAAAACTTATTGGTCTTATCATAACATGTTTTACATTCTTCAAGGCGTATGGGTAGCATTTCACATGATTTCACGCAAACTTCAATTACTCTGCCAAAGGCCCTGCAATCTTAATGCTGATGGAAGAGTAAGTTATTTGCCCTGATATCATAATCACCCTCAGTACATCTTCCCCATAGAAATCTCCTGTGTATATATACATATATGTATGTATATATATATATATATATTTATTTATTTATTTATATATATATATATATATGTATAAATATGTATGTATATATATCTTTATATGAATATTTTATAGGGTTTTTACATTTCCTTTTTATAGGGGAAATATACACACTAATAATAAATAATAGAAATTAATTATTAACAAAATGGGATATTTTATGCCTTTCTCAGCTAATGGAGATATTTAAAAAGGCATTAAAATGCTCATATATATTTAAAAATATGCTCAATGTACTCAAAATAAGAGGGAAAAGGAGAGGGAAAGCAGCATATTATACAGATTTAAACGACTAATATTTTCAAGGGTTTTATACTGAACAAGACACATTAATTCAAATATTAGGGTTTTAGATTGCAATATGAAATGCTAAAATAAAATATTTCATATTTATTATATTTTAAAATAATTAATCCAAAAGTAAAGGTTTCACATAAGAAATATATATAATATTCATTATTTTTTAAACAATTTTAAATTGTACTAGAAGCGCTATCCTACATATATACTGCAAAATGTGTTATAATTCAAATATTGTTGAATAAAAGTGATGAATTGTTTAATGTTAAACCACTGTCTTATATTCAAATTTCTTATAAAAATCCCGAAACGTGATAAAAGTCAAATATTATTTTAAAATTGTAATCAATAATTTTATCTATTTTAAGCCTGAAATTAATGGAAGTATTTTTATTACTAATATGAAAATATTCAGAGTTTCTTGGAAGAATAAGTGTAAGTATTCAAAACAAATGATATTGCATTACATTTTGAAGACAAAATAATTTTGATATTATTTTTGTGAGATTTTGTCTTTGCACTTAAATGTTACTCGGAAGCAATGACAATATAAGCGATAATTGCTTATTAATCAGTGCTCTTATATAATAATATATCTATATTTGCATATATGAACAAAGGAAGTTAAAACGAACATTTAGCTTTTGATATTTTTATAATAAATATTTATCGACAATTAGAAAGAAAAGATAAAAAAGTTTTAATTGTGGTAAACTATATAATGATACTCTTTATGCTTTCGTCGATTGTACCATGTTAATTATTTTGAAGTAATTTTTAGAGTTAAATTATGTTTTCCTTTTGAATTTTATGCTAGGCTTTGTGAAAGCATATATACTCTTCGGTTCTTTTAAACATTTTAACACTAACCAGGCCGGGTTATTTTGGCTCCTCTATAGCCGGGGGGGGGTGGATTCCACCCCCCCCCCCTCAGATCTCGGCAACGGAGCGACGAAAATTTGTGAAATTTGGCACACAACTAGGTCTCCCACTAATGTACAACCACACGAAATTTCATCACCATAGAACAAAGGGTTTTTTAATTATGCATGTTAATTTATTCAAATATGCAAATTTTGCATCAAAATGTGATCTTTCATACACATAACAGAAATTAATGCCACTAGCATCAATCTTTAGCATTATTACATCATAGTATCATACTGATATATCATACATGTCACAGAACAGGTAAAATTAATTTGCATACAGTAATTAATTATGCAAATTAGTCGGTATTTATGCATATTTCCAATTAATGCAATCAATGAAATTGCCGCGCGGACGTTCGCAAAATGACCTGCCGCACCGTAGGAGTAGGTCCGATTTTTTCGAAAATGGTATCAAAAGATGCGCAATACTTCAATCTTAAAAGTCATAAAATTTTAGCGCGTAATTATTTTTTTTCACGAAATATTCCAGAAAAACCGGAGGGGGGGCGGATTCCGCCCCCCCCCCCGGCCTGGTTAGGGTTAAATATAACTCTTCAGAAGGAAAAGCTATTTCATCAGCTATTATGAACTTTAAATCTTATATACGACAAAAATTGACATATGGTAAGTGTGTGGACGTTACTAACTTAAGAGCAATTATGATATCCACTGCAGCGAGATATTGTGCCCTGGAAATTATGATTCCCGATGCCTGTGATGATTCCTGGACATATGCGTATAGGATAATACGTTACTTCCCTTCAAACTCTGCACAACATCTCCAAGCGTTGAAGAGGAGTTCAAAACTTTACTACCAACTCACCGCCGAATCTTAGAACTATTTTTTTAATTCAAATTTATAAGTTTACATAATTTCGATTTAAAAATGATTATTGTGTTTGAAAGTCTCTTTTGGATTGATCACTTTTGATATTGTATTATTTGTTTAAAAATGTTTAGGTCTTTTCGTTGGAAAATAGTTTAAACTAAAATGTTTATTTAGGTTATGTATTTTTTAACTAAATTTTCCTAGTTTATATTTGGTTTCATGTTGAGCATTTATATATACATCCAAGCTGAACAAAGACCCTACCGTCTCTCACCGTCAAGATCTCCTAAAACATGAATTTACGGTTTCAAAGACGCCTATATGACTTCATAAGGCTTCTGAAGAGTCGAATAAGAAAACTTCATTGATTTTTAATTTAACATTTATTTTACTTTTAGGAACTATTTATATGTTTTAATAATTAGTTCTTAGTCTTTTTTGAAGTATTTTAATATTGTTTATCTTATCTTAGATATTATTTTACGTGATAGATATGATTTTATAGTTGTAACTGCTTTTGATTGATTGTATATTTCATATGTGATTTCATTTTTACCTCCGCCGAAGGAGGTATTGTTTTCACTGGCGTTGGTTTGTTGGTTGGTTTGTTTGTCAGCAGGATAACTCAAAAAGTACGGAACAATTCGGATGAAACTTTGTGGAGTTGTTGGAAATGCCAAAAGGACAAGTGACGTGACGGTGGAGATTTGCACTCTCTGAGTGTATATATGCCTGTAGTTTTATACTTAAGTACGGTTTGAATTTTAAGCAATAATGTTTAATTATATATACATATGTATATAACTCTTATAGAATAAAGTCATATTTAAAAAAAGACCTTAATATGGAAGAAAAACAATGCTAAGAAAAAATAATGTGATTTAGTTTTGTAGATTACAGCTTTTTCAAATTAAAAAATAGTTATTGTTTTGTTCTGGCATAATACAATTGAATTTAAAACAGCACTTTATATGAATATTCTGTTCGTAATTAATTCCATCCAGGGCTTTCTGCATTAAGAGGCACGTGCATGGAAGGGCATTCCTTTTATCTTTGATATAATTCTTCTTTTCTTTCCCCTCTCTCGTTCTGAAAGGGGGCTGTTGTTGCAAAAAGGAGAGGCAAAAATATGTTTATATGGCAATATATGTAGAATATTACATATTGAGGTTGATTTATGTTTGACTATTGCATTAAATTATTACCTACAAAAATTGTTTATGATCCTTTAGGCTCCTAATTTATGAGGGGGGGGGGGGGGAGACCTGCTTCCCATTGGAACTTCAAGAAAAAAAACTATCCTATTGCGCATTATTTTAAATAAATGTTTGACATGACAAAATTTTGTATCCAACCGAAGGAGAGAAACTGCCAAAAATGTGAGTTAAAGTTTTTTTAAATATATAAATTACTCTTTCGCCCTTCTTAAATTACCTCTCCAGGAGGGAGATAGATCGAGACATTAAATTATGCATTAAGCCTTTAAAAACCCTCTTTTGACCTCTGCAGAAAAATGGTTCAAGTACAGGGTCCTTAGCGGAACATTCCAAGTTGGGAAACACTTCGGTAGTGGAGAAGGTAAAAACTGTTATTTCTGCAGAGAGGAACTCGAAACTTCGAAACACCTTCTGTGGTCTTGTAGAAAACTCCTCAAGTTTTATGAGGAAACGATAGGAATAATTAAAAGCCACTGAAAATTACAACCTCCAAGAACGACTTCATATCATTCAACGTGGGAGAAGAAGCGGACCATATCAACGCAATTATTACAAAAACCAGTTTTATTTATGCAATAAAAGCAAAAAAAGAAATTTTATGTGATTCAGTGATAATTATGACAAAAAACTATTCTAAATTGTTAAAAAATCTTAAAGCATAATTGTTTTTAGTACGTGTTTTAACATATTTTAATTTTTGGTTACTTATGTTTTCAATCTTATGCTACTTTTATTACTTGTTTTTCTGTCTTTGTTTTGAAATGAAAAATAAATGCTTATAGTCTGCGGACTATCAAAAAAATTGCTTGAATCTTTTTGCAACCATAAAATATATTTTATATCATCAAAAAGAAAGAATGAGCTATGACTTGTTATATTGAGAAAAAATTAAGTACTGTGGCAGTAATTTAATTACTGAATATAGGTATATTAACATAGGAGCAAGCACACTTTTGGAAATAATTTGATGTATTTGTTGGAATAGTTTTAATAGAATCATATATATATATATATATATATTGTTGTTTTTTGCCTATTTGGTTCTATAGATCTGCATCCGACTGGACATAAATAAGCATTACAGCGTTAAAAGCAGTCTATTGAACCTAGGATCTGATCAATGAGGTTGACCAAAACTGACATAATACATCCCTCTCGGGATTAGAACCTGCGCCCCCCATATTGAGAGTTGAACCACCATCATTTTTTCATAGATGTGTTTAATCCCTTTTAATATTTTGCATTTTGCTAGTTAATCAACCACTGAGGCACTAATTAAATTTAAAAAGTTCTTTTTATATAGTGGCAAACCTTCTTTCAAAAATTACTTATTGTTTATTTGATAAGCATAAACAATTTAATTAATCTTTGTATGCATATTATTTGTTCATAGTGAAACAACAATGAATAAATCATAAGTTTATTTGGGGGCAAAAATTTGTCAAATTAATTAAATTAGTATGTCCAATTGTGTAGCATACATATTTTTATAGCATGAATAAATTATACTCAAATCCAATTATTAAAGAAGGGTTTTACACTTATGACCTCAAATGCTGAAGTTAATCCACTGTAATATCATCATCTACCATAAATTACACTGGCCAACAGCCAAAAAAAGGTCGGACTAATTTACCATAATTCATATAGAGTTTTATTCACTGATTCCAAATATGGTATTCATTTTTCAAAGTTAGTGATAAATTCAGAGCTAAATGGATTTCAATTTTTTTAGCATTTTTTAGATTCAGAGCCATTTTTGGCATACAAGGACTGAAGTATAGAAAAATAAAAAGCAATGATTTGATAGAGCTTAGATCAAAGTACTCATTTCAATTTTTACTTCGTCTCTGGCACATTTAAACTTTAAAATATATGTCATTTTGTACGAAAAATGAAGGGTTTTTCTTAGAGACTCACTGATCCTCACTGTTCCTCACTCAAAGGTCTTACATGATTAAAAATTCATATGTATATGAAGAAAAAATATCAAGCTTTAATTTGATATGCTTAATGTTCTATAAAATGCCTTATTTTAATCAAAATTAGCAAATGAATATTTTTTAAATCCTCTCCATTTTGCCCTTTTTTAGAGAAATTCATAACTCACCCAGTGAGATAGAAACAGAGAGAAACTGACGTCACAATGTATGTAAACAATAAAGAGTAATTTTCCTTCTTTCATTGGAATTTGAGTGTTTTTTCCCGGAAATCTTCTGAGGATCCAGGATTCCTAATGAGTGGCCTGCCGGCTGTGCCGTCGAACACAACATTTGTGAGAAGAATTCATCGTGACACAGCCTCGGATCAAGCATGGAGCAAAGAGTGGAAGCTTAGGAGGACATGACTCCCCAGAGGGTGCTTAGCCTATTCTCTTTGCATCAAAGAGGATGATGAGTCGGAGACAGACAGACCCTCAAGGACATTACCCCCCTCCTCCTCTCTCTTCCTTAAGGCTGGTTGGCTGGCTCATTCCGTCTGCTCAAAGAAGATGACGTGTCGGGCACCCCGGAGGGAGGGAGGAATGGACTCCCGTGAGAGAGAGAGAGAGAGTCATTGCCTTTGTCCTGTCTACCTACTAGCCTATTCTATCGGGGAGTCTCCTTTTCAAGTGAGACACAGAGAGAGAGAGATAATTAACTTATTATCATCCTGAAGAGTCTCGGGATCGAGAAATAGTGACTTTACACATAGAAGTGGAATCTTTGGGCACCTGGATCGTGAAAAGAGGAAGTTCCTCATGACCTATTCCTACTCATTCGTCTTCAAATATCTACCCTCCCTCCATCCCCCTCTTCCGGATCTGTCTCGGATGACTACAGAGACTCCACTCATGAAGCCTCCTCCTACACGTCTCTTGGACTCGAACGTCTAGAAGAGGAAGTCTCTCAGGCATTGCTCTTCCTCCCTCCGGGTCTCGGATGACTACGGAGACTCCACTCATGAAGCCTCCTCCTACAGGTCTCTTGGATTCGTAATTCTAGAAGAGGAAGTCTCTCAGGCATTGCTCTTCCTCCCTCCGGGTCTCGGATGACTACGGAGACTCCACTCATGAAGCCTCCTCCTACACGTCTCTTGGATTCGTACGTCTAGAAGAGGAAGTCTCTCAGGCATTGCTCTTCCTCCCTCCGGGTCTCGGATGACTACGGAGACTCCACTCATGAAGCCTCCTCCTACACGTCTCTTGGACTCGTACGTCTAGAAGAGGAAGTCTCTCAGGCATTGCTCTTCCTCCCTCCGAGTCTCAGTTGACTACGGAGACTCCACTCATGAAGCCTCCTCCTACACGTCTCTTGGATTCGTACGTCTAGAAGAGGAAGTCTTTCAGGCATTGCTCTTCCTCCCTCCGGGTCTCGGATGACTACGGAGACTCCACTCATGAAGCCTCCTCCTACACGTCTCTTGGACTCGAACGTTTAGAAGAGGAAGTCTCTCAGGCATTGCTCTTCCTCAACAAGCAAATGAAGGAGTCCTCCTCACCCTTCGAGTCTCATCTCTAAAGGCTTGCAATTTGGAAATCAATGTCCATGATATAATATTCTCCGGATCAACCCACCATATTAGTCTCGGAGTCGAAAACAATGGACTTCATGCATGGAAAGGGAAATTTTGGACCTCTTGATTTAAAAAGGATGGATACTTCAAGGCTTCTTGCTTCCCCTTTTAATTTGCCTTCCTAGATTGGAGCCATAATTTTGACAAATTCGATCATCTTAGAATTTGGTGACTTATTACCATTCTTTACGTCGCGTTTCGACCATAGAATCTTCAATTACACCAAGCTTTTCACATTTGAATCCATGAGAGTGAAATAAATTCCTTATATTATTTCAAAGATTCTACAAATAATTTCAACGGAGTCTCTTTCCACTTGGGATATTTATTTTATCCTTATTTTATATTTACCGCATATATTCGTACAGATACTCTGATTGATACACCCGAAATATACACTTGATCACTCATTTGACATCTATTTTTATACTTATATCTATACTTTTAATATTTGTTATTATTAGTGCAAAACTCAGTGCCTTGCTTTTTCATGTATTTTTTTTTGTTAAATATCGAGTCACTGTGTGCTGCGTTGAAGAGGTTTATTCAGGGAAATGAGAGTAATAAACACTAAAAGGAAATTTTTCCCTTTTACTTCGCGTAATTAACTTGGAAACGGAAGTGGCCAGAGTCAGATTTGTGTTTAAAAAATTATTACAGAGCAGTATCTTGTCTAAGGACTCCATTCTAGTTCCTATAAGTGATGTAAGACAAATTATGTTTTATATAAAAATCAAAACGTTTAATAATATAATTAAGTAGGTAATTAATACTTTTCTGCAATTCCTAGGCTAGACAAGATTAGGTAGGACCTTAAGTGATAAATTAGCATCAAGTATACTCATGATAAGGTCAATGATAACTATTTTCATTTCAGATTTTTATTAATGGGCTATATTTTATTTGTAAATTTTAACTATAGTAGTAATAAGCATTTCTTTCTTTAGGGGGCAGAAATACAGATTATATCATAAAATATATTAACGAACACCTTACCTTCACTTAAGAATTGTGAAGATCAATACTCTGTTGTGTATTCTTTTAGAATAATTCTTTATATTTATATTACAAAATACTTTTACCATAATTACAAGAAATACGAGCTGATATCGTTAGAAAAATCAACAAAAGTTGTGAAGGTGTTTTTATTTCAATACAAGAATATAAAACCTATAAATGTGAAATAAGTCAGATCACCCTTGAATTATGAAATATGTAAATATAAAGTGGTCGTTTGGGGTTCTTCCTTCAAACACGACGAAAACGGAAAAATATGTTTCACTTTATATAAATGTCAAAGAAGAGGAAAATCTTATAAAATAAAAAAAAGAGTCTGTTCAGAGGGCTTCATTACAAAATATAAGGTCCCAAGGTAGAAGTGTATAGTATCCATTGAAGAATAATGATGTTCCTTATAAATACATGAACCATGAAGCAATCTACATATTTGCAAGAGAAAGGGGTGAAGCCATAATGGAGTCCTCCTTCAAGATCCACGGTTCCAAAGGAGACGAATATGCTGGGTTCATCAGGAGAATAACCATTGATTTCCAAATTATGAGACTCGGAGGGTGAGGAGGACTCCTTCATTTGTTTGTTGAGGAAGAGCAATGCCTGAGAGACTTCCTCTTCTAGAATTACGAATCCAAGAGACGTGTAGGAGGAGGCTTCATGAGTGGAGTCTCCGTAGTCATCCGAGACCCGGAGGGAGGAAGAGCAATGCCTGAGAGACTTCCTCTTCTAGACGTTCGAGTCCAAGAGACGTGTAGGAGGAGGCTTCATGAGTGGAGTCTCTGTAGTCATCCGAGACAGATCCGGAAGAGGGGGATGGAGGGAGGGTAGATATTTGAAGACGAATGAGTAGGAATAGGTCATGAGGAACTTCCTCTTTTCACGATCCAGGTGCCCAAAGATTCCACTTCTATGTGTAAAGTCACTATTTCTCGATCCCGAGACTCTTCAGGATGATAATAAGTTAATTATCTCTCTCTCTCTGTGTCTCACTTGAAAAGGAGACTCCCCGATAGAATAGGCTAGTAGGTAGACAGGACAAAGGCAATGACTCTCTCTCTCTCTCTCTCTCACGGGAGTCCATTCCTCCCTCCCTCCGGGGTGCCCGACACGTCATCTTCTTTGAGCAGACGGAATGAGCCAGCCAACCAGCCTTAAGGAAGAGAGAGGAGGAGGGGGGTAATGTCCTTGAGGGTCTGTCTGTCTCCGACTCATCATCCTCTTTGATGCAAAGAGAATAGGCTAAGCACCCTCTGGGGAGTCATGTCCTCCTAAGCTTCCACTCCTTGCTCCATGCTTGATCCGAGGCTGTGTCACGATGAATTCTTCTCACAAATGTTGTCTACGACGGCACAGCCGGCAGGCCACTCATTAGGAATCCTGGATCCTCGGAAGATTTCCGGGAAAAAACACTCAAATTCCAATGAAAGAAGGAAAATTACTCTTTATTGTTTACATACGTTGTGACGTCAGTTTCTCTCTCTCTGTTTCTATCTCACTGGGTGAGTTATGAATTTCTCTAAAAAAGGGCAAAATAGAGAGGATTTAAAAAATATTCATTTGCTAATTTTGATTAAAATAAGGCATTTTATGGAATATTAAGCATATCAAATTAAAGCTTGATATTTTTTCTTCATATTCATATCAATTTTTAATGATGTAAGACCTTTGAGTGAGGAGCAGTGAGGAACAGTGAGTCTCTAAGAAAAACCCTTCATTTTTCGTACAAAATGACATATATTTTAAAGTTTAAATGTGCCAGAGACGAAGTAAAAATTGAAATGAGTACTTTGATCTAAGCTCTATCAAATCATTGCTTTTTATTTTTCTATACTTCAGTCCTTGTATGCCAAAAATGGCTCTGAATCTAATAAATGCTAAAAAAATTGAAATCCATTTAGCTCTGAATTTATCACTAACTTTGAAAAATGAATACCATATTTGGAATCAGTGAATAAAACTCTATATGAATTATGGTAAATTAGTCCGACCTTTTTTTTTTGTTGATTTTTGTTGGCCTGTGTTATCTGACTGTAAACAAAGAAAATATAACATGGTTTGTTGGCGAGTTATACATTAACTTCCTTTTGTTATACCTGAATGGCGCTTCATGTTCATATCTTGAATCTCTGATTTTGGCATATCATCATTGGCAATTCCAATAATCTTTTCCTTATAACTAATAGACGCTCAAAAAAGTAATATCATTATTTACCTACTACGACAGTTAATTTTATTACAAAACTACCATAAAAGGCATATTTAAAGTATCCTTTTATTTGTTGGTTGGTTCCCTTAAAGATAATATATATATATCCATATGCCTTGCGCCATGGGCTGTCCTTAAGTTACATGCAACTCATGGTTAATCAACTCGTCAGGTTTCATGTACATACTTTGTTTGGTGGTAGACTTCTCACTCCGCTCTTGCTCCCTAGAGAACTAATAAAGAACTTATATGTAATTTATTCTGAGTAGAAGGCCTGGTTGGCACTAAGTGAGAATCCCTTCTAATACAATAATAATTATTTAAAAAAGATTATATCTTGCGGACATGAGGACGTGACTTTTAACTGCATTGTATTTTTTAATATCAGTTGGGGGGTTTCTTGAGTAAGAATGAGGGGAAGTGTGGAAAGGACATGCCCCCCCCCCCCCCCTCAGCCCATAGTAGATAATGAGAAGCAATTCCAAGGAGAATGAGGCCTTTCGAAGCGAGAAAAAAGACGTCCTCTTTTCCCTCACTTGTTTTCCTTTTCCTCCTTCTTATCTTTCTTCTTTTTTTTATAGATACATATGATTGATTGAAAATTGATTGTTTCACACATCATGCTAGACATCAAACTTTGTATCTCTTTTTTACAGGCGTTGCCATTCTCACATAGATTTAGAATTGTAATATATGTATGTATCCAGGATTTGTATACATTTATTTAAGAACTATCATTTATTTATATTCTAAACTTCAAATAATTCATCCTCTAGGCAAAAATTATGTGACCAAATTATATTTTATATATATATATAATTTCCCAAAATATACATCCTGTAAACGTAATTATGTATCCAAAATTTCCAATATACATATGCATTAGAGGTTCGTTTGATTAAACGAAAGTAATCATTCATATCATTTTGAACTACTCAATATCTTGGATTAAATGCATGCTGAAAATTCATATAGAAGAATGTTTTTAAATATTCGCATATGTCAGGACTATTTCCTTTTTATGATACAAATTGTGTTTCTCTACAAAACTGGATGTAATAAATTTGATTTATGATGATTTTAAGTTTTTAATATATAAAAATAAATGCAATTTATATATATATTCATACAAAAAAATATATAACGTAATATATATATAGTCATTCCCCAAAAAATTACTTCATTGAAATTTTGGGTTCATGGATTCAAATGAAATTTACACCATAGATAATTAAGTCTTTTCATTAGATGTTTTAAGTTTAGTTCGAAATTTGTTGTCTGAGCAAAGTTTACATGCCTCTTAAATTTGGGCTTTTTTCCCGGCCAAATCCCGGCCTTATCTTTTATTGGAAATTTTCCGAGTTCCTTATGGAGTTTTTTGAAAACCTATAAATTGAAAATATTTTAGTGTTTTATATTTATACTTGAATTGCCCATTTTGAGCATTTGAAAGATCTATGGTAATGAAATTAAACTTTTGTTTTTTGCCTTGATGCCACTTTTTTATAGACAATCGGCTCTCCTGATTCCTCTTTGTTTTTGGACAAAAAAACTGGGGGCCTTGAGTTGATAGAAGAGACTTTTCTACAAAATATCAAAAATTCAGAAATGTTTTTTTTGTTTAAACCGGAAATTAAGGATTCATTTTGGAAATTGAGTAGATCTTTTAGATTGCCTTATCATCATCATTATATTTGTGTATTAGATGACGTAAATGGAATATTTAATTCCTCCTTATATAGAGTATATTGATATAGACACACAGATAAAGAAAGACACAGATTATTATATATATATAATATATATATATATATATTATATATTATATATATATATATATATATATATATTAATATATATATTATATATATTATATATATTATATTAAATTACTCATCCTGAGAGTCCCGGATCGAGAAATAGTGACTTTAACACATAGAATTGAATCTTTGGGCACCTGGACGTGATAAGAGGAGGTTCTTCATTACCTGTTCCTACTCATTTTCTTCAAATTCTACCCCCCCCCTCCATCCCCCCTCTTCCGGATCTGTCTCGGTTGACTGACTACGGAGACTCCACTCATGAAGCCTCCTCCTACACTTCTCTTGGACTCGTCAATCACGAAACATGTCTCTTCCAACAAGCAAATGAAGGAGTCCTCCTCATTCCTCAGCCTTCGAGTCTCATCTCTAAAGGCTTGCAATTGGAATGATATCAATGTCCATGATATAATATTCTCCGGATCAACCCACCATATTAGTCTCGGAGTCCAAAACAATGGACTTCATGTATGGAAAGGAAAATTTTGGACCTCTTGATTTAAAAAGGATGGATACTTCAAGGCTTCTTCTTCCCCTTTTCATTTGCCTTCCTGGATTGGAGCCATCATTTTGACAAATTCGATCATCTTATAATTTTGTGACTTATTACTATTCTTTACGTCGCGTTTCGACCCTAGAATTTTCAACTACACCAAGTTTTTCACATTTGAATCCATGAGAGTGAAATAAACTCCTTTTTTACGGTTATAAATTTATATAGACAACTATAAATAAATAAATAAACTCCTTATTTTATTTCAAAGATTCTACAAATAATTTCAACGGAGTCCCTTTCCACTTGGATATTTGTTTCATCCTTATTTTATATTTACCGCATATATTCGTACAAATACTCTGATTGATACACCCGAAATATACACTTGATCACTCATTCGACATCTATTTTTATACTTATATCTATACTTTTAATATTTGTTATTATTAGTGCAAAACTCAGCGCCTTGCTTTTTCATGTATTTTCTTTGTTAAATATCGAGTCACTGTGGGCTGCGTTGAAGAGGTTCATTCAGGGAAATGAGAGTAATAAACACAAAAAGGACCTATATATATATATATATATATATAATATATATATTATATATAATATATATTATATATGTAAAAACAAATTATCAACGTATAAAATATTGATTCAAAAAACAAGACATGTAAAAGTTAAATATGAATGGAGTTTCGAATATAATTTTAACAATAAAAAGTTGAATATTTGTAGTAGAAACCTCTTATACTAGAGGCTTGTTGATGGAAAATACTTAATTAGATTGAACAACATCATTTAGAATATGAATATATGCAATAAATTATTAAAATTACTCAATCGAAATGTTTTAACTAGTTAGATGTATATAGACCTTTCACTCTCGGGAGTTTTCGAACCTCCATACTTAACATGAGAGATGATCACGCCTACACATTGAGCTAACGTGCTCCCTTTTAGTATGGATTTCCATTACTTTACAGGGGTGTGCAGGTGAATTTAGACTTTTTTTAGCACGGAAACAAGATACTCATATCCAAGAACAAGACCTTTTAATTGAATTTTTTCATATCACAACAAATTTAAATGACTTTTCTTAATGTTCATTCAATCCAACTTCCTCCTTTCACAATAACAGCCTCCACACGGTGCCTGACCAACGGCATGAGCCACCTGTTCCCTGGACAAGTTGGCCACTGCCTGAATGATGGCAGCTTTCAAGGAGTCCACAGTGTTGTGAGCACGCTTGTTAGTGTCCCTCTCAAGGACACCCCACAAGTAGTAGTCGCAGGGGATGAGGTCAGGGCTGCTGGAGGGGCCAGAACTCCTTTGACCAGAACATGTCGAGATTCTCTAAGCACCAGTTTTGCACCAAATTGGACGTGTGGGCGGGAGCTCCATCTTGCTGGTAGAGATAAGGTCTACCAGCAGCAATCTGGGTCATCCAGGGCTTTACCACAGTCTGCATGACGTCCAGGTAGACTTTCTTGTTGACATTTTGCCCTTGGCAAAGAAGTGAGGAGGCATGATGTCTCCCTCGCTGGACATGACCTCCGGTCGGAACTTGGTTGTTCCAATGATAGGGACCTCATCTGGGTCACTGGCAATCCATCTGTCATTCTGACGGTTGATTTTCGTATCAACACAGAAGATTTTCTCGTCCGAGAAGAACCTGATTCGTCCGGCAGCTCGGTGTTTCAATGACCGGATCAACAACTCCATATCTCTCCAACCTCTTCTTCTTCATTGCATCAGAAAGCATCTGACGAACTCTCAGGACGTAGCTGTTGCACCTCAGGTCCTCATGAATGGCATGGAGAAAGTGGTCCTGTGCACATTTAGCCTTTCAGCCAGTGTCGACATGGGAACACTTGGATCGTCATTGATCATCTTCTGGAGGCGATCAATGAAGTCGGCGCTCCTCTTCCTGACTTGGGATCGGTCTGGAGTCTTTCTTTCCGGTGTTAGGAATCCTTCCTCGATGTCCTCCAACGCCTTGAAGGACTTGGCAATGCTGTAAACAGTAGCTTTGGGGAATTTGAAGAAGTCGATGATCTCCTTGGGCGCACGGCCGCAACGGAGCGCCACAATAATGGCCGTCCTGCGCTCAAGTTCCGATTACATTTTCAATCTTTTTGTTATTAAACAAAGCTCATAGGATCTCCTAACCAGTTCATACATTTTTAAGCTTCTACCCTAACTGGTTTCTGAGATACAAGTACTCAAAGTTGGTCTAGATTCGCCTGCACACCCCTGTATATGTATAATTCATTCACTCTTCTGAATAAAAAAAATGTCTTAGACAAATATATACTTTTACATAAAATATACCCATCAGGACTCTTCTCCAAAATGCAAAATATTATCTCCTTTTTACAAACAAAATGATTGAAGTAACACTTTTCTACGGACACACACACACCTGATACGTCTACATTTATCATATGAAAAACATAAAAGAAAAAACAAACTTTTTAGATGGACATATACTTTTTGGTTTACATGGTGCTTTCTCGATAGATTCTTTCTCTTAGATGAATATGGCAAGTTTTTTACGAAAAAAAAACTTTTTTGTTTCCTTAATATGTTGTGGAATAGTAAAAAGGTTTCTTTATAATGTATTTATGTATTCAGGGACGACTTAATCGAGTGAAAATATGTACGTCTTAGGGGGTTGGAGGATATACTATATGGACTTATATGGTTATATAGGCATACAAAGCCGAATAATGATAAACTATTGTGAAGCCTCTTCAAAGGCTTAAAAAAAGAGGATAGATACAAGATGCTTTCAAGAAGAAATGAAACTAGATTTATGGTTTAGGTATAAGACAGCCTTCCTTAATCCAGGGTTGGGGAGTGAACAAAAAAATGATCACCGTTCGCGAACGTACGTTCAAAATCGAACGCCGCAACGGATTAAAAATGTACTGACGAACGTAGTTTTTCATGTCTCGTATGTCACTCCAGACAAAAAGTGAGAATTTTTTATAGAAAAAGTACAATTGAAGTTACTAAGAGTCATTCTGGATAAAAGTAACGACTTTTTAACCATGCTATATTTTTGTCAAATTTTAAATGGAAACAAATAATTAATATATGTATATTTTTTCAATAGGAAAATGAACGGACGAACGCCTGGGTGGATTTTTTAATCGAACGGGCCAACAGCCCAACTGCCTGCCTATATCCTAGCCTGGGAAGTGTATTTAGAAGTTTAATTAATAATAAAATTATATAGACAATTATCAGCCTTTTCAGCCAGGTACTCAATTAATCATTATTAGGCTGCTCATAAACTCTGCTCTCTGAGGGGTGAAAAATGCCCGAATATAGAAAAGTTTGACCTCTTTAAAAACGAACTTTATAATAAGTAAGGATTGTGTATCACACATCTATTATTTGTATAAAGTTTATAAATAGTTACACCAAATATATTTTTTTTGTTGAAAAATACAATTTGATTGAAATCTTGCATATAATATGAAATACACAAAACATATTATAGTTTCAAATCTATAAATTAACAAACTCGATCCTAAAGAAGTACGATAGCTCAATGGAAGCGACTTTCACGTCGAGGGAGCTTTTTCAACCCACAAGAGAGGAAGGTCAATTTTGTCATACTCATTGATAGGGAATCCTAGGTTAGATGGACTAATTTTAATGCTAGTATGCTTATTTATAGTCACACGGATATAATTCCAGCGAAGCAAATGAGCAAAAAAATCGTGTGTACAAAAGCGATCAACAACGCTTTACTTAGCGCCCGAGCCCTAGTGGCAAAGAGCATAACAATGGATCGTCCCCTGCAGCCGCTGGACATTAGGACAATATGAATATCCGCTTCCACTCGATATGTTGCATTGGATTTCCGGATCCCTTCGGTCACGGACAAGTCATGGAATCTACCTGGCGATTTGGTCAAATATGTCCCCTCCCGTTCCATCGTCTTAAGAGATGCCTTAAAATCACTTTAAAGAAATTTAAAAAAATATTCTTTTACGCCTCGTTTTTGTTATGTTTTAATACTTTAATTATTACTTTTGGTGAAGTTAATGAGTATGTTCATGTAAGATGCTAAAATTTTGAATATATATTTTTTACTTACTAGCATCTTTTTGTATATATTATTATATACATATTTTATCATGAACTGTTGAATAACAAAAACAATGATTTGTTTTTTTAATATCTCTTAACCAAAAAAACTTGGAAAAATAAAAATTAACCACCATTGTATTATTTAATTCAGAAATAAATGAATAATATATGATTTATAAATTAAAATACTTTTGAAGACGGAGTAACGACTCCACAAATCCAGAATCTTGATGAAAAGAGCCATATATCGAGCAAATGCTGGATGAAGAAAGATCTCAGCTCTCCCCCTTTTTTTTTTTTTGGCCTATTTGGTTCGATAGAATTGCATCTGATAGGATAAATAAGCATTATAGAATTATAACTAGTCTATCGAACCTAGGATCTTATCAATGAGGTAGACCAAAAATGACCTTTCCCTCTCGGGATTCGAACCTGCGCCCCCAACATTGAGAGTTGAACACGCCTTAACACTCACGGCTATCGAGCTCCCTTTACTGTTTTTTTATAATTTGTGTTGAAGTTACAGTACTGATTATTATTGAACGCAGCTTCATACTTTGAGCTATACTATATTATTGAAAACATTCAAATTTGAAGATATGGGTGTCTCAATACGTGAATGATTAAAAAGCTTTGCGTTCAACAAAGCAATGTACTTTATTCTTAGTGTTGATCCTAAGAAACTTGCATTAGATGCCATTAGATTCATATATATAGGTATATATATATATATATATATATATATATATATATATATATATATATATATATATATATATATATATATATATATAATAATATATATATATATATATATATATATATATACACAGTCATGATATATTATTTCATTCCATTGCCAAATGTACATAAATAAAAACTTACTCTCTCAGGATTGAGAAATTTATTACTTTCAGAGCTTAACCCATTAAAGCCGAGTGGCAGGTTTTCCTGCCATTCACTTTAAAATGATGTAAAATAAGTTCCATCTAATATTTTTCCTGTGTTTAAGTTTTAACTTGTTCTTTATACATTTTAGGTTAACTAAGTAATAATGTTCATTGCCATATATATAATATTGTTTCGTCAATACAGTTTTGAACACAAGCTAGTATAGTAAGAATGGTTTGAATTGCTATGTCTCATAAATATGGCCATGTATTAGTATAAATCAGAGCAAAATTTTCCAATAATTTAGCTAATCGGATTCATGAATTGTATAAAAATAACATGACATTAATTTTTTGGTCACTTTTTATTATTTTCTTTTACTTGTGGTGCAACAAACTTTAGTGGCAGGATATCCTGCCACTCGTCTATAAGTACATGAAATAAACTTTTATGACATAACTTAGGGTTTTTGATCAGTTCCTTATAAAATCATTAACATAATCGAACAAAGTATGTATTCTCGCTTTTTTAATTATCTTAAAGCGAACTCATGAGGAAATTCTCCATCTTCGATTTGAAAAAATTGCAAAAAATATTCATACAGAAAACTGCAATATGTTAGGAAGTGTACCTCCAATAGAACAACCCGATGCTAACAGACGAATGCACTGGGAAACATAAGAAAATTGTATAAATAATCTGATCGCTCAATATAATAACTTTATACATGTATTCACCTTCTTAAAAATTAACGAAATTAGGAATCGGTGCTACAGGCACTCTTAGAGAAGACAGGTTCCATTGATACTAAGAATGACCAAGATGAAAAAAGAACGAGTCTACATGGAATTGTTTTTTAATATTTCACTTGTGTATTGGAAAAATAACAATCTTGTTACGGTAGCCTCAAATAAAAAATTAAAATCCATTTCTAAAAGCTATCAGGTGGAATAAGGTCAAAGGAAAACACATAAATGTCGAAATTGCCAATTCTATTAGTATTTACAATATACTCGTAGGCGGTGTTGACCTTTTTGACCAGAATGAATCCTATTATATAGAGAGAATTCGTTCCAAATGATGTGATGGCCAATTTTTGCATGAAATGTAAATGCCCAAACCGTTTGTCCAAGGAGAATATATCAAAAAGAAGAAAGACATATCATTTTGAGGAAATCAGATAACTATAGCAATTGGTATTTTAAAAAGTTTGGAATTTTTTAAAGAAAAACAGATCCTAATATATCCCAGCGGGCCTGCTGCAATGACTGTTCGAAAAAATGGAGGACAACATAGTAGGTCAAAAGGGAGTAGATCGAATTCAAAATGTCGCCAGTTTTCCTCTAAAATATGTCACTAAAATGTTTGATGTACCTTTACATTCCGAATGTATTGAACATTTCCATACAAAATAAGTAAATTAATTTAGAATAAAAAATATAGAAATACATATTTATATGTGTATGTATGTTAGGATAAATAAATCATTTACAGTTATCTCGTACATATATATGTTGACAATTATTTTTAAAGTTACATTTGAAAAGTACAAAACATGATTTTATAGCCGAGTGGCAGGAAATCCTGCCGGTCAAAAAACCCGGGTTTTCAGTATTTTTTCTCCAAAATTTTATCGGATATGTCAAGAAACAATAAAAATCACTTTATTTTCTCAAAAAAAATTGATTTATGCGACAAAATAATCTTCGGCTTTAATGGGTTAACATTTTAACATCATCAACTTACTTTCAATTTAAGGAGCTTGAGGCAATATAATTTATTCTAAATGGCTTTAATGTGTTTAAAAGTGCTTATTTCCTTAAAGGTTAGAGAGCAATTCAAATATTTCCTTCTTCTTGCGTCTTATAATTCAAATTACAATAAAATATGGCTTATACACATATAAATTGTGATAAGAATGCAAAGCCAGGATTACGCTTAATTAATGTACATGCACTGAGGTTTTAATCCCTATTCTGCTACAATTAAGGGTTACGAGTTTCAATATAATGTCAGTTAGTGGCTTCCCACCCCGCATCTATTTTTCTTGGGCAAGCCACATTTATTGATATTTGAACCTTATTATTCGGGCCCTATTACATTTTATCTCTAGTTTTTTTAGTTGAATGTGACATTATACTCTTACACGGCCTTAAAATTATGAAATAAATTGTTAAAAAATTTACAAGAAAAAGAAAATATATTGGATATTATTCAAATATTTACTTCGTTCATATTGTAGTTGGGGTTCCCATTATGCTATGTTAGTATCAGCACGTAATTTTCTTTTTATTTGAGGGTTTAATGGTTTCGAAAGAATCCATTTTGACTTTAAAAATAGTTTATAAATATCATAAGGAACAATTCTACTTAGAATCTTCTGAACATTTTTGCCAATGACATTACAAGATAATCCAGAAAGAAAAAAGAAAAAGAGATATGAGCATCGTTTATATTCAAATAATTTACTCAAGTTTTGTTAAGATTAAAATAATCAAGAGAATAATAGCGTCTGGAAAGCTGTATTTTATTACTCATTGCGGATCTTATCTAATATATAACACTATGCAACAAAAAATTTGCCAACGGCCAAAACTTTCAAAATTAATTCTGTGGAGTCCATGCAATGATAAATTGCTATTTCGAATAATGGGTTTTTGTTTTTCTGGCCACAATTAAAATTTTAAAATTTTCATGTTTTAGGCCAATGGTACATACGGATCTATGATTTTCAGGGACAAGGCAGCAATTAACATTAATGCATTACCAATACGATTTCGAAGAAAGATCCAATAAATCTATTGGTAAAGTAATATTTCCAAAACTCTGATTATGTAATGAGATAATTGCATTATATTCGTAAAAAATGGGACAAAACGGACACTTCCACGTTATGATAGATATATCACTCATGGACAATTTTTTAAGCTGCAAAGTTATATTTACATACGTTCCAGGCTTTAGAATAGCCATAGAGACCATTAGAACCATTAAAAACGACTTTATTATCGAATAATTGGGCAAAAATCATTAGGCACCTATGCTCCTCATATCTATGATCATCGTTCTAAAGGTTTCGTGGATTGTTAAAATTTTCTTCGTTCCGTAACAAAAGGATTAATATCAATATACTTATACTAAATACTTATTTCGAATATAATTTTTCAATATGAATATTTTTGTATTTATATTTTCCCATTAATAAAAATTTATTGTTTTAATTTTAAGGACATGTACTTACTGAGGTAGAATACATGCAAATGTATATATATTGATATTAATCCTTTTGTTACGGAACGAAGAAATTTTAACAATCCACGAAACCTTTAGAACGATGATCATAGATATGAGGAGCATAGGTCCTAATGTTTTTTTCTCAATTATTCGATAATAAAGTCGTTTTTAATTATATATATATATATATATATATAATATATATATATATATATATATATATATATATATATATATATATATATATATATATACAGGGTGGGGCAAACTAACTTCCTTTTTTTAAATTTGTGGCATTTGGTGTGTAGTTGTAGTGGAGAAGTGAGCGTGGGCTCATTTCAAAGAGGCAGGCGTAAAGTTTTTTGGAAATACAGTCAGTCACTATCATGTGTTGGAGCAGAGAGGAGCGTGCGTTTGCCGTGGAGGCGTATTTTTCCAACCATCAGTCTGTGATTGCAACCCAGCGCTCTTTTCGCACTCATTTTAATGTTGCACCTAGAGGCCCTGTTCCGGACCGGAAGTCAATCATTGCATGTGTCAAAACGTTCAGAGAAACCGGGAGTACAACACAACAAAGAATTCGTATAGCTAGGCGCGTCAGAACACCTGAAAACATCGAGGCTGTGAGGACTTCAATTTTGCAATCTCCACAACGTTCTGCCCGCAAACATGCATCCGCTCTTGCACTATCAGCTCGCTCAGTGAGGTGAATTCTCCATGAAGATCTTAACTTCCACCCATACAAGATAACAATTGTTCAGGAACTTTCTGTTGCTGATTTCACTGCTCGGAGGTATGCATGTGAAGCTCTTCTCGAAAACATTGCTGAAGATGCCATTGTTTACTTTTTTGTGGGGTTACTTGAAATCCCGAGTTTATGTCAACCGCCCAACAAACCTGGCAGATTTGAAGGCCAATATCAGAGAGGAAATAACCAATATACCCGACGATACGTTGGCGAGGGTAATGGAAAGTACCAAAAATAGGTTTGTCCAGTGTATCGATTCTGGAGGATGTCATCTAAGTGGTGTGATTTTTAAAACTATGTAAAATAAAACTTTAAAGATGTGCTTTCATTATGAAACAAAAATAAAACCTTTCTGAATTACGCAGCTTGTTTTATTGCCTTTGGAAAAAGGAAATTAGTTTACCCCCACCCTGTATATATATATGAATATATATATATATACACTTTTCCTATTGCACTTTTATAAAGCATAAGAAAAAATATGGAATTTGGCTTGTTTGGTGTGTGATCTGTATATACAAAGGTTTGACAAATAACAATATCTCAGTTCATTGTACTCTTGAATAATATATTTTATCAAAAGATGGATAACATATTAATTACATCAGCCTTTAGGAATAATACTTAAATATACACTCAGAGAGTGTGTACCTCCGCCAATCCCCACAACATTCCTATTCAAACATTCTCCCTTTCACACGCCCGATTTTCTATCTCTAATCATTGTTTCCTCTCTGTTAGCTCATTTTGCATATTAAAAAAGCACTCAGAGACGGGAAGAGGGAGAAGTTTAAGCTACGTCACTGGGTTAACATAGTCCTGAGCTGATATATGAACAATAATACGTCAATGAATATTTTTTTAGCGTTTGTTATTTCCTACTCCCTGAATAGAGACCCCATTTCATTATTATTAGTAGTAGTATTTTGCTCATTTTGCATATTAAAAAAGCACTTAGAGATGCCAAAATTTAATCACTTGTTTCTTTTGGCATTTCCAACAACTCCACAAAGTTTCATTTGAATCCGTTCTGTACTTTTTGAGTTATCCTGCTGACAAACAAACCAACAAACGCCAGTGAAAACAATACCTCCTTCGGCGGAGGTAATAAGATGAATCATATTTTCTAAGATAAAATTGAAGAAATGGATATCCTGTGTTTATAGAGAAATAAATACTTTAATTTTGGAAAATTAAGTATCATGTAAAATGGATTTTATTTATTTATTAACTATGAAAAGTCCCATTAAATGACAACAACTGTTTTTATATCATAAAGGATGCTATATTATCTGAAGTAATACAAATAAATAAAGTGACATTAACTGATTATCATCATCAATGCTTATTTTTTTACAGCTGCACAACTTACAAACAAACCCTAACACTCACTATAATGAGTAAGGTTTCTCAATGTACATTAACAGAAACCAATAGTGAGTTTCCTGTCATTTCCCTCCATGCAAGTTCTTTATTACTACATATACAAGACGGGTGTCATCTAAAAGAATGATGAATGGGAAAAGTCTAGGTAATGTATCGGATCCTTTCCTTTAAACAGTCAAAAAATACATATATATCATCACAGAGTGGAAAAACATGTATATATACAAAGTATAAACACCTAGTTATAAGAAGTAACTTTGATGGTTGTGATGATGGAGAAGAAAAACATCATTTCACTTAAGATACAAAATTATGCTGAAAGTTTGGTAGCCAAACTAAAGTAAAGAGAAAATGCTGAATATAAATCATATAGGTATACATATATGACACAAACTCGACAACTGTGGCTATAAACCTTATACTTGGGGACCCAGGTTCGAATACTCCCGAAAGGGAATGGTCATTTTTGGTCAACCTCATTGGTAAGAGTATCCTAGATTCGAGTGACTAATTTAATGCTCATTTATATCCAGTCGGATGCATTTCTATCCAACCAATTAGGTAAAAAATCTTTTATTGATTACACAGGCCAACAAAAATCAACAAAAAAAAAAGGTCGGACTAATTTTCCATAATTCTTATAGAGTTTTATCCACTGATTCCGAATATGGTATTCATTTTTCAAAGTTAGTGATAAATTCAGAGCAAAATGGATTTCAATTTTTTTAGCATTTTTTAGATTCAGAACCATTTTTGGCATACAAGGACTGAAGTATAGAAAAAATAAAAAGCAATTATTTGATAGAGCTTAGATCAAGTACTCATTCCAATTTTTAATTCGTCTTTGGCACATTTAAACTTTAAAATATATGTCATTTTGTACGAAAAATGAAGGGTTTTTCTTAGAGACTCACTGATCCTCACTGTTCCTCACTCACAGGTCTTACATGATTAAAAATTCATATGAATAGGAAGAAAAAATATCAAGCTTTAATTTGATATGCTTAATGTTCCATAAAATGCCTTATTTTAATCAAAATTAGCAAATGAATATTTTTTAAATCCTCTCCATTTTGCCCTTTTTAGAGAAATTCATAAGTCACCCAGTGAGATAGAAACAGAGA
>CP045892.1:5414905-5453106 GCA_013387185.1 Caligus rogercresseyi | reverse complement strand
ACACATCTAGAAGGCGGACCAAAACACCACCCGCCATCCGCCTGCATTGGCTTCACTCTTCACGTCACTCTAAATCCATTCTTGGGAACTAAGCAAAGACTTGTCAACACTCTCAGGTGGAAGCCATCTCCCCCATGGGGCTCGAGTCCTCTACGGAGCGCTATGGCATCCGCTTCACCAAGGACGACCTCCTCCAGATGATTTAAAAGTGAACAGGGACATCGCAAAGGCCGAGTCACAAATCGACAATCTAACCCTTCCCAATAAGCATTCCATTTACATTATGCCCTCCGGGAACAACGCCTGGGCACCCGACGGGCCATCTGCTAGAGACAGACATCAAGCAACTTTAAGAACAGAAGCGGAGAACTAGAAAATGCATTCCTACGCTGTAATTGTGACAGGATTTTGGAAAGTTCTTTACACTACGTGTTGTCCACCCAGCCGCCCGCAGGACCTAGCCTTAGCCACGGAGCTGAAATGAGCTAGTCTTTAAAGAAATAGCAATCGTACAAGAACTGTTACAATTATCTTCAAATCATTGGGACAGCAAATTTAAAACCTGATTGTCGCTCATTGAACTTGTTTGATATGTAAGGTGCATGAAAATAAAAGGAATTAATTACATTTTAAACATTCTTTTAACTTATAGATTGTTGCCTAGACTTCAATAACTTATTTAGTGGTTTTGCACTGCTGAATCCCAAATGCCTCGGATCTGGATGGCAGTATGGTGAAGATTTGATCAAATTATATCCCAAAGTTTCTACTAAATAATTATTATCAATGTTAAAAATAATTATTAAATCGTATGAAGCATTAAAAATGATTTTTTGATAGAACTTTTACATTTGTATACTTTGTTTGTCATGATAGCCTCATTGCTTTCCTTTTAGATGTTCTAATCGGTTGTTATTAATTTTTAATATGTGCTGAAAGGCTTATCAGGCGGGGATTTTTTTAACTAAAATGCTCAATGATGTCAAAGTACGTAATTCTCTTCTACGTTTTATATGTACATATATTATGTGATGTAATTTTTTGAGCCTGAATAAAAAAAAATAAAAATTACTCAGTAAACTATTTATTTTTTAATTCTTGATAGTGGCTTAGATTTCAACAACTTATTTAGAAGTTTTGCACTGCTTAATCAGGAAGTGATATCCGTTATCTTCATCAGGTCAGGTTTTAATGCTAAATTGATTTTAAAGAGCCATTTTGTGACAAAAATTCATAACATTTTTGTTATTATCAGCTGACTTTTCATGTGTATCGTCCTATATTTTTAAAAAAAGAAAAAATGATATTTCACAACATATATTAATTATCTGATTGTATATTTTAAACTGAATTATGTCCATTATAAATACGTGTAAATTGCATGTTGCCATTTTTTAGCACAGGGATAAAATAAGTATGATAATAATTTAGTTGAGTAAAATAATTTAGTGTTCCTATAAAATATAAGAATAAATATATTTTTGAATCGAACTAGATCATTTAATTCCTTTTGGGAAAAGGATGTGGAGTATCATCTTCAAAAACCATTTATTCTTCTTCAGGATCTTCAAAACTTGAGGCATCTTCGTCACTAATGTAGGAAGTTCTTCGAAGATAGGCACTGGAATTTCTTCACTGTGGGCTACAGGACGGCGTGCTGATAGAACATCAGGATATTTGAGGCTGTCCCGCTTCTTTCTGTTCATCCACTAAATCAATAGCGCAAAAATAGCAGTCTGTGATATGGTTTGTTGGCTCCTTACAAACCATGGAATGCTTATTGGGAAGGGTTAGATCGACGATTTGTGACTCGGCCTTTGCGATGTCCCTGTTCACTTTTAAATCATCTGGAGGAGGTCGTCCTTGGTGAAGCGGATGCCATAGCGCTCCGTAGAGGACTCGAGCCCCATGGGGGAGATGGCTTCCACCTGAGAGTGTTGGCAAGTCTTTGCTTAGTTCCCAAGAATGGATTAGAGTGACGTGAAGAGTGAAGCCAATGCAGGCGAGGGCGTGGTGGTGTTTGGTCCGCCTTCTAGAGTGTGTGGGGGATGGGAGTCTCTCCCCAGGTCCATGCAGGGTCGCTTGTGTGGTATCTTCATGGCATGCCCGGCGGCTACTGTTGAAATGGTGCTCTGTTTCAGTATGAGAGGATGTAGGGCAGGTGGACCCCCCCCCCCCGGAATAAAGGACGGCGAGGATCGGTGGGCAGACAACTGCACGTTTCATAAATGAATTATGTGTATCATTGTGATTTGTGGCTGTTGAAAGGATTGTGTTGTTGGATGTCTGTTTTTATCTTGGAAGTACACTCTTGGGCTCCTCGGGGCGGCGGCTATGAGTTTGAAGGACGTGGGTGGGTGACTGGAAGGGAGGTCGTCCCGCTGTATCTTTTGCATAGTTAATAAAAGGTGAATTTTGCAAACGAAAACGTAAGTAATTCATTTTTCTGCTGCAAAAAACGATGGATTCACTTGAAAAGGAGACTCCCCGATAGAATAGGCTAGTAGGTAGACAGGACAAAGGCAATGACTCTCTCTCTTTCTCTCTCACGGGAGTCCATTCCTCCCTCCCTCCGGGGTGCCCGACACGTCATCTTCTTTGAGCAGACGGAATGAGCCAGCCAACCAGCCTTAAGGAAGAGAGAGGAGGGGGGGGGGGGGGGGTAATGTCCTTGAGGGTATGTCTGTCTGTCTCCGACTCATCATCCTCTTTGATGCAAAGAGAATAGGCTAAGCACCCTCTGGGGAGTCATGTCCTCCTAAGCTTCCACTCCTTGCTCCATGCTTGATCCGAGGCTGTGTCACGATGAATTCTTCTCACAAATGTTGTGTACGACGGCACAGCCGGCAGGCCACTCATTAGGAATCCTGGATCCTCGGAAGATTTCCGGGAAAAAAACACTCAAATTCCAATGAAAGAAGGAAAATTACTCTTTATTGTTTACATACGTTGTGACGTCAGTTTCTCTCTCTCTGTTTCTATCTCACTGGGTGACTTATGAATTTCTCTAAAAAGGGCAAAATGGAGAGGATTTAAAAAATATTCATTTGCTAATTTTGATTAAAATAAGGCATTTTATGGAACATTAAGCATATCAAATAAAGCTTGATATTTTTTCTTCATATTCATATGAATTTTTAATCATGTAAGACCTGTGAGTGAGGAACAGTGAGGATCAGTGAGTCTCTAAGAAAAACCCTTCATTTTTCGTACAAAATGACATATATTTTAAAGTTTAAATGTGCCAGAGACGAATTAAAAATTGGAATGAGTACTTTGATCTAAGCTCTATCAAATAATTGCTTTTTATTTTTCTATACTTCAGTCCTTGTATGCCAAAATGGCTCTGAATCTAAAAAATGCTAAAAAAATTGAAATCCATTTGCTCTGAATTTATCACTAACTTTGAAAAATGAATACCATATTCGGAATCAGTGGATAAAACTCTATAAGAATTATGGAAAATTAGTCCGACCTAAATTTGGCTGTTGGCCAGTGTTATTAACAAAAACAAATGCATAATTCTTAAATAAACGAATCCATTATCAACATCATACGAGGTAAATTCATCTTATCTAATTGTCTCTTTTTGTATTAAAGTGTTTCTAATTAAGTTTTAATTCATCATGAATGATAATAAACTAATTTAAAGCACCAATAATATTGTGGACTATAGAACAATTATTTAAATAATTTTTTGATTATTTTATCGATATCTTTCTTCTAAATATGTATTTTAAAAACTCACTTATAAAAATAATGAATGGTGCAATATTTGATGAAATAAAAGTACATACTAATTTGGAGAAAATGAGATTATGAAGGCATGAAATTAAATTTTATTTGAATATGGCAATACATATAAAGTGAACCATTACAAATAAAAGATTTTTAGTTCTCTTTTATAAAGCTGAATTAGTTTTTACACCTTTTGAAATTGTAATTATATATATAAACATATGATAATATGCAACTTCATATATTCATAACAATTATCACCCTGCATCACTGCATTTGATTTTCTACGCAAAGTTATATATAATATATATCAAATACACTATCAAACATTTGAGAGTAAAATAAAAAAGAATGAACTACAACCAGCACATTAACAAAACAAGATGATACAAAAAATTGAATTAGAAATGAAATTATATATATTTGATAGCTTTAACAGATTATTCGTTAAAAAAAGATTTTTAGTTCTAATAAAAGTTTCAAAGAGTTAATGGCTTATGATGTGTTCAATTAAGCAAAGATATCATTAGAGAGCGGAAAAAATGTGATGATTTTTAAAAAAAAAAATTAATGTTACCCAAAATGAGCGAAAATGTTTAAAAAATTAAGAAATTTTTTAAAAAAAGTTGAAAAATGTTTATTATGTATACTCCAAATTTGATTTAATGTGAATTTATTATTTCATAAAACAGTGGCATACAATAATCTCTGTCAAATTTATCTCAGTGAAGTTTTGGCGACGGTCGGATAAAACATTTTTCAACCTCAAAAATGATATCCACATTTACCGAGGTAATAGGACAGTATTTTAGAATCCATCCATTGGGCTCATCCCATCTGGAAGAGCAGCTCCAGGTTTGCCTAGGAGCACATCTCGTACCTGTCTCAATGCTGGCAGGGCAGGATTTTTCTTTCCAACGTAATCGAACTTAATTTCAAAAACCTCTCTGGCGTCACCTGGAATCTTGCGGTTCCTTCCCAAGCATCTTCAAAGATTTTGAGTCCATCTTCAAGTTTAGTTTCTGTGGTCTCCAGGCTGGTAATTGAATTATGTAAAAACGATAAATAACTTGCAATAAATGTTAAGTCAACTAAGATAATTTTCATTTTAAGAATCCGTGACTATTGGATATACATTTGACATCTTCAAGGTCAAACATATCCACGACTGCTTTGACTTGTTCGAAATTCTGACCATATCAAACAGCTGCGCGGATCCAGGTTCCCTATCTGGCAGAGTTTGGATTCGGTATCGCCGATTCAGTATATTTTATTATATATCTACTTAATACGGAATATCGATCGGTGAGGTAGATAAGAAAGAAAGAAATGTATTTATGTATCTGCTCTGTGGCTTCTTCATATGCCTTTAGTTGTTGTTGTATGCTTTATTACGGAGCTAATATATGTAACTCTAACCTTTCATGGCTACTATAAAAATATATATATCTTTATATACAAACAAATAATTATACAATAATAAAATATTAATTAAAAAGAACAATATTATTTAATATTAATAATTACATTAAACTTAATCCTCTTCAAGGGACACCTTGATAGCCCTCCAAGCGGATATGACAGCCTGCTTCACTAAAATCTCATTTACAGATGGAAGATGTGTCCTGTCGAGAAGGTCAACCACACGCAACCGATCTGCTCTTCGAAATCCCTGCAAGATGCGTGCAAGATCGTTGATGGCAAGTTGCGAATCTGAGCCTGCCTTTGTCATTGTAGGGCTGTGAGGTATTTCAGCAGCGGACGAGATTTTTACACTTCTAGTCACCCAAGCAGACGTCTGAAGTTTCCCAATAACTATGACTAGATATATCGGCCAGCAGTAACCCTCGCGTTACCGTGGTGCAGAGCCGGCGGATAACTCCGATTCTTTTCCTGACATTCTAAATAATTTTTTCGTGGTAGGGCCCAAATGTCAGGTTCCTGCTAAAAGTTACGGATAAAAGACCCTAAGGTTTCGTCCACACTTCCACATATACTCAGCTGCGTCAGTCACGATAACTTTTTCCACAAGCTTGCTTCAAACTGAAGATCAATCATTCTGAGAGTATCATTGACGATCCTAGCCATGGTGTTTGAGTCAGAAGTGGGGACGAATGAGTATTTCACCACAAATGGAACATGAAAGGAGTTTTTATCTAAACGCCCAATTGGATGCAAAACTCTTCCTTTTTATTTGGGTAAAACGTTGATTGACCAAAAGCCTCATACTTTTTGAAAAGGCGTCATAAATTTAGGCGTGCATAATTTCCCTCCAAAAATCAACAAAAGAATGGAATGAATTGAAAAATTATAAAATGATGCAAGAGGTGATTAAAATAGGTTCAACAATATTTCTAAAAGACAAAAAAGTGTTTATTTCAGGGATATTATGAGGAAAAATGTGTTTTTTCTTAAATTTCCAAAAAAATGTTTATCTGAAAAAATGGAAAAATGTGAAAAAAAATTATGTGATTCACATTTATTCCGCTCTCTAGATATCATTGTCTTTCGAATTGTGCAAAATGATTGCCCCAGTTATTAATGCTGCGGATCTAAAATGATATCTATTTCTTAAGATATTGTATACAATTTAAAGCATCAAAAAGTAGCATTTCAAAAATTTGTTGCTCTAATCATTTGTCTAAACCAATATTTTGTCAATTAACTCCTTTCCTCCCTATTGTTAAACAATTTTAAGAGGCCATAGGTATTGTAAGTGATGTTTTATGTATTCATTTGATTCAAATAAAGAAATGGCAATAAGCCAACGATTAAAAAAATGTTACTGGTTTTAGGAAATAGACATTAACTTTTAATAGTTGTTCCTTTCAATTTCCTATTATGATACTAATATAAATATATATCTATGATAAATGTACCATATGTACCATATCCCTTTCTTCTTTTGATATTTTGTTTTTGTAACTGTTTATATCATAAAAAGACATAAAATAACTACAAACTATTTATTTTGTTTCCTTGTTTCACAAAGTGAAAATTCG
Source organism: Caligus rogercresseyi (assembly GCA_013387185.1). NCBI lineage: Eukaryota > Metazoa > Arthropoda > Copepoda > Siphonostomatoida > Caligidae > Caligus > Caligus rogercresseyi. The sequence goes on along the minus strand of CP045892.1, from coordinate 5,446,366 downwards.
GAGAAAGAAAAATGAGTAATAGTATAGAAAAAGGCTTTTTTACAGTAAGTCGAATCAATATAGACCTGAAAGCCATAATTTATAATAATTATAGTTATAGCATTTCGAGGGATTGTTGAAGTGAAATATATTGTGTTTTTATTTACAACAGTAAAGGGGCCGTGTATTCTGTAGAGGTTGTAAAAGGTGATTATTTTCTGATTGCTTATTATTGTCCAGTATGATTATTTTTATGTTAGAGTGAATAAATTATGATGATTGTTTTCAAATTATGGTTTACTTTACAAGTGACTTATTTTCGGAAAAACGTAGAATAATAATATTTTAAAAACATTCGCCTGAGCCAATGTTCTTCACTATGCATTGCTTCTTTATCCTCCAAGCTGCTTTATTTTTAAGAGTTTATAATAAATTTATTAAAGAAAAAGATTTCAATGTTATAATAATATTATTATTGTACTATTTAAAATATTAATTATCTAAACAACGCATTGATTTACACTGGCAAATCACACACTTTACTGTGTGAAAAAGATACCTTCCATAATAAATAAAAAATTGAGGCTTTAATAGACTTCCAAAGTTTGCTTGTATTGAGATCATGCAAGTATATTATAAGAAAATGAGATATTTACTTAACGCAGGGAAATAATATTATATATAATTTTTTAAGCTGTAAGCATCTTTTCAAGGACATTTCAGGCAAGTTTAACCAATTTGAAATTCGTTATATGCAACATATTGATTTCTCTCATTAAGAATATTGGAATATGTGTTAAGTATTTTATACAATAGGATTTTAATAAATATACAAAATAATGATGGGCATTGACACAAACAAGAAAAAACATTATAAAGATCAGTCAGTCAATAACTGTGCAGGGGTTTTTAATTTTTTTTATTGAGGCTCAAAACATTTTACATCCCATACATAATTACATATATAAAATGTAAAAGAAGATGAATTACGTATATGTCATAATAAATATTTTATTTATTCCTCGCCTGATAAGATATTTAGCACATATTAAAAATCAATAACAACGAGTACAGAACAACTAAAAGAAAAGCAAATGAGGGTTATTATGACATATAAAAAGTATTATATTTAATAGTTTTATCAAAAAGTTAAAAGCTTCATACGATTAATATTTTTAACATTGATAAATATTTAGCAATATTTTGGGTAGAATTTAATCAAATCCCCACCATACTGCCATCCAGATCCGAAGGCATTTGGGATTTTTAGGGAGAAGGCCGAATATCGAGAAGCAGATGAAATTAAAATAGATCGCGATTCTTCTGCTTCCAGGGTTTAATGGTTGCACAAACAATAAGAGCTTTGGTGCTTGATAGAGCAAAGTTCACGGCTCTTAAGTTTTCGGACAAGGTTTAGCGATTTGTCAATCCAAACAGTATCATGCTTTCGTAGTATTTGTTCCAGTTTTCCATTCAACTAGCATTTAGGGAGACCAGTTTTTAAATGTGGCAACATGTTGACAGTCGGTAAATGCGTGGACTGTCGAATTAATAAGTCTTCCACAGATAGCACATGGGCTGTCAAAGAATATTAGGATAGCTGACATTTGTAGTTGTGCAGTGAATTTCTTGTCGTCATGAATGTGAACTAACGATTCTTGAATTTATTTTGCCATTGTCATGTAAGTCCAAAAGATTTATGTAATATTTACATAACTCTATATTTCTTTTAAATGTATCTATTATAGTCCATCTTCAGATACCAGGATGATGGAAGAACATAATTTTTGGCGGTTCGTTTGAGAAGAAAACTAAATTTTCCATGTTGAAAAATGATGATAGTTGCTGAGGACGTCATGAACTGTTAGAGTATCATCGTATGGCTAGATTTTCCAAGGAGCGGGGTCCACTAATATTTTGGAAGTATGCTTTCCATCATACAAAGCGAATAAAGTGCGTGTTTGATATCATTGAATATCTGACTTACGAGTTAAATCGATGAATACTTTTTGATATATTTTTGGAATAATGACCGAGAGCAATGTGATTCAACCTCCAATGCGGGTTTTTTGTGAGACTTGTATGGTATCTTTGATGAAAAAGAGTCCTTAACCACGAACTTTCTTCATTGATAGCCTTTTCGGCCAAGAGCGGCAATGCACTGGCTTTGTATTGAAACTATGAGAACACAATGCATATTGTAAAAGTCAACGCCCAAAGTAAGTTGAGGTTTATCTATTCTTTCATTTTTCTTTTTGAATTTAATGATACCCAGTTCGCTTCCGTTTCACTTTTCTGTTCCACTCAATGCCCAAAACTCAAATTTGTTCACCGCGGGGCAACCTTAATGTAGTAGAAAATCTGGAAACATTACAAATCGGAAGAATAGCAGCTTTACCTGCAGCTTCTCTTGAGCTCTATGGTTCGCTGGAGTGCCATCTATACAAATCGTCGAAGATCCATTTTGCAGATATGATTCCTTCCTTTTAAACTTTCCTGATAAATAGCAAACAAAAAATACAGGAATCCTTGGTTAGCATCCAAGATTATAAACAAATTCAGATCTTGCAACTTCAGATCTCGGGCAATCTGATATTCTTTAGTTCTCTTTGCAAAAACTCCGAAAAAATACATAATTCAGCAGTACATGCATATATAGACAACCGTCATCTTCCGATTTGAAGAAGTGGTAGCTCTAAATATGAACGGACTAATTAACATTGAAGTTAATGAAATAACATTTATACTGTTGTTGTAATGGAAGGTCAATCCACGTCCGAGAGTTTGAAGGCACAGGAGTGTGCTTTATTAGGTGATAATCTGTCATTGTGAGCAAAACTCTGCAGGAATGATCCTCTGACCCGGAGGAAATAAGAACCGTTCTAATATCTTCTGCTGTTCATTATTCGTCCTTCTCTTTTAAGATTCCTAACGCTTCTAGTGCTGGATTTCAATTTGAGGCGGATTTATTAAGTTCCACCCCAAAGTTTCGGGAAAGTATTTTACGATATTAAAAAATATATTTTAATCTCATACAACTTTAAAAGAAGTTAATTTATTTTATATAATTCTCTTATGTCTACATTTGTGTGCGTTTGAGTTTTAAATATTGTTTGGCATTATTTTTGAATATTTTGTTGTTATATTTTATGTTTGAAAAGGCGACTCAGGCGAGAAATAATTTAAACGACAAAGCTTATGATGTTTTACACATAATTCCTTCCCCTAAGTATTTATTGTGTTCTATATCATAAAAATATTTGTGACCCAATAAATAAATAAAAAAATTATAAAATACCTGTACTGCCCTTTAAAATGATTCAGCCTGAAATTTGTTCGTCTGTTAAGGAGGCTATGTTTTTTAAAATTATTTTCTAATTTGTATTACCTTAAATTCAATTATGATTTCTTAATTTTGACCTACCACATTTTCAATTCGAACTTATTAAAATAATTCCAAGAGATTTTTTTCTGATGTTGAAGTATATATGATGCACATGCATAGAAAAAGTTGCTCTAATTGTAACACTATTCATTTTCAGCCGGTTTTCTGAAGATATAACCTTATTAATATTGTATTTCATCATTTATTGCAGCAATTGAATTAGTTTACTTGAGCCGTGTTAGCATAACGATTCAGCTCAATAAAAAAATGATGCGCTGATTTTTATTTTCATAAAGCTATGATTCTTTTCTCATGGCTAGAATGTACTGTTGTTAATGCGATTTCTGTAACCCATTGTGTGTTTTAACACACGCAGAAAATAAAATTTGAAAGCAGGCAAATTTTCAACAAAAAAAATATTATAATTAAAATACCTACATATTTAACTTTTATATTTTCGATTTCGTCGTTGAAAACCAGGAAATTGTTTAGTTATATCGCTGCGAATACAACAATTTTTAGCTCAACGACAATCTCTATATTTTTGTAAATGGGCATTTCCAATGCATAGAAACTTTTGAGTGCTATACTGTGTAATAAAAAATGCACCAAAATGAATTAATTCTCACGAAGCATAAAAATAAATGCATGGACTATAGTGTATCATATCTCTATATGATGTGTAGATCTTCGGTTGATCCTACAAATGTGTTGGTTCTATCAAATATAGTTAATATAAATGGTTTGTTTTCTCAATTAAAAGATTATTAATAGCTCTAGAAAACATACTTTTATGTCTAGGCTTTGATGCCACATGGATTACATATACATGGTCTGGTCAGCAAAATATATTGGTTTATTCCGTTATTATATATAGTCAATTAATATATTCATTTTTTTCCTAATGATCAATGACAAGATTTGGCTTATCCAACATCGTAGCAAAATAAATCTCGATTACATCTTGCGTTAATGCCATATTTCAGTATTGCGAAAGGCTTTTTGTTATATGTAGCTCCTGTATTTACATTACCATAAGTATTATGAGAAGAAAAGTGAACCTCTGTATCGGCATTAAATTAATCTCCTTGTCTTAGCTTTTCCAGCAATACTTTCTGATTAAGGAGAGTATATAATTATATCAGTTGTATTTGATAACATTCTTGAGTTTGCCATAATCGTATAATAAAGCAATTTTATAACTACAAGCTTTTAGCACACAAAACTAATGTCCAATATGTAACTGCATCAGCTAAATAACTAGAGAAATACTTTATTGGAAATAAATAAAGTATATATTTGTTCTCAAGCGTTTCAAATATGCTTCAAATGAATATGCTGCAAAATAAAACTTCATTAATTACCATAAAATTTGGCTTTATCAAAAACATTTGCTCTCCCTTAATGTATACATTTTTCATATTTTGGAAAAAAAAAACTTTTACAATTATCATTTAATATTTCATTGCTATTTATATTAAAAATTGTCTTCTCTAAAAGCATACTGTAAAAAAAAAACCAGCTTACTTGCTTTGAACATAGTGTTTTATTATAAAGGATGTTTCATATTTTATATCTTATACAAAAGCAAAAAGTATTAACAGCCATTGCTTTCTAAAAAAAGATTTATTATGTAAGTTTTTGATAGTCACTGGTCGTAAATTTAACTCATTAAAGCAATAATATATTTGTTTAAAATGAATATTGTACCTTGCAAATCTCTTTCATATTTTAGCGGTCGAAAGAAATGCATGTCATGGTATAAACATATGTATCTGTGTACATGGGGTGCAATGCTACTTCTTAAACCATTGATTAAAATGACTCGCAGAAAATGCATTGTGGGTTTTTCTTGATGAAAATTGTAACAGATGGAAAGGTATATATATATATATTCTTATAGAAAATAACTTTCGTCTTAAATCATTCCTAAAGGTTAAGAGTAGTTCTTATAAGTTAACTAACATTTTCTTGCATAATAAAAAAATATATCCCCTTAAAATAAATGTCTATTTTCTCCCACTATTCTTTAAAAATTTATGTAGAGTCATGGGGCCATTTTTTTATTTGCACCAATGGAGCTCATCGTAGTATATTTATAAAAAAATTCTTGGCAAGCACTTTAAATCCCTATATCTCTATCCAAAAAGAAAGATTTCATTACTTTTTTTAAGTCATAACCTGAGAAGAGTTTTCCATAAGAAAAAATATAGAACTCTTCTGGAATCTTTTTTTTTACCAAGAAGGGCAATTTATTTTTATATTAGAAAAACAATTATTATTTAGTCTACACAGACATCTTAAATATATTTTTATGGTGTAACATTGATGGTAGATATAAAAAACTGTTGGTTTATACTCTATTGCATTGAAGGATGAGCAGAAAAGTTGTAGTTTGTTTTTATTCGATATTTTTTAGGACATATGTGGAAAGACATTGGTAATTTTTAAATTGAGGGGAACGCATATTACATCTTTTTGCGGTTTGATACGATGAATCGAGTTACACATATGTAGGGATATGAAAAATGTGATAGTTTTGAAACGTGATTGTTGAAAATGGAGAGAAAGGATAAAAGTAATAAAAAGCTGTCATTATGGAAAACTTGCAGAAGTGAGGATTGAACATCAGTTCAGAGAGAGTGAAAACCATCTTTAAAAAATCTAATTGTCCCTCTTATTGGCCTCCATCCATGGTCATTACAAAGCCTTTGAATTGACGACTTCACTATCACATTACTAATGCCAAGGAAATATTAATTTTTATATATTTCATCTATATGTCGATCAATGGGTCTTTACTTTGATGATTGTAAGTAGAAAAAGAAAGAAAACGTTTGTTTTGAAAAACATCATGTTGTTAGAGGAGTTGTGTGAAAAAACAGCCTTTTACAAATATCTTGGACAATTTTGGCCTTCCTCGCGTTTACCGTACTTAATACATCGCGGTATTTCCTCGCCGACCTTTTATAGCCGCCTTTTGCCGTAGGAATTTATCTCCCTTGCTTTTATAGATAGCCCATTTCTTCGATCTTATATATTGTTGTATATATATATATAAATATATATATTTATATCATATATATATATATATTATCTATATATATATATATATATATATATATATATATATATATATATATATTATATTAATATATATATATTATATATATATATAATATATAGAATATATATATAGTCGCAGTAGAATATGAAGATCCTGAAGAGTCGTTGACTCTCCTAGTAGAGATCACGATCATATCCTCTTCTAGGTGTGATTACGATCGTGATTTATAACCAAAATGATATAACGAATGTGTTAGAAGTGATCAGGAATGTTATCTCTTATAAAAGGGATGACGATTTAATATGGACAAGGTATGACAATATTATTCAAATTGTTTCAATTATACCCGATTACTTTTCAGAAGAGCATCAAATTGTTATTAATATATAAAATTAGATGCAATGTAAGTAAGACATTGCGTCGCATTTGCTTCCTTGAACATACACAGAAATCATGACCACCAAAATATAGAATATAAATTGCAAATGAAATAAATAGTTTTACAACATCATACAATATTGTCTCCATATTAAGCCGTCATCCCTCCTAGAAGAGATAAGGATTGTAATCTCTACCAGTAGAGTCAATGATTCTATGATCTCCATCTTTACTGCGACATAATATATATATATATATATATATATATATATATATATATATTAGGGTATTTCTTATTTTTCAAAAGTTTGAAATTTTAGCAACATTGTGGATTTTCTGTTACTGGTGATAAAAGAAGACGACATCCAAAGTTTGAACAAAATCGATCAACATTACGAGGTCGCACAACGAGGTCAAAGTTTTAAAAATTTAGTAAAAATATAGTTTTTCACAAATTTCTTCAAAATAGTGGACGTTACAGACTTCAATAATAATTATTGATTTAAAGGAAATCTAATTTACTACCAGAAGTATGTTTGATGTTTTTTAATAAAACAAATTTTCAGTAAAAATAAAGAAAAAAATGGAGTGTGTATTGTTAGCTTATTTCATAGCTTTTTTGTATCAATTAACTTCACTCGCCTGTAGAAGATGACTTGTTCGCTTCAGAGTAAAACAGTACTTTTAAGTTTAGTAAAACTTTAGATGATAAATCCAAAAATGACCTTGGTTGCATTCTATCAATTCAGAATTCTGTACAATCTGAGTTTACATCATATGATTCAGAGCCTGTATTGACCTATAAGATATAGATTATGAAAAAAATAAATAATAATGTGTTTCTTAGATTTGCGTCAAGGTATCCTCTCAAAATTTGACTTTGTCTCTGACGCATTTATAATCCATTATATGCGTCATTTTGTACGCGAGATAGGCTTTTTTAATGTACATATAACTCTCTACTTATTAAATTGACATGATTTAGTATACCAAAATATAAAGCTGGTTAACCAAGCTTTCATTTGATATGTTTGGTGTTCTAAAATCGCTATATTTTAAGAGATATAAGCAAATACATTTTTGCACGTACTCTCCCCAAAAAATTGACTTTCTGAAATGAGAATATACAATTACCATTGGTAACTGCTGTTAGTGTTACCTGGATAGAAAGAGAAGGGAGAGAGTATTTTGCCTCACTTTCTCTCCTTCTTTTTTTTCTTTCTATGGTAACAATCTGCAGTTACCAAACGGTAATTGTATATTCTCATATAACTTCCACCATTTTGAAGAAATTGCGGAAAACTATATTTTACTAATTTTTAAAACTTTGACCTCGTTGCGCGACCTCGTAATGTGACTGATTTTGTTCAAACTTTGTATGTCGTCTTCTTTTATCACCAAGAAACAGAAAATCCACAATGTTGCTAACATTTCAAACATTTGAAAAATAAGAAAACCCTAATATATATATATATATATACTATATATATATATATATATATATATATATATATATATATATATATATATATATATATATATAATATATCGGTCAAGCTTTAAAATAGTGCAATAGATAATCAAATAAAAACCTAAGATAGTAATATGTAGTTAATGAATCTTGCAAACCATTTTTGAAATTCAGAATAAAAAATATCGAATAGGACGGACTACTTTAGACTGTTCATAGTTAGTAGTGGTTATTTTTATTTTCGTATATAGTTAAAGGAATGAATTAAAGTGGAACTTCAAATACACCCAAATGTATATATATACGATAAATATTACATGTTATATAATCTAACATATAATACTTACATATCAATAGGCCCGAAATTGATCATCGGATTATCCTTTTTCCGTTTTACTATTTAATTTCTCCCTTTTCTTCAATAGAAGTCATCCATCTCCCCTTGGTAGCTTGTTTCATTTTTTATGTTCATTGTCTACTAAATTGCGTCTTGCGCTATCAGCAGAAAATCTTATTATCATGAAAGCACGACATAATTCAAAAAAGAAAAATAGGAGGGCAATTTGATTTATTTATTTAAGTCCCTCCTTCCACCGATATCATTGATGAGTTTTTTATACTACCATAGATAAAGATATCATCCGTCAAAAATCAATTTATCCCTCTCTTCTTAAATGTCTTTTATCTATATCTTTGTCTTTAGAGAAATGCTTACCCATTATATATTTTTTTTTTCTGCACTTTGGCATTTTATTAGTCATTTGATATTAAAAGGAATTACTATTGTATTAACAGAATGCATGTAAGAAGTACTTAACAATGTTATGGTACATGCATTTATTACACTTTATGCATACTCATATATAAAAAAGGTGCACTTTTTAATTGGTATTCGTTTAAAAGAGCATTGAGCGATGGTAAGAGACAGCAGTCAATGTAGATGTGCGTTATTGATATATATTAGGGCTGTTCTTATTTTTCAAATGTTTGAAATGTTAGCAACATTGTGGATTTTCTGTTTCTTGGTGATAAAAGAAGACGACATACAAAGTTTGAACAAAATCGGTCAACATTACGAGGTCGCGCAAACGAGGTCAAAAAATTATATAGTTTTCCGCAAATTTCTTCAAAATGGTGGACGTTACAGACTTCAATAATAATTATTAATTTAAAGGAAGTCTCATTTACTACCAGACGTATGTTTGATGTTTCGTAATAAAACAAAGTTTTCAGTAAAAACAAATAAAAAAATGGAGTGTGTAATGTTAGCATATTTCATAGCTTTTTTGTATCAATTAACTTCACTCGCCTGTAGAAGATGACTTGTTCGCTTCAGAGTAAAATAGTATTTTTAAATTTAGTAAAACTTTAGATGATAAATCCAAAAATGACCTTGGTTGCATTTTATCAATTCAGAATTCTGTACAATCTGAGTTTACATCATATGATTCAGAGCCTGTATTGACTTATAAGAAATCGATGATGAAAAAATAAATAATAATGTGTTTCTTAGATTTGCGTCAAGGTATCCTCTCAAAATTTTACTTTGTCTCTGACGCATTTATAATCCATTATATACATCGTTTTGCTCGCGAGATATGCTTTTTTTAATGTACATATAACTCTACTTATTAAATTGACATGATTTATATACCATAATATTAAAGCTGGCTTACCAAGCTTTCATTTTATATGTTTGGTGTTCTAAAATCGCTATACTTTAAGAGATATAAGCAAATACATTTTTGCACGTACTCTCCCCAAAAAAATGATCTTTTGATATGAGAATATACATTACCACTGGTAACTGCTGTTACTGTTAGCTGGATAGAAAGATAAAGAAAAAAAGAAGGGAGAGAAGTGAGGCAAAATACTCTCTCCCTTCTTTTTAACAGCAGTTTCCAAGTGATGTTACGTCAATCTCCATTTTTTTAATAATTAAATATAAATTTTACTTTATTTTCTGATCTTTTTGTCGTTGTCGTTCTCACAACAACGGAGAGTCAACAACTTTGTATATATATATATATATATATATATAGATATATAATATATATATATATATATATATATATATATATATATATATATATATATAAAGGGTGATTTTTTAAGAGTTGTTTTTTAAGAATCGAATAAAACACTTAAATTTGCAGCATAGAATCAAAAAATTTATTGAAATCAATAAATTAGCCTTTGCCATTTACGTTTTAAAGATAACTTCATTTAAATGTTGTCCACGGCTCTGTTTCAAATGGTCCATTCGGAAGGTCCAATTTTGCGTCACTTGTTCGAGCATTTCGGGCTGTATTCTACGAATCACGCGTGTTATGTTATCCTGTAAGGCTTCAATCGTGTTCGCTTGTCCACTAGTGTTGTCCATCGGGCGGCATGCCCGTCCGCCCGACGGGCCGGGCTCGGGCGCAAAAATTATAAAAGTCGGGCGGGCTATGCGGGCGGGCGGGCTTTTTTCATTTTTTAAATATTAATTAAATGTCTTTCAAAACAAAAAAGTCTTCACTTTTTTTTCCCTCGGACCTCTTTCTAAAAAAAAACGTCATCACTTTTTTTTTCCCCGGAGCTCTTTCTAAAAAAAAAAAACGTTCTCGGATCTGTTGAATTGCATTTCTTTCTTCTATTAATATATTTTCCCAATGGTCGGGCGGGCGCAAGTCGGGCGCATATCAAACTAATCGGGCTCGGGCCGGGCTCGGGCTCAATTATTAGTCTTTCGGGCGGGCTCGGGCTTGAAAATCGCGCCCGATGGACAATACTATTGTCCACATAGACTAACGACTTTACATAACCCCACAAGAAATAATCAAGAGGCGTTAAATCGCACGATCTTGGTGGCCAACTTACAGGCCCATTTCGTGAGATAAGCTGCTCACCAAATTCATCCTTCAACATGTTCATTGTTTCACGAGCTGTGTGGCATGTGGCGCCGTCTTGATGAAACCACATGTTAACCAAGTTCAACTCAGCTAACTGGGGCAAAAAAAAGTCGTGTATCATGGCTCGATAGCGTTCGCCGTTGACGGTAACATTTCTTCCACGATCATCTTTGAAGAAAAATGTCGATGGTTTAATGTCCAGCAAAGTAAATTTCGTGCGAAATTTGGTGATAACAGCGCGAATTGTCGATTCACAAGGTCGATTATGACGACCATAATATGGTCGTAACAAACGATGCACATTTTTCACAGAGCACGAATTTTGATAATAAATTTCAACAATTTGCAATCGTTGCTCATTTGTAAGTATTTCCATGATGAAATGGCAGAGTATACTGAAAACTTTCCACTTTAACAGCTGACGTTAGGACGCCATTATCAAGCAGTGCTGCCAACTGAAAAACTTAACTCTTAAAAAATCACCCTTTATATATATATATATATACAACTATGTGTATATATATGAATATAATTATTTATCTATATATATATATGTATATAATTATTTATATATATATATATATACATATATAATATGTATACTTATATATATATAAATATATAATATACAAAGATAATAGATAATACAAGATGCGCAGAACGCAATGTTTAGATTCCTCTGATTAGAAAAGAAAATCTGAAACGTCACAAATGACGTCACATTAGCGATTTGTTATGATTTATGGCATAAACTATCTATATTCCCTTTCTTTTCTCTCATTATCTTTCTGTCTGTTTGATAGAAAGAACTACTACTTGTATGGACTAGTGAAAATATAAATAATCAAACGTTTTCAGATGTTAATAAATTGGCTGAGTTTCGGCCTGAAAATTGAAAATCTAATACAAATAACATATTATTAAACCATTTATTTATGTTTCCTGAAAATCATGTGAATATAATTACACAGAGTCATAAAAATCTTACTTTTTATATGAAATTATATACGAGGTTGTGTGGCTTCATCGATATTGGTCCACCATATTATTATTTATTATTGTAATTTTTTAGAAGGTGTAGGTATTAGATATACAGGCAAATCGTCTCAGTGATGACGTCACATTTTTTTGATTTTTATATTGGAAATAACCCTCTCTGTTTATATGAGTTCTGCCCCCCCTGTATAATATATAAATACTCCAAAATCTAAAAAAATAAATTACGAAAATGGTATGCAAAAGTAAGACGATCGCCATAGTCACCATGGAAGTTAACTATGTTAAATGTAATAACTCTTTTGTTTAAAAAAAGTAATTTACTGTCGTAAGATTATAATTTTTCCTATTGATCCGTTAAATTTTTAGAAAGCATACTTTTGCATATATCAATGACATACACCACATTGTACCTTGTTTTGTTTTTTTGCATATGGCATTATTATTTTAAGTAGATATTTATGTGAAAGTATCTCGAGTATACACTATAGTTCTTTATTATTCACCAAACATTAACTTATTTACAATTGTAAAGTAAGGAGCCAACAATAGGCATGAATAAAATTTACGTTATGTACATAAATTATGTTGCTCACATTTATGTGTGTATTGCGTGTACACATCTGCATATGAGATGATGGATAATCATCATAATAAGAATTCATAGGCGGCTCCTGTGTAGCGTTCTTTTGTAGGTGATGATGAATTATAAAGCTGTACGCTAGAAAATAGATTTTAGTAAGAATAATAGTTTATGTAAAAGAGTTACTCATAGTAACTGTGAAAAAAACTGTGAACGCTCAACATTATTATTATAATATATATATATATATATATGTTATATATATATTTGAATGTCCCGGGCCGGGACGTCGTCACTATTTTTAGGAAATTATTATATAAAAAAACGTCATCACTTTCTTCGATAATTATTTTCTAAGAAAAACGTCGTCACTTTAAGAATGACGAAGAAACGAAAATATATTAAAGTCCCGGCCCTGAAAATTTAAGTCCCGGCCGGGTCCCTGCGAGAAAAAGAGTCCCGGTCGTTTCCTGATATATATATATATATATATATATATATATATATATATATATATATATATATATATATATATATATATATATATTCATATGTATATATATTCATATATATTATATATACCTATATATATATTCATATATGTATATATATATTCATATGTATATATATATATTCATATATGTATATATATATATATACTTAGGAATAGACCTCTTCTAACTTCATTCTTTTCTTCTAAAAAGTTGTAACGGAGGTGATTTTTTTTAATTTTACGTGGATTCAAAAACCTAGGAGAAAAATGATATTTATTTTGGCCCATGGATTGCAGCCTAGCATGGGCTGTTGTTGGCAGTATCAATAAATATTTTAAGAGACTGAATTCATATAGAGATCTTACAAAGTTTGAAATAAATTTCTAACCTTAATAAAAGTCGCAACATTTATCTTAAAAAAAGTAAGTAAAACAATTCTTAAAATTGGGTGATTTTTACTAAAACAATAATTTTTTTGTTAGATCGGAAAAAAGTTTGAGGGGGAGGGAAAGGATTTTCTTTATTTTCTCATAATTTGATGTAAAAAATAGGTGATGTTTAACAAAACAAGTAGTTAATAAATAGAAAGAGATCCCATATGTCTTTCCACAAAATTGTGTTGGGGCAGGATGCACAAAACTAGCTTTACTTCTAACTTAGGTACATTAAATATATTTAAATTTTTAGGGAAAAAAAGTTATTTTCCAACAAAATAATATTTATTTGCCATACCGCCTTCACTCTTTCAAAGTATAGTGTGAACTGTTATTTCATACATAAAATCAATATTAATTTTGCCCGTTTGAGTGAGCTCAGGGGCTAAAAAAAGCACCGTTAATTTTTTCATGCCTTGGAAAACTCAAAGTTCCTCTATGTAAATGTATATTTTAAACAATACAACAATATTTGAAGAGGTCAAATATAGTTGTTTAAAGATCGTCATGAAAATATAGGCTGTTTTATGTAAAGGCTTAATTTATGATAAAGAATAGAGAAACTGTGACTTATAGTTCTTTGTATACCCAAATATGGTAGCAGCATGGAATTCTTCTATTAAGCTCTGGGGAGCTAAGAAATCGACAGAAGCCAAACGAGCAACTCTTAAGTCTTCTGCTGCAACTGCAACTTTTTGGGGGAGAGTTTAACTGTCATCATTACTTCTTTTTGTGTTTTATAAATATTGTTTATATTTTATTGAGTAGGCTAAGTATGTACGGGTTATATAATATATTATTTTGTGGTTCCCAAAAGATTGTGGGCAACACATGATTCTACATAGTCACAGTTCTGCTTAATCACAAACCTGTGTAATCATAGTCCTGTGCAGTCACCCCATTTAAAAGAAGAGTGGAGGTAGGAATGGACGTTTCAATTGATCAATTTTAATAAAAAATTGCATATATTTCAACATGTTCTTCATTGGAGGTTCAAAGTAAAATGTATTACAATCTAAAATAACCATACTATTTGTAACATATGGCAAATCGCCCAAATTTAACCCTTTTACTAGGCAGTTGGGACAGCCAGCCAATCATGTATTAGTTGGGTTATCACTTCTTCCCCCCCCCCCCCAATACAAGCCTATATAGATATTTCATCTGTCTTAAACTTATATTCATCCTAAATATATGGATATGGAGAGAAAATACCACTGTCCCGGAATCCCGGATGTCAAATAGTATCATTGAATGGATGCAATCAAAGTTTATGAGTTCCCGAAAACTGTTGAAGGAAACAGGTTCCTTGTTTATTCCATCATTCAGTTGCTCACAGCTATTTTTTAGTATACCTTTTTTCAAATATTTTTTTTATAGTTTTCCAAGCGGCTACACGTAGTGCTGCCTTATATACAAATATATGTATATATACATAGGCGTAGGAGACAGGGGGGCAAGGGAGGCTCCCCCCAAAAAATTCGGGTGAGTTCTCAAATTCGGGCAAATCGGTTGAGGTATTCGGGCATTTAAGTTGAAGAAAATATATGAAATTATGGAAAGCCACCGGATTTTGAATTATAACAAAATAAATATAATGTAATGAATAGTATGTAATAGTATAAAGTAAACATTAATTTACATAACTTTCTTCATTAGATAATTTTTTCACCGATTTAACAGTTCTTGTAAAAATTCGGGCAAATTGAATGCTGCCCCCCCCCCCCCCCCCCCAAACCAAACATCTCCCCTACACTTATGTATATATATAATTTTGAATACTGAGATAGAAGAAAGTCTTTATTTCGTTATTTGCGTTTTTATTTTACTGAAGACAAAAGTTTTTATCATTATAAAATAATGTATGTATATTCGTTAGAGGATTTCTTTCCATCATCAAGATAAGGCATGGGCCTTGGTTAATCTTTATTTACATCTTAAAAAAGCACATCATGAATGTAAAAAGGACTTCTAAAAGCCAATAACACGCAGTAAACATGTCTCCAAAGAAAGACAACATACACAAACACAGCAGAGATCAATAAAAATATACATTTACTGCGTGTTTGTGTTTGTGCTTGTGTGTGTGTTGGGACCAATCAAAAGGAATCAACAACACAATTTGGGGGAAACACACACACACACATCCATTTGTCCTATATAAACATACACGACCATCACATACATATAAATATATAGAGTTATGCACTAAGACACACACAACGTACTATACATATGTTATTCCACCAAATGACTTGTGCACAAGGCTACTAACAAATAATACATATATTTATTTTCCAATAAAGCAATAGTAAATTTGTCAAGTGGATGACACAAACTCAAAAAGAAACAACTAATCCAATAGCAAAACATCTAATATCCCCATAATTAAGCAATCATTTACATTATTTTAAATATAAAAATGTAATTAGCTTTTATTCAACATTTCGTTGTATTTAATATGTAATGTAAAAAATATACTGAAAACTTAAGATAATTCATAATCAATGTTTAAATATTAACTTAATTGTAAGTGGCAGAACTTAAGCAGATATTCTATTGAATATAAAACATTATATAGAATTAAACAACTCCGTTTGGATAGCAAGAACATATCATTTGTAACTGCAATTTAAAAAATGATAATAATTGAGATGATCTTAGGAAGTGAGATAAATAAATATATAATTCTTTTGACGCTGAACTCCAGGATGCAGTAGTCGGTGAATATTGATCTAATGCCGCGTATCTAGCTGCAGCTGACAATAAATAGGATTTAATATACGAGGCATCCATTTGATTTTTTTAGCGATAAGGGTTTTTGGATTCAGGATTGCAAATCGCCCTATAATATGTTCGAGCTCTCTCTTTTTTTAGCCTTTTACAATTCAGGGTTAACAATTTCAAAGGAAACAAAATAGATCAACTCCATTCGCTTTATGTATTTTTATATCCGTTGTTGGAGTAATTTATTGAGAAAAGTTGGGCAATGAATACTCTGTTTCATCTGTAATAAATTTATTATTTCGAAAATAAACCTTATCATCGTAATATATCGGGTTTTAGGAGAAGAAGAGGAGATATATAGGCTTTTAGAGTAAAACATACGAAATGAAACACTTTCCACGTATCTACAGTACAAAAGAAACCTTTTTGATTTGATAAGCAATTAATCCACACAAAAATATATTTTTTAAACTTCCATTTCAATAAGTCACTATTTAGTTGATATGGTGATAAAAGAATACACAAAAGGTTTCATTCATGAAACCTTGTTGAATATTTTGCCAATATATTTACACGGAACCTAGAGTATAATTGAGAATGACAATATTTTTATTATATAATTTTATAATTGCCCTTGACCACCTTGTTCATCCGGGGAACCACCACGTCCCTCAGCACCTCCAAGTAGACTTCTTGGTTGATCCCCAGGCCCACGGAGAAGAAGTGGGGGCCATCACGTCGCCGTCGGAGGAAATCACGCCCAGGACCATGGCTGAGGCCGGGATCTTGGACTTGAAGACCATGGGCACGTCCTCAGGGTCCTGGCAGATCCACCTGGTGTTCTGCCTGTTGTGAGTGCAGTCCAGGTTGAACAGCTTCTCATCTGAGAATAATCTCAGGGAAGGGCTGGAAGAAGACTTGATGAAGTTGATTAGGTCCTTGCCCTTGGCCACCCTGGCGTCATTCTGCTTCTCAGTGAGGAGATGTCTCACCATAAGGGTGAAGCTATTGTACCCCAGGTCCTCCCTGACGGCCTTGGAGATGGTTGTATATATATATATATATATATATATATATATATATATATATATATATATATATATATATATATATATATATATATATATATATATACATACATACATACATATATATACATACATACATATATGTACAGGGGTGTGCAGGCGAATCAAGACTATTTTTAGCACGGAAACAAGATACTCATATCCAAGAACAATACCTTTTAATTGAATTTTTTCATATCACACAAATTTAAATGACTTTTTCTTAATGTTCATTCAATCCAACTTCCTCCTTTCACAATAACAGCCTCCACACGGTGCCTGAACCTCCCAACGGCATGAGCCACCTGTTCCCTGGACAAGTTGGCCACTGCCTGGATGATGTCAGCTTTCAAGGAGTCCACAGTGTTGTGAGCACGCTTGTTAGTGTCCCTCTCAAGGACGCCCCACAAGTAGTAGTCGCAGGGGTTGAGGTCAGGGCTGCTGGGGGGCCAGAACTCCTTTGACCAGAACATGTCGAGATTCGGCGCCCCTCTTCCTGACTTGGGATCGGTCTGGAGTCTTTCTTTCCGGTGTTAGGAATCCTTCCTCGATATCCTCCGACTCCTTGAAGGACTTGGCAATGCTGTAAACAGTAGCTTTGGGTAATTTGAAGAAGTCGATAATCTCCTTGGGCGCACGGCCGCAACGGAGCACCACAATAATGGCCGTCCTACGCTCAAGTTCCGGGGACATTTTCAATCTTTTTGTTATTAAACAAAGCTCATAGGATATACTAACCAGTTCATACATTTTTAAGCTTCTACCCTAACTGGTTTCTGAGATACAAGTACTCAAAGTTAGTCTAGATTCGCCTGTACACCCCTGTATATATATGTACATACATACATACATATATATATATATATATATATATATATATATCATATTAAGAAACATACTCATACACATTTATTTATTTTTTGCCCCCTTCAGAATCTCATAAATCATTTCCTTAACCCTCATAGTGAGGGGCATTGCATCCATTTCCTCCCTAATATGTTATTATTCCTTTCAAATATTATATAGATGTGTGTGTGTGTATTCACTACTTTCCTCCCATTCTTTCTGTGGTCCATCAACTTGAGTCCAAGCTCAGTTGGACCTTCGAAGAAACGAATTATCCTTACTTTTATATCGTGAGAGGCACGTCCTCCTTCGTCTGTATTAAATACTACAGTATGATGAAATGAATCATTACTTACTCATGTATCATTTTACCAAAAATATTTTAAACGTCTCCACAACAGAGAAATGGTTCATTTATCGTCAGATATGACAAAATAAATTAACATATTATGCTTACTATTTATGGGTAATAAAAGAATAGTTTATTCAGAGGATTCATAAAACACAGGGACGAAGACCCCTGAGATAAGTGTAAGGCTTCTTAAGAAATCTATTATTTTAAATGTCTAAGTTCGTATGTTCCTAATTAGAAAACAGTTGATATTATATTTAATAAATTGAATACAAATGTCCAAAGATGATCCTTAGGAAAGAATGTAATCCGGCATCGAAGCACTTCTTCACTTACACGTGTCGCTTGACTTGAAATCGAAGAGAAAAAAAAAGAATCTTGTGGTTAATTTCTACTAGCTACGTTTTAGATTGTAACATGGCCAATACTTGTAAAGTGGTTTAAAAAGTTACGTCACGCAAAATCCCTAGAAGATGCTAAGGGAATAGATCAGAAGCTAAAATTTTAAAGTCGATGAACATGACAGATGTATATATATATTATTCTTTTATTTATGATCATTAATTTATACTCCTGTTAATAGCTTTAAGCTAGTCTTATATGTTAGAATATGCCGGGCCGTCAAAAAGTCTTGCATCACCTTTACGATGACTAATTGAATAGATAGAGTTAATCTAATAGGAAACTTTGCGGCATACGCAACCAAATAGCAGATTTCTTCTTTCATTTGAGCCGTCCCTCGTGTGTGTGTCTTTGTTTTGATAGATGGAAGACTGGAAGTAGCCACTTTGCGCCCTTTCCGTACACTCCAACCCAGACATCATTAAACCACTCAAAGAGGGCCGCCACACTTTCTAAATAACTGTGTGTCTCTAAAGGATTGCCCAAGGAGTGAAAGGCCAGTCAAGCTGATGCCATTGGAGACAACAAAAAAAAAGGCATTTGTCCAAGGAGTCTGTTGTCATAAATGCTGATGAGGGCATGTCTCAGAGATCTATCAAGAAGCCTATTTAACTAAAGAATCTGGAAGACATTCGTAAATAACGCAGTCAACTCCTCCTAAATGACCATAAAGACCATAGGGGCATGCGTCATCTTCTTCAGCGATGAGGATAGGTTCACGGATAACTCAATGATTAGCAAACCAAATGCTCATGTCGTCCGCTTCGAGGACACGCCATCTGAGATTAAACATGTAAAAAACATTCTTCCTCCGTGATGCTGCAGGGCGTCAACAGACGCCAACATGAAACCCGTGTGGTTACCCATTGGATACAAGCTCACTGTGGTTGACAATGTGATGAGCTTGAAGACCATGAAGACCAAGGTACTCTCACAGATCTGCAGAGTCACTACAAAGTCCGAAAAGTCATCACAGAGGATGGTGCGCCTGCACACACCGCATGCTCTGTGCAGGACTGGATAGAATAAACATGAATTTATGACCCATGATACCCACATACTGGCCCCGCAAGAGCCCCCTACCTCAACCTTTTGAACTATAACATCTAGTGACACATGGATTCAAAGACCTGATATGACTCTCACAGTAGTGTCAGCGACCTCTTAAAGTCCTCCGTGGAGAAGTAGTGGCGGATCATGAAGAAGGAGTATGTCATCAAAGTGCACTCCACCTTCAGCTGCGGCTTAGAGGTCGTCATTAAAGAAAATGAAGGTCAAATTTTCGATTGATGTACTTTTATATATGAGTGTCTCGAGTCTTAATTGTATTTTTATCCAAGCCTGATGTATAAGGAGCTAATTCAGACATGTCCTCAAAGTGATGTAAAACTTATTGATGTCCCGTTAGTACAAAATATATCATAAATAACTCATATCTATTTAAAATAAATAATATAACATATTAAACAATATTGAATACAATTATTTTTAAAAAGACAATCCAATTTTTTGTACAGCATATAAAATAAAATGGTTTTGAAGCTGACACAACACATATTTTAAAAATAAATAAATTGTACAAAAAATAGAAAGAAAAAACCAAGTAAAATTGCCTCCTCTTATCAACGCCTCACACTCAAGGAGTCTTTAAAAGGGTTTATAATTACATGGTTATTTTTCTTCGTGTATGTTAGATTTTGAAAGAAAATAAATTTATAGTTGTTTGCTGATTAGTTTCTGTTGCTAGTGATAGCTCCAAAATAATTTTTTTTAACAATTTTGAAGTTTATTAAATAGTCGAAATATTAAAATTAAAATATAAATCATCATCATAAGTGGATTTATTAGTCATTTTAACTTACAAGGAAAAATCAATCAATTTTGATTAATATAATTTCATCCAAGCAACCAACAACACTCTTTGCACGACAACTTCATGATTTTCAGTTTGAATGAATCTTAAAACATTTTTTTAATTTGAACAAGAAATTATAAAACTAAAAAAACAATATTTATTAATGTCGTCATATTCGAAAAAATATTTAATATGGAATTTGTGTTTTAATTATCTTTCATAATTTGTTGTCTTATTTGCCCAATCAAATAATGGGAATTACTAATTTTTAATGACGATATTCCAAAATATGATATGATATTCAGCAAAAGAAGCATAAGAAATATTATTCAAAATAATACACTAGAAAACTTGGTTAAAGTTAAAAACAAGCACGGTATCATAATTATATGATGCACAGAAATATATCATACAATGTGATTTCAGACAATCTAATCACTTTTTTCACTGGATATAGTTTTTCAAATGTATAAATTTCCCACTTATTAACAATTTTAAAAAGTATTCTTTAATGTATTCAAAAAGATAGTTTTTATATCATTAAAAAAATAAAGTATTGATTGTGTTTATCAGAGATGATACCATTTGGTAACAGCTGTTAGTGTTACCTGGATAGAAAGAAAATAAGAAGGGAGAGAAGTGAGGCAAAATTCTCTCTCCCTTCTCTTTCTCTTTCTATCCAGGTGACACTAACAGCAGTTACCAAATCGCTATACTTTAAGAGATATATGAAAATACATTTTTGCACGTACTCTCCCTCAAAAATTGATCTTTTGATATGAGAATATACGATTACCATTTGGTAACTGCTGTTAGTGTTACCTGGATAGAAAGAGAAAGAGAAGGGAGAGAGAATTTTGCCTCACTTCTCTCCCTTCTTATTTTCTTTCTATCCAGGTAACACTAACAGCTGTTACCAAATGGTATTCGTATATTCTCATATCAAAAGATCAATTTTTGGGGGAGAGTACGTGCAAAAATGTATTTGCTTGTATCTCTTAAAGTATAGCGATTTTTAGAACACCAAACATATCAAATGAAAGCTTGGTTAACCAGCTTTAATATTTTGGTATACTAAATCATGTCAATTTAATAAGTAGAGAGTTATATATACATTAAAAAAAGCCTATCTCGCGTACAAAATGACGCATATAATGGATTATAAATGCGTCAGAGACAAAGTAAAATTTTGAGAGGATACCTTGACGCAAATCTAAGAAACACATTATTATTTATTTTTTTCATAATCGATTTCTTATAGGTCAATACAGGCTCTGAATCATAAGATGTAAACTCAGATTGTACTGAATTCTGAATTGATATAATGCAACCAAGGTCATTTTTGGATGTATCATCCAAAGTTTTACTAAACTTAAAAATACTATTTTACTCTGAAGCGAACAAGTCATCTTCTACAGGCGAGTGAAGTTAATTGATACAAAAAAGCTATGAAATATGCTAACAATACAGACTCCATTTTTTCTTTGTTTTTACTGAAAACTTTGTTTTATTAAAAAACATTAACATACGTCTGGTAGTAAATTAGATTTCCTTTAAATTGATAATTATTGTAGAAGTCTGTAACGTCCACCATTTTCAAGAAATTGGCGGAAAACTATATTTTTACTAAATTTTTAAAACTTTGACCTCGTTGCGTGACCTCGTAATGTTAACCGATTTTGTTCAAACTTTGTATGTCGTCTTCTTTATCACAAAGAAACAGAAAATCCACAATGTTGATAACATTTCAAACATTTGAAAAATAAGAACAACCCTAATATATATATATATATATATATATTTTTATATTTATATATATCAAGAACTTAGTAATTCACCAAACTTTGTCACAGTAGATATGGAGAATTTTTTTAAATTGACCCTTTCAAATTTTAATTCAATTGAATAAGCAAGAAAAAATGATTGAAATATTTAGAACTTCACATTTGAAATGTAAGGTATTTTCAACATGCCATTATATATATCTTAGAAACATGCATGAATTGATTTGTACAATGAACTGATATCCTTCAAACGGGAAAATGTAATCACATTATGTCATATATATAAATATGTACATACACAAATGCAGATAACCTAATCCATCTATTTGTAATTGAATAAATAAATTTATATTTGTATGTATATTGTATACGTTCATTTCTGTCAACGTCTCTTATTTCTTTAGGACAAGAAGATTCAATTTTCTACGTGACTTGTCCTTAGTTGTGAGACTAGTCATCATTGATATTGATGTTTGACATGCTTAGGGCACAACATCTTTTTTAGAACATGTTTATGTATGACAGTATTAATGATATGGATTGATAATTATGTAATAGAATAATAATATTTACTCATCAGAGGATGAAAGATTGAATAATTTGAGTTTGGTTGGATGTTTCTCAAGACATTAAGAGGTTTGTTATTTGGTGTATTTTTAAAGAACCACAAAACACTTATTTTTGAGCCCCAATCATTTTATGTTAATATATTTAAAAAAATAAAAACCAATGGAGGTTACACATAAAAAAGTTTCTTTTTAGTACACAACGGTACTATTATAATTCAATTAACATCCGTCTTTTAAAGAAATTACACAATTATTGTAGTCTACATATTACATTATTTAGAATGGATTCGATGTCGGAGGGAAATAACATAATTGATGAAATGTTAATAAAGTTTTTATTATTTGCTAAGAACACCGAATGTTATATTTCTTCATAAAATGGTACATCGATAGTATTATGTTTTCATCATACAATATTTACACTTCAAGTAACCAAGCCTGATTATAGAAGTCCCTACAAAACTTGAAACAATATATATATATGTATATATATATATATATATATATATATATATATATATAATATATATATATATATATATATATATATATATATATATATATATATATATATATATATATATACAAAGTACTGTTCGGAGGACTTGGTCATTTACACAATGAAAACTACACGTAACAAAAGTTTAGTTATCGCAAGTTATTATGCCGATATCAAAAAGGACGATGTTTGTGGGTTAATTAAACCCTTGTGACTACTGCAACAGACACCATAAGCCTGTTTTGATATGCAGGGATTTCAATGCCAGGAGCCTATTATGGATGGACAATCTAACTAACTCTCGAGGGGAAAAGTTGGAGGATTTCATGGCCACCTATAACTTGAGTTTACAAATGTTGGATGTATTCCTACTTTTGTGGGAGGAATGGGACAATCCATAATTGACTTAACATTAACCTACCGTTGTATCTAAATAAAGGACGGATCTGAAGGTTTCAGGGTCGGATCACAGATTTTGTCTTTTCGAAATATATACAGAAATAACTATTTTTGGTGCACTGAATTTGAAAAATATGGACTGGAACAAATTCACATATACTTTGGAGTCTACTATTTTTCTTTGGACACTGGCGCATCGAGTTCTGAGTACATAGATTTAGAAGCTTCGAATATTGCAACTAAAATTATGGAATCCTTGAAAAGCTCATGCAAAATAATGTCTGGAACCATAAGGAAGGTAAATCCATGGTGGAACAATGAACTAAGGGAACAACGGCGAAAGATTAAATTTCTCCAGTGCAAGAGGCAGATTGATATGTATGTACAGAGTGGAAAAAACAATCATATAAGACTATGATAATAATTAAAGCAAACAGGCAGACCTTTAAAGCGTGGGTTAACACCCTTGAAGGTCCAAAGGACATCTCCAGGTTGATGAAGGCGAGATCAAACCATACCAATGCCCGTGTGGGTATTCTGGGCGAAGCCTTTGGAGAAAAAGATAGCCTGGAATTACTTTTACGAGAACATATTCAAAAGAAGTCGATACTACCAGTACGACTCAAAAAATGATTTTTTTTAAAACAAGAATCTCACACTAAATACTTTAGTGAGGAACTTGTTAGGAGTTATATTTCTAGCTAAAAATCTAACAAAAAACCTGGTCCTGGCCAAATTCCTTCTCAGGCCTATAAGAACCTGCCTAACTCTTTTATTGTTCGCTTGACGAATCTCTACAATCAAGTTTTCCTATCAAGTTATACTCCTAAGTGTCGGAGAACATCAAAGGTGATATTTATACCAAAGCCAGGGGAAAATAATTATTGGGAACCACGATCCTTCCGACCAACCACACTAATCCATGTAGCTCTGAAAATACTGGAACGGATGATACAGTAGAAGGTCCATAGTGAATGTAAATTGGTTTTACCAAATCAGTTTGCTTTTACGAAAGGCAGGTCCACTGATACAGCCATAAGTAAACTGGTTGATTCTTGTGAGAGTAGCTACCATAGCCACGAAGAAGCCCTCGTTGTATTCTTGGATATTGAGGGCACTTTTGATAGAATTCGTTTTAACCATATCCTTGACGCCATGAGGAAATATCAAATACATGAGAAGACAATTCTTTGTTACAAAAATCTACTTGAGGGTAGAATTGTTGTCGCTGAGCTAGGAGGGGAGAGTGTATCTGTAACTCCGACAAGAGGATGTCCTCAAGGGGGATTCTATCGACTATGGCATGGAACTTAGTCTTCCAAGAGTGTATCGACCAACTCAAAAGCCCAATTAATATGGTTGCTTATGCAGATGATCTGGCTCTATGTGTAAGAGGTACGGATCGGCAGACACTCCCCAGTTTAATGCAAGATGCCCTAATAAACTAACAGATTGGGCCAAAAAATGAGCTACTATCTTAGCATTAGTAAAACTAAATATATGCTTTTTTCCAAACGAAGAAAAGGTATGCATATTTACCAGGCTTGTGAGCATTCAGCTTTTTTGCGTTCAGCGTTCAAAAAAAATTAGCGTTCCGTTCAGCGTTCCGTTCAGCGTTCCGTTCAATGTTTTTGCGTTCAGCGTTCCGTTAGCGTTCAGCGTTCAAATATTTAAAAAAGGATTTCCTAAAAAAGTACTGCGTAGTGATGACGTTTTTTTTTAGAAAAGAATTTCCCAAAAAGTACTGCGTAGTGATGACGGTTTTTTTTTTTAAATAATTTCTGAAAAAAAGTAATGCGTACTGATGACTTTTTTTTAGAAAAGAATTTCCCAAAAAAGTACTGCGTAGTGATGACGTTTTTTTTTTTGAAAAGAATTTCCCAAAAAAGTACTGCGTAGTGATGACGTTTTTTTAGAAAAGAATTTCCCCAAAAAGTACTGCGTAGTGATGACGTTTTTTTTAGAAAATATTTTCTCAAAATACTGCGTAGTGATGACGTTTTTCCGAAAAAAGTCCTAGAAATGTTTGGAAAAATTGAACGCTGAACGCAAAACTCTTTTTTTTGGCGTTCAACGTTCAGCGTTCAAAAAAAGTTGCGTTCCGTTCAGCGTTCCGTTCATTGAACGTGCGTTCAGCTGAACGCCGTTCAATTTTGCGTTCCGTTCACAAGCCTGATATTTACCTACACCTGTCTGGAATAGAAATCGAAAGAGTGCGAAAGTTTGAGTATCTCGGTTTAATAATTGATGATAATTTGAAGTGGAAAAAGCACTTAGAATATGCCATTTCTAAGGCCAAAAGGAACCTTTTTGCCCTAAAAGCTTCTGTTGGATCAGATTGGGGACTTAGCCCACTCAAGTTTAGATGGATCTACGTAGCGTACGTAAGGTCTATTGTAAGTTACGGCGCTATTGTTTTTGCACCAAAACTTATGACGAGTGTATATCTAAAAAGAGAGCTCAGCAAACTACAACGGCTTGGTATCATGAGTATTACTGGGTCAATGAGGTCCACACCAACGGCCACAATGGAAGTACTCTGTGGGTGAATCCCTCTACATCTTTATATAATAGAGCGTGCATGCCTGGTCAGAGTTCAGACTAAAATTGAACACCCATTGAAATGGTTCGACCATTTGAGTAGAGGACACTTGGCAAATATATAAAAGTCAATGATATCCCAACTCTTCCTCCTTCTGTACATTTCTGGTCTGAAACTCTGGGCTACGAAGTCAAACACTTATGGTGCATCCATAACTTTGATTCGCAGGTTACAACGACGGGTCTAAAATCGATGGTCAGACTGGGCTGGTCTGACGAGAGGCGATACTGTTCTTGACCAGAGGTCCTTGAGGCTCAAGGCAATAAACACAGTCTACAAAGCCAAGGTGGAGGCTATAAGAAATCTCGCCAGTAATCTGAGGTGAAAAAGTCGAGGGGAAAAGATTATTAATCTTATCTGACAGCCTATCCGCCATCTATAGTCTGGACATGAGGCCAGGTGAACTCGCATCAGCTGAAATTATCGCTTGCAAAAACGCTCTAAGCAGATCTACATGCAAAATCACAGTCGGATGGATAAAGGGCACACGACAATAAAACTGGAAACGAGTATGTCGACGCTTTGGCTAAAGACGGGACTAGGAGGGGCACGCCTGTTTCTGTGCCAATATCCATGCGACAAACAAAAATTTCCTCAGAGAAGCAACCTTGAAGGAATGGAGGACTGCATGGCGTGCGATGAGCACTTGCCGCCAGTCTAAACTCTTCATACCAAATCCCTATATCGAAGTAAGATTTTTAAATACAAACGAGCTCAAATCTGCGTCATCGTTGGAATGATCAGTGGACATATTGGACTCAACTGACATCTCTACAAGATGGGAAGGGTCATAATCCCAATTTGCCGGACTCTGCGAGGAAGAAGAAAAAACCCCGTTATCATTGATTGTCCGTCGGCAAGGCAAAAATTATATCCCTTGAGGGAGAGATCGGGGAGCGACGTTTAGCCTTCGAAGATTTATTTTTAAAGCATTTAGATGTTTGAATATTGATAAACTAATTTGTAATAATAAAGAAAGCTACTAGTTAGATTCACTACCGGCTGATACCGGATTAAGTTCCGGTGAGGTGGGTCTAATCTGGGAGTGAACAAACCAAAAATATATGTATAATATATGTCGCAGCAGAGATGGAGATCCAGTAGAATCGTTGACTCTCCCGGTAGAGATTACGATCCTATCTCTTCTAGGAGAGATGACGACTTAAATATGACAATAATATTTACGAAGTTGTAATAACTATTTATTCACTTGCGATTTCATTCTATATTTTGGTGGAAATGATTTCATTTTTGTGCTCAAGGAAGTCAATGGGACGCAATCTTTTACAAACATTGTGTCTATCTCAACGATCCCTATAATAATAATAATTTGTTACTTATCTGAGAAGAAATCAGACATGATAAAAATAGTTTGAATAACGCCTTGATATTTAAGTCGTCATCCCTCTATCAGAGATATACTCCTGATCTCTTCTAGCAGAGTCGTTGATTCCTCTAATATAGATCACGATCGTAGTCCTCTTAGGAGATAATACGATCGTGATTTCTACTAGGAGATTCAACGACTCTTCAGGATCTCTATCTCTACTGTGACAATTGGGGCAAAATCGGTATTTAATTGGACGGAAAACCATTTAATGTGTGCCAGAGCAAGTACTGTGCTGATAA
The DNA here is from genome assembly GCA_013387185.1 of Caligus rogercresseyi. NCBI lineage: Eukaryota > Metazoa > Arthropoda > Copepoda > Siphonostomatoida > Caligidae > Caligus > Caligus rogercresseyi. Next base: position 5,417,954 of record CP045892.1, on the reverse strand, counting down.
TAACGCATATTTGTGTCGCAGAATACTGTATATGGCCATTTTTGCCGATAAATCTCTTTAGATCCAGAAAACGGAAGTGAGCGCTACATTCAACCCCAGTGATTTCTAACAATGATAGAGATTTTTAAATAAGATATTCGTTTTTAGCATCAAAAAATGAACCAGAATCGCTGGGACTATGTAAAAGAACTAAAAATTGGTTTGTCCTGGGATTATATATATATATATATATTTATTTATATATATATATATTCAGCATAACGTACATTTGAAAAATTTAGAATAGAGAAAATGATTTATTGCTTATACTTTTCCACAATCAAATTTAATATTTGGGAAGTAGCACAGGCCTCTATCTAGATGGCCCAAATACCATAGTCGAGGGAGTTGCAATTTGAAGAAGTCCAAGAGCTTTTTATAATCAAGATAGAAGAATTTTCCCTTTTTGAACCTGTGGTCCATGCTTGCTTTAGTGATAAGTTGGCCTTCTGCATAGTGGTCAGTTGAGGCTCTCTAACCGCCCTGGTAACTGTTGTTTTTAGGCTCCTAAGCCTTTTCAAGCCTTGAGAACGAGGATTCTGGATTTAAATATTTTTGGCCTCCTTTCGTCTAGTTAATTGCTTGATAGCTTGTGATCGTTCTTCCCCACTCCCTTTTTCTTGCAAGGCCTTCTTGTTCTTCATACGCTTCTTGATATTAAAAATAAAGCAATTCTCTGATTGGCCATACCCACTTTAGTGCCAAAAAGGGCTGTGACCCGTACTTCCATTTCATACAAATGAGTAGACGGATTTAAATCTATGAGTTGATAAAAAGCGCTTTTATCGTCTTCTTTACAGATGTTACATTGTGCATACATTTATTGAAATGGAATGGTCCATGTTCTGTGTAGGCTTGAACAAGTAGCTTTAAGCACTCATTGAGAAGTTAACAGGCCTCGATTTTGCTCTTCATCACAAATGTGTAAGTTTCATACTATAGTACCTTTAAAACGCCTACACCACTTTTGTAAAATAAATCATTAAGTGTTTTCTTTATAGGCTAGGAGGTGTACCAACACACTTATGGTTATGATACACTATTCCACTTTTTGCAAGGTAATCAGCCAATTCATATCAATGACATCTACAGCATTCATTGCATTTATATATATAGGTTTATATTTATATTTATGTATATATTTATATACATATATACAGGCTTGTTGATCAAAGTTTTTTCTGATCGGCGATCAATAGCGATATAGCGATATTTGATCGCTGATCGGAGTATCGCAAAAGGTCCTGATCTTTATATCTTTTGATCGTAAGAAAATCACAAAAAAATAGCGATCCGATCAATTTGTATAAAAAACTAAAGAAGAAAACATGTTTGTAATAAGGATTTTAGACAACCCCTACATTTCTTAAAACTTAACTAGCTCTCCCATTGACCAAAATCCATTCCCTCGACTAATATTTGTTTAGAAAACACAAAATACAGACTGCCACTATGGAAAAAAAGCGTGGTTACTATCCTGATATATTTTTGTCCTAAAATATACAGACAGGCGTCTATGGAGAAGCCATTGTTTTGGAGCTCATAGGCTATGAAACATTTATTCTGGCATCTCCTGTCTTAAAATATGCAGACATATATCAATTGTGGAGCCAGAGTGTTGGAGCTCATAGGCTAAGACAAGGACTACATTAATCAGGACAGGACACTGCGCTCACAGGGAATGGGACAATTCAGCGCCGCCGATTCAGCACCGCCGACCTCAGCGCCAGCCAATTCAGCTACGGCCGATTCAGCGCCAGCCAATTCAGCGCCGGCTGATTCCGCCAGCCAATTCAGCACCAGCCAATTCAGCGACGGCCGATTCAGCGCCAGCCTCAATGACTTTGATTTTAAAAAATCAGACCTTTTTTCAAAGAATTATGTTTTCTGTAGCAGTACAATTGGTCAAACCTGAAACAAGATAATTGTCTTGCAGAAGTATTCAACAGCAATATGGAATTGGGGTTTTCAAACCCACCTACATTGTAAAAATACGAGTAAGAAACCCTCAAATACCATTTGTGCCCATTGGGTCCTCGGTTCCCGCCAGCCGCAACAATGGGTTATTGGGGTTTTCAAACCCATCGCAAATTGTAACAATACAAGTAAGAAACCCTCAAATGTCATTTTGTGCCCATTGGGTCCTCGGGTCCCCGCCAGCCGCAACAATGGGGTGTTGGGGTTTCAAACCTTTCGCCAATTGTAAAAATACGAGTAAGGAACCCCTCAAATACCATTTTGTGCCCCTTCGGTCCTCGGGTCCCGCCAGCCGTAACAATGGGGTGTTGGGGCTTCAAACCCTTCGCCACTTGTAAAAATACGAGTAAGGAACCCCTCAAATGCCATTTTGTTGCACCTTGGGCCCTCGGGTCCCGCCAGCCGGAACAATGGGGTATTGGGGGTTTCAAACCCATCGCAAATGTGAAAAATACGAGTAAAGGAACCCCTCAAATGCCATTTTGTGCACCTGGGCCTTCGGGTTCCGCCAGCCGGAACTATGGGGTATTGGGCTTCAAACCCTTCGCAAATTGTAAAAAATACGAGTAAGGAACCCCTAAAATGCCATTTTGTGCACCTTGGGCCTTCGGGTTCCGCCAGCCGTAACAATCGGGTGTTGGGGTTTCAAACCCATCGCAAATTGTAAAAATACGAGTAAGGAACCCCTCAAATGCCATTTTGTGCACCTTGGGCCCTCGGGTTCCACCAGCCGGAACAATGGGGTATTGGGGCTTCAAACCCTTCGCCACTTGTAAAAATACGAAAAAGGAACCCCTCAAATGCCATTTTGCACCTTGGGTCCTCGGGTTCCGCCAGCCACAACAATGGGGTGTTGGGGTTTCAAACCATCGCAAATTGTAAAAATACTAGTAAGGAACCCCTCAAATTATATTTGAGTACCTTGAGTCCTCGGGTCCCGCCGGCCACAACAATTGTGTATTGGGGTTTCAAAACCCCGTAATTTTAAAAATACGAGTAGGAACCCCTCAAATGCCATTTTGCACACCTTAAG
>CP045892.1:4666177-4802992 GCA_013387185.1 Caligus rogercresseyi | reverse complement strand
AACCATTTTTTAAATAACGGTCCTACTAGGGTTCTTTTATAGTTTCAAGAAGGAAAAGAAAAAGAGGGTATCATGTGATGTTTTTAAGTTATTTTTTAATACGATGCTTTAACTCTAATTTTCATACCGTAATGAATACATGATCACGTATTACTAAAAGTGGAATAGCGGAAGATCAAGCGAAATAACTACTTTCAGTAGTCGAAGAACATAAAAGACTTGACCTTTGGTCATGTGTGTGTACGGATTGCAACACCAATGTCGAATATGGTAAGGAGTATAAAAAGCCTCGAGTTAGTCTAAAATACCACTGCAGTGGATTATTTGTCTTCTACACATGAAGGGAGTTACCTTTTAGAAAAGTTTTTAAACATTTAGATGCGCACAAAAAGACCCGGACTTATGAAGGTACAGTATGAAAATTAATTAATACAGACATTACCAAAAATTCAATAAAAAGTTTTAAAAATACTTGTAGAAAAAGTAAAATACTTAAATCAAAGTTTACTGTATTCTTTAAGCTCAGATAAAAATATTTATACGAAATTACATTACGATACAAACAGGAAAATTTTCGATTCAAGCTTTTGCTACAGGTCTCCAGGGCATACATGAGGCCAAATGTCTTACCAAAGCTAACAGAATTTTAAGATCCTATATTTCACAAAGGTCCATGTGAGTCTCACATAAAACTTGTAAAATTTATACTAAAATTTTATGCTCCTATATGGTTTCAAACCAATTTAAATCCTCTTTTATTGAAGGCTCAAAGAATTGTCAATTCGCCATAACTTTATTACAAGATTTGATGAAAATTTAGCCCCCTTCAATAGAAACAGTACTCAAGAGAAACGCTTTTTTGCCCACCCTGAAAATATATTGCTAGAAGGCCTAACCGATAAATAAATGGAAACAAGAAATTTGCCCTGGAAAAGTTTGTTTGCAAAAAAGAATATTAAAAAACAAAGAAATTTTCAACTACCCCAAACTATCAGTTGTAATTCTAAGATTTTTTAAATCTTATCGACTGGTCAATATAAATTTGTTGTTCCTCCAATTGTGCCTGAGAAGATTCTTATAAAGTAAAGAACATCCTTTAAAAACTAATAAGTATTCTTGCCATTCACAATCAGTGGAAGAGCTGTAAAACTAGTAACGGAGGCATCTGCAAAAGTTTATGGATATAATCAACGTCATAGATTTACTATTCTCAACCATGTGGGGGTTACTGTATGAAAATTAAGATGTGAAAAGCAAACGTATTAAATTATAACTTAAAAACATTAACATTAATACCCACTTTTTCTTTTTCCTTCTTGAAACTATAAAAAACCTTAGTAGGAGCAGTTATTTAAAAATGGTTGTGGCGTCAGCAGTTATGTTCATTTATTGGCACTAAATTACTTGAACGAAAATTTTCAAAAAAATCCAAAGTCATAAATTGGTCATAGCTAAATGTTTAAACTAAATTTTTCAAAATAAGTAATAACAAAAAAGTTTTGCTTCATAACGAAACCTTTGAACGCAATTTGGGGGGGGGTAAGGGGGGGGTCAAACCAAAATCCATTTTTCTACGATCATTTAGGTCTTATGACGCAACTTTCGCGGGGGGATAAATTTTGATATCTTAATATTAGGTTTCATGTATACTCCCCTAGTACATGAACCATGTAAAAGTGCAGAAATCAATGTTGCCTCTCCCATTGCTCCAAGTGCATCAGTGTGATTGGACAATTCTGGGATTTCTTCCAATGAACCGCCTGGCGTTATTTGAATATAAATATTCATAATTAATATTATTTTATGAAAATAAAATATTTTTCACTTGCTTGTATTAACAGTTCGTATAACATTGAGAGTTTCTTATTTTTATGTCGAGAATTTAATAGCCTTGAGTGAGGCTAACCACAGCTTTCAGAAATGTGTATCTCCGTTCCTTAAAGAAACATTTGTCTCTCTGATGTTTTATTTATCGAAAGGGTGTTTATAAGATAATTATGAGTAATCGATTTTATCTATTCATTTCGATTACCAGCCGTACAAAAACCGAATCCAAGGGTCTAAGGCTTGAAATATGCCAATATGCTATAAATGTGATGGGAGAAACCAAAGGCCAATCGGTGATTGGTTTTGACCTCGAATAAACTAAAGTTTGAATCGGCGAACCCCAAGATATCATTGATAGAGGATTTAGAAACCCTATATGGACTTGTGACAACTGATTAATATTAAGTATATTGGTAAATTGATTCTGCACTTGGTATTTAGTTTTCTACAATACGTTTGCATGAAAAAACTACCGAATAACCCTACCAATTGAATGATTCTGTCAATCGATTGTGGAAGAATAAAGAGGTGAAAATCATATATTAATTTTATAAATCATTAATGTTAATTCAAAATATTACAAAAACCACCGACACCAACTCAGAGAGTGCAAACCTCCGCCGATTCCCACCAAATGAATCACTTAACGGAATTACAATCCAATCATATATTGTCTACATAAGTAGGTGTGTTGGTGAATAATGAGTGAGGAGAGAGCCATCCTAAAAACATCCATTGACGTCATACTAGTTATTCGTCAATTCAGAAATACGTCACTGGATGTTTAAACTTCTTTGTTTTCTCCATCATGCTCTTAATATTAGCGTTATATTTTATTTAATATTAAGAGGAAGACGGGAAGAGAAAGAAGTTTAAGCATCCAGTGACGTAGTCCTTAGCTGATAAATGAACATATTACGTCAATGAATATTTTTTAAGCGTTTGTTCTTTCCTACTCCTGAATAGAAACCCCATTTCATTATTAATATTTTTAGTATTTAGCTCTTTTGCATCTTAAAATAAGCACTCAGAGATGCCAAAATTTATTCATTTCCTTTTTGGCATTTCAATAACTCCACAAAGTTTCATCCGAATCCGTTCTGTACTTTTTGAGTTATCCTGCTGACAAACAAACCAACTACAAACCAACGCCAGTGAAACAATACCTCCTTCGGCGGAGGTAAAAATATGGAACACTACAAGAATATCTATTTGTTTCCTTCTTCAAGCCTATAAACTGTACTCCATTTCTCCATCTGGTGTTAGAGAATATACAAGTACTAAATTAATACGTAACATTATCTTTGGAGGGATATAAGAAAGCTTTTGTTATTTTATTATTTTTAAGTTAAAACTATTAAGTTAACCTAAATAATATACATAACTTAGAAACTGCGCCTTTAAAATAACTTTCATTTCTATAGAGCTTTTATAACTTAATAGGTCATTTTTTTACTCGAATATCTCGCCCTTAAATTGATACAAGATTTAAACATTTGTTCGGTGGAATAATGTAACAATAGATATATAGTTGTGTAAAGATTGATAGATGATCAAATACCCTGGTTCCGGCGCTAAAATAACATCTATCCCACCATTAGTTTACATGTCACTAATATATATAACTCAAGGGCCAGCAGTCCTGCCTTTATCGACATTTTGTATAAAATTATCAAATATTTTACATGAAGTACTTATTATGCACTTGGTAATTTTTCTACTGATACCGTTGCGTGGAAAACTACTGAATACCCCTATCAATTGAATTATTTTAGTTAGGTGATGCAGAAGAATGAAAAGACAAAAATCACATATTTATTTCATAAATCATTCAGTCAATTAAAAACATTTTGGGATAATTTTAATAGAACCTAATCACCATCACCGAGCTGAATCCTGAAACGTTAATTTTAGGTTCAATTTCTTTAATTTACATATGATATTCTTCTCCTTTTTTTTGCTTATGTGCTTGGATTGAGTAGAATTTGTGAGTTTTAAATACTTAAATAAACTCAATCCATTACTTCTCCTCTATGAGGCCTTCCTCTCCCAGGAATAGTATTAACAAAAAGATAAGGGAGCGCGATAGCCGTGTGCGTTAAGGCGTGTTCAACTCTCAATGTTGGGGCGCAGGTTTGAATCCCGAGTGGGTATGGTCATATTGATCTACATCATTGATAAGACCCCGGGTTCGAGTGACTAATTTTAATGCTATAATGCTTATTTATATCCTGTCGGATTACTGCTATTCTATCGAACCATATAGGAAAAAAAATTATTTATATTAAATGTAGATAACTGTAATAAGACAGAAAGGAAGTATCCTCATTATCCTGTGACGTCATTGTTAGAGTGACGTCACTGGAATTCCTTGTAGGATTTTCTTTGGTATTGCCGGGGATCGATATATCGTAACTATCGAACCTGAATCCTCAACATAGTTTAACTCGTTTGCTCACTGAGCTTCCACGTGCTTTCTTTTTATTTTTGCGTATGAGGTTCGATTGAGTTGCATTTGTTATAATATACGATGATTTAAAATAATTATACACGCAAAGTATGATATTTTTATAATGAAGACACTCAATATTGACCTTCACCTTCGGGAGCCTTTGAACTTGCGCTCTTAGCATTAATAGAATTGGACATGTTTATTACTATAGGATTCATAAGAATAAATGTCCCAATTAATTGATAGGAAAGATCTATCACCACTTTGCATTCTTATTAACAACGGAAATGATATGATTTTAAGGGTGAACTAAAAATAGTCTGCAATTCACTATAAACAATGCTTCACGCTTGATATATCCTTGGAGGCCCATTTAAAATTTGGTGTCCAACCCTGCCCACACTTAATAAATGAAGAGTGGAAAACATTTTTTGTGACCATAGGGGTCATTATTGGGTCGAATAGTTACATAATGGAGTGTCAAACCCACAGAGTGATTACAAAACAAATGATAGATAGAGCATATCAAGATTTTAAGTTATGGATTTCTTAATATATCTGTAGTAGATTCTCTCTTTCTCTCTGCTCTTATCTGTCCCTCTCTCCTTTCTTATACAAATATGTCACCAGATGGGACGACAGACGTTCTCAAAGAGACTATAACCACTTGTATATAAATACTTCTCGTTTCATGAAATACTCTGAGTTGCAAAAAGATGAATGGAGGTGTGACTCATTTTCTCCCTACTTATAATTGAAGAATATATATTTTAACCATAGGTAGTAGTTACATATTGGGGTGTCAAACCCACAGAGTGATTACAATGGTTACAACAATGATATTATATTGGGGTTTCAAACACAACAGGTCATGGGTTCCGCCTATAACAAATATGGCATATTGAGGGCTTGAGCCCCTTGCCAATGGACCCTTACTGGGATACTCCGATTACGACTATAACAAATAAGGGGTTCCAAGTCCAACATCACTCATAAGCCATAGGGTTCCCCCGATTACAACTAAAATATATCAGATGCTCATTTATATATCTTCGCAACTGCCCTAAATAGTTTTTTCTCTTGCCTTTATGGTTCGACAGAATAGCAGTATCCGACTGAAAATAAATAAGCATATTAAGTATAAATAGTCTATCGCCCCCGATCTTATCAATGACCACCCCTTCGGGATTCAAACCTGCGCCCCCAACATGAGAGTTGAACCGTCTTAACACACATGGCTATCGCACTCCTTTTATAGTTGAACTCTGTTTCCTATTTCCTATTAGTGTATTTTATTTTTTACACTATTATTTTCCCAGATTACCTACTAAAATGTTTTTAACCGAATATATATATATATATATATATATTATAATAAATATAATATATATATATATATATGGGGGTGTTTCGAACCCAACGCTTTTGGAAGGGCGGGTAAAACTATATTAAGCATGATGTATTTTATAGAGTGGATTGTGGATAATTTTTCATGTGCCGTTTTTTATTTATTATATCTCACAAATATAGTTTACTATATGTACGTGTTTTATGTTAAATAAAGACTAATTCTTTTAAAATGTGATATTTATTTGGCAACAGCTATGCACATCTAACTAAAAATATGTTGAACATGAAAATGTTTATAAAAAAATATAAGTAATATATGCATAATAATATAAATTGAATGAAATACATAGATTTTATATAGAGTTCAATAAATTCGAACAATAATGAAATGAAGAGAAGCTTCCTTCACTGATGATGTATAGTTCTTAAGTAACGTGGATGAATGTGGCGGCTTTTAGTGCTGAAATGGAAAAATAGTAAAAACATTTATATTTGTGGAAACATCTTATAAGATCTTTGGCTACAAAAAAAAGAAACACTTCGCAAAGTTTTTTTTTTCTAAACACAATAAATATATTTAAATGTGTATAAAAATGTTTCTAACAGATAAAAATGGTTTTAAATCGTTGAAACTTATGATATGTTCTTAAATAATGTTAAATATTAAGTTTAAATGATTATCTATGTCTTTTTAAGCATAATCGTCAGCTGCCATACAGATATACGCCATAGATATGCATTCCCTTCATTCGATTAACTGCCGAGGAGGCCCATAAAAAACAAATCCTTTATATATTGAAGGTTGTATTATTTATGTGTCTATGAACATTTATTTATCCCGAGATGAATAACGATCTATTTGTTTTGTGCCTCCTTTTTCGATAGCAAACGAACTCACTCACTGAATAAGCGTTCTATATTTTTACTCATATGTCAGCTACAAATCAATAATTTTATGTTATATTTGATTAATCAATAACAAAAAAACGTTACCTCTTAATTACAACAACCACTTACTTGGATTGAAAAACTGACTTTCTACTTAGATTTAATCTTGTTTCCCTTCATACCTTTTTTTCGATTTCATCATCCTCTGTATCCTCGCTCTTGCTATCCTTGTCCATCTTTGCTTTCTCCTCTTTTGTATCCATCGCTTTTTTCGCTAACTTCGTCTTCCTCCACTTCTTTCTTTGAAACTTTTTCCTTTCTATTTAAGTCATCCTTCTTTTCTTTTTTTACCATATCATTGTCTTTATTCATCTTGTCTTCTTTATCCATTTCCTTGTCTTCATCTAAGTCTTTATCCATTTCGTCATTTTTATCCATTTTGTCGTCTTTATCGATTTCCTCGTCTTCTTCCAATTCTTTATCCATCTCATCTTCTTTATCCCTTTCGTCACCTTTAACTATTTTGTCATCCTTATCCATTTTGTAATATTATCCATTTGTTATCTTTATCCATTTCCTCGTATTTATCCATTACGTCATCTTTCTCCATTTCCTCGTCCTTATCCGCTTCGTCATTTTATCAGTTTCTTCGTCTTTCTCCATATCCTCGTCTTTATCTGTTTCATCATCTTTCGCCATTTCCTCGTCTTTATCCGTTTCGTCATCTTCCTCCATGTCGTCATTTTGGCGAAAGTTTTCGACATCGCTCATTTTGCTGTCGCTGTCGGATTCTTTATACTTCTTAGATACCTCTTTTTCCATAGCTTCCGACATTTTATACGATTTGCCAGTATCAGATTCTTTAGTTTTCTTGGACTTTTCTTCCTTTTTAGAATCTTTCATGTCTTCTGATTTTTTGGATTCTTTATCATCATCAGATTTTTTCTCAGATTCTTTCTCAGATATTTCTTCTTTACTGGACTCTTTATCTGATATTGTCTTGGATTGTTTTTCAGAATCTTTCTCGGATTCTTCAGCTATCTCAGATTCTGTTGTTTTATCAGATTGTCTGTTGGTTCAGATTCCATTGCCTTATCCGATTTGTTTATTTTCTCAGACTCCATTTCCTTCTCTGATTCCTTGTCCATCTCCTTCATGGATTTTTCAGTTGTCTTCGACACTGACGACTCCTCTTTGTCACTCGACTTCGTGTCTTTGGATTCCATAACATCTTTATCATCTGAGTCTGATGGCTCTTCATCATTTGTTGGAGCTTCTGGCAAGGTTCGATAGAACGCAGATTTCTGTAATATAGTTAAAATTGGATTGATAAAGTATTCGAGCTGATCAATTGCTTGTAATGAACGGGGATATAGGAATAAACACACACAAACCTGAACACCTGATCCTAGACTGTCATCTAGTTGTGAATCCTCTTCCTGTAAAGGAATGTTTAAATCAATTATTTATTTTAAAAAATCTTAATCTCTACGCCTTTTAAATTTTACTTCTGTAGTAATCAAATATACAAATTGAATTTGGTATTATTTTTTACCTTCTAAAATCCTTCTTTTTCTTTTTATATTTATTTATAAAAGTAAAACAACCTCTTTAAATATATAGCTTAGGATCAAAGACAAAATCTTAGTTCCTCTTTGCTACTTTATTTTACTTGTACAATAATGAAAAAGGCTTTTCTCTTTACCAGCTCGTTCTCTGCCATTCGTCTCCGTAAAGTTTCTTGCAATAAAAAATGTTTATTTATATTATTTATATAATAATATATTTAAGTATTATTTTATAAAATCTTGATATAATAATTTAGCTGGGATTTACTTAAAGATATTATTTATGTTGTAACAATTGGGAGATTAATTTATAAATAAACATTTTTTACACTTCTTTTAATAATAAGTGTATAAAATTTATTTTTAATATTTATTTATTGACATTAATTATGAAGTATCAGTGTTCAAATATTTTTCAAATAGAAATGGACTGAATAAGCTTATGTAAGTAAAATTATGAAAAATACTATTTACCTCTTCGTTCTCTGCTATCCGTCTTTGTAAGGTTTCCTGAAATAAAAATCAATAGCATGATATATTCGATTTTATGGCTATACAAAAAAAACTTACGGATTGGCGTCTAGCGAATGAATCACCCTATAAAGAAAAAGTGTTAGACAAATCAAGTTCAATCGTGTACAATGCTTGGTGAATGTAAAGCGTTAAAGTAAAGTAGTGCATGCAAGGAAAAAGTTAACAAAAAAATCGGCCAAAATTTTGGTTATTTTCTTTAATGTTAGATGTCGCTAGTCCATGAAATTACGTCGCAATCCAATTTAAAACCGTTTAAAGGGATTAAGTTTGATGATTTGAAATATAAAGATAAAAAATGTCTCCATATATAAACAATAAAAGGACTTTGTTATTATTTTCAAAGAGTTCTAGCATCAAAGCGCCCCTTACGGACTAAAGAAGAACTAAAAATTTGGCCAATTCCTTTTTGGGAAAAAAGTAAAAAAAATATGTTATACATACACTACTTTACTTTAACGTTTTAGGTGAATGTACATTTAGCTATGTTGTATCGCAGGGGTTATGCTTTCACATTACTGAGGACAAGGATTACTTTACACCCGATATGGCATAGAAAGACAAAAAGATGCTGTCGATTCAGGTTCTTCCTCAAGAATATAAAAACTCAAGGTGCTTATGATAACGCAATGATAGTAACACCAACATTTTATTAACAATGGAAAAAGGGAGAGGTTCGTGTTTAATTTGATACTATAATCAAAGAGATGTCAGAGAGATACAAGAAAGATGCCTCTATGTTTTCTAATAGACACCTGTTTTTCTCTTTTTATTCCATGTCGGGTATAAAGTAATCCTTAGCCTTTCTGAGGAAACGGCAATAGGAATAAAGAAACATACATTCGATTGGTGACGTCATAGGTTTACACTTCTTTGAAAGGCCGCATGGAGTCGTCTTTTGTCTGAGTGAAGAACATTAATAAATATTATATTTAATACAAACAAGATATTAACTAATATGTATATCTACCAGACTTGTTGATTTGTCGTTCATTTATAATCGTTCGCCGTTCGCGAACAATGAACGACAAAAATTTGACGAACGATAACAAAAAATCCTATCGTCCATATATATTCCTATCATGAAAAAAAATATTTTCTAAAAAAACGTCATCACTTTTTTCTGTATGACGAAAAAAAATTTACTAGCTAAAAATGTTGTCAATTTTTTTTCAGAACGACAATTTTTCTCGTAAGTCAACAAGTCTGATATCTACAAAGTAATTATACACTGAGAATTCTTTAACAATGTATGAAATCAATTGACGTTGTTCTTAGTGAGTGAACAAGGAGTCACTCAATGTTTCTCATTTAATACACACTAAAAACAACTTTCATTAACTAAATTCATCTTAGAGCAATGTTAACTAGAGTATAGGTTTTTTCTAAGCCGATGTCCGCGTCATGAGCCTTCCGAGGCGGATTTTTCGATAAAGTAGAGAGACGGGGGAGGGTTCTACACGGAAATTTCGAGAGGAAGACGCTCCCGGCACCCAATTTCACAGCACATCGACATCTATTGGCAGAGTAGGCTAACTTGAAAAATTTATTAGTATTAGCTCATTTGGCGCTTAATTCTGAAAGATCAGAAATTTGCCAATTTAATTCTTCCTTTGGCACTTCAAGACTCCACAAAATTTCATCCAAATCCGTTCAGTACTTTTTGAGTTATCCTGCTGACAAACAAACCAACAAACCAACAAACTACAAACCAACAAACGCCAGTTAAAAAAATCCTTCGGCTGGTAATAATATGATTGTCAACTTCCGATGACACGTGTAATATATTCATGTGATCCCGAAGGGTACTCTTTGGACCTATGAGGTCAAGCAATGACCATTCTTACAGTTTGCTGCTACTCTTTTGACTTAAAAAATTGACCTTGCTGTATCTACTCTTACACCATTACAAGGTCAGAGTCTCCATGATTCGCTTGACTTGTTTATATATATTGTTTATATCAAGCAATATGTGATAGCATAACAATAAGGATTAGCCCTTTTAGCGTGCCTGCAATCCTTCGTTCAACTATGGAAATGGAGTTTAATAATATAAAAGGCAATAAATTATGTCATTCAAGAGGTCGAATACCAATAATAATTAGGATAAATTAAAGGGAGCTCAGTGCATTAAGGCGTGTTCAACTCTCATTGTTGGGGGCGCAGGTTCGAATCTCGAGAGGAGAAGATCAATTTTAGACAACCTTATAAATAATTTTTTGTTCGATCGACTAATTTTAATCCTATAATGCTTACTTATATCCAGTTGGATGCAATTCTATCGAAACCAATGAGGCAAAAAAAAACTACAGTTTGCTTGATAATATCATTATTTGAAGTACCTAATTTCACCTTCCTACCCTAATTTGCTTTGCTTTTTGCTCTGTGATACTGCAAGAGAGAGTTGTGAAGTTGCATATTAATGGTATTAATTTTTTTAACTCATTCCATTCTATATAATGAGTGTCAGTTTACTTAATTATCTTGAGATTCTTGCAAACACTACGCTAATATTTATTCATATATTGGTCTAATGATAAATTATAATATATAATATATCTAGAAGTAAAACAAAATATTTTATTTTCTTTGGTTTTATATCACCATCTCGCTGTCCATCTCCAGTTATAATACAAACATATGGAATGTGGACCAATGAGGTCAAGGGAGGCAGATAGTTCATATATCAATAATTTCCTAATATCTACAGATCTTTCAATAATTTGGGTGAAGACCGTTATCAGTCAGAGAGGCTTACGTTAAACGTACTTAATTCCGTACATAATAAACTTCCGCATAAAGTTTTTTTTTCATTCTTCACAAACTGGTTCCTGATATAAACAAATTATAGAAATTATAAATATGTTATCTCAACCATGACGTCATCAAATCAATTGAGTTAGTTTAAGAACTCCATTGCACCCTTATCGATAAACTTTTAATACATAGTCACAGCTCTATAGAGAAGTACGTCTTACCTGTAAATTATCTCCTGATCGTCGACTCAAGGGAACCTTTTTAATTAAAGAGGGTATTTTAAGAAATTAAGAAGTATCTTTATTAGTAAAAATAAATGCTCACTAACTAAAACACCTGGAAGGGAAAGTTTCCTCAGTATAAGGATTTTAGTTATATTCCAAACACCATTTGGCTTCTAAGGTCATGGATAGCTCTTATTTATGTATAACCAAATATGAATTAGGCCTTGAATGACAATGGGTTCATAATATCCATAGAGATATTAAAAATATAGAATGTTTAATCCGAGGAAATTGTGAGTTTGTCTGCTATCGAAAAAGGTAACCCAAAACTATCAGATAGTCTCCTCATTATATCTTGGGATAAGTGAATCGGAATCAAACACAGAAACTACAATCACCAAACTTATCATTGGTATAACAACATTGATATATTTATTATGGTTTCCATCGACAACTGATTTGATTATCAAAATATTACTTCGTTATTGAAGGAAATAAGCTCTCTAATTTTTTTGATATATCAATGACCCTAACGTTTAATCCTCTTTCTTAGCATGCTCTAATTAGTTTATCATACTTAATATGCCTTGTTTTTGTTTGTGCTGCTGTTGTTTGCATTATAAATGACAAGATATTACAATCATTTCTTTGAAGATTAGCTCATATCAAAATAAACAACAGTTTTTGGTAGCCTTCCCTTCCATGTGTCTTGTCAGTTATAAATAAATAAAAGGCAAAGCCTGTCCATTACCTTTCATTATTGGGGGGATTTGTGATTAAATAAATAGTGTCTTATGCACATAACTTTTTGTTTTCCATACGAATTACAATAGAAAGTGATAAATATTATAGCAAAAAGAAGTTTTATCGACTCAATAATATATTCTAAAGACGATAGAGTCGTTTTTTGTCATGCTATTACTAGGTTATATTGTAAATCATCCAGAGATTCAAACTTAATTATATATATATCAGACTATCTATTTACTTAAACTATACCTCCAATGAATGAAAGGTTTTGTAGAGACATCTTTTGCCATAGATTCCGATTTATTTATTCCTGGTTTTGTATTTTTTAATATATACATACGGAATTCCGTCTCCTGGCATTAAACTATAAGATAATAAATAAATGCATTTCAGTAAAATTGCCAAATGTAGAAATAAGTAACAACTTACAAATAATTGGCGAGATCGTTTCCGTTCAAAATCTCTTTTCAGGTCCGCCTGCAAACACGTTAAAGGTAAGAGTAGAAACTCCCAAGGTGGAAATATAATTCTTAAGAAGAGTTGCAACACATGGACTTTTCTAGAACGTGAATGGTTGAGAGAAAAGCAGTTGGCATTTTAAATTAAGCGTTTATGTTGCCTTCGAAATATAAAGTTTTTGTACTAGGACAAAGAGTAAATGTTTTTTTAGAAATATTCATTGGCAATAAACGGACATCATTGGTGTATATTCGAATGTTCAATGCTATGGTTAAACGCTGACTTGTAAATATTATTTATGGGATATTATTTGTAGTGCATTGCTCTCAACTTTAACCGGTACCATAACAAGATATGGGATTCGATATAAAATAACGTAGGAAATTATATTCAATCCGCATCGGCAGATTGTTATAAATCTACCAATTGAAGACGGTATCTGTATTCAGTAGCTCTTTAAAAAATATCCACAAAGGGAAGGTACGATTCATTTCGAGAGATCTCATCAATCGAGAAAATGACCTAATTATGCTATCGTAAGTTTTAAAAAGTTTTAAATGGTAGTAGGTAGTCGATAAAATATGTATCTACTGCCGGTGGTACTGAATTACCGTAATGCTGACTACCAATCGGTAGTCCCATCTCTGTCAATAACAAATGATATTGCTTTATATTAGTTTCTTCAACTCTATAATAAAAGTTGACCAGTCCACATTTTTTAAGAGACTTATTTATTATTAACTACGTACCAAATATCGTCGCTTTGCTGCAACCTATAAATTCATAAGAAATTAAGTAAACAGTTAGAGGAAAGGAAGATTTTGTTAAATGAGTATGCACTTACAAGGACTTCCTCGACGTATGATTTGAGGCTTCGCTATATGGGAAATGGGTGGATAATGTTAGTACATATAATAATTATGATAAAAATGTATATAACGTACCAACGTGTTCTTCCCGACGATTCCCTATGGACCAAAATTTGTTTAGTTACATTTAGTAATAGTAATTAAATAAACAAGGAGATACTGTTGAGAATGGCTGCCTTATTTAATTAAATCTGTATGTATTAGCGGAAAAAGCTTTTCTTAATTTATTTTGATGATACTTTATTACATGAAATGCACACATAAAAGGGCATACTGAAAAATATTACAACTGATAAGTAAATCATTAATTATATCATATGAAGTAATAAGTATTAATGAGGGAATATTACTATAACAACATGGAATAGGAACTTCCTTCTTTTTTATGTCAAAATTTAACTATCTTCGTAAAAAAGAAAAGGGAAACTCCCTCCTGTTCCCTTTTCTTTTTTACGAAGGTAGTTAAACATTGAACTAAAAAAAAGGAAGTTCCTATTTCATATCATATTATTCCCTTCATTAATTAAAATAATAGAAATTTGTAAAAATACATAATACATTTATTTATTATTATTAAATATCATATTTATTATGGAAACATACAATGCTGAAATCAGACCTAGACGATTGATCTGACATCAAATTAAGTTCTGAAGTTGTGGGTTTATCTAATATAAGCCCAAGAAAGTGTCTTATGTCAATACTATTTAGTAGATTCCGATATCACGAAAAGCAGTGGTACAAAACAAGGATGATTTAGGCTTGCTTTGAGAAAAATGTTCCGATTTTGATTAACTGCTTTTAATTATCAGAATGTGTTAATAATATGTATTTATACAAAAAAAAACTATTTTTGTTATTGCATCGCTAATGAATAGGAATAAAAAAAATATTTTTCTTACCTTTAAAAGTTGTTTTTTCTTTTTCTAATGAATGGAACAAAAATTAATTTTTAAACGCTGAATGTATCATTTAAGACGTAAAACTTACCAATAAGGAGAAGCCAGAACCGAAGCCGGGCTATAAATATAAATACGTTATGGATATATTCAAATAGTGACACTTCTTTTTCAAATGGATTGTTTTTGTTTCAAATAAAGTTGGATGTCAAATTTTTTTTCCTTATGAACACATCTATGGTTATTAGTCTCTAAGAAATAAAATATTCTTTCGATGTTGTGTTAAATAAAATAAATAAAACATTCTTGTTAAAATAAATTACAATTTTTCCAAATAATAATCATTTTCTTTGTTATGGTTTTTAAGAAGATGAGGCACTTAAATTAATTTCTTACTTACATTATAGATGTCATCATAATTATTGTTCTGCAAAAAAAGTAATGAAGGTAATGACAATGAACATGAAATATGTGTGATACAGTAAGAATACGTAACTAGGGATTACCAAGGTATATATCATACAAGATATGATTATTAAATGTTTTCATGAATAGTGAATAGTATTTTCGCGTCATCAAAAATATACAATGTAATACTCAAAGCAATCTGCTTGCAGTTAGTTTTTGATGACGTCAGTCCAAAGTCAGCTCTCTAGGCAATATGGGCAATACCTTGAAGATATAGTCTATTGTACCGTGGGATTATAAGTAATTGGGCCACCCGGTGGTTGATTTGAAAGCCAAATATGTCATGATTGTATGTCATTTTGAATCAGAGTACCTATAGAGGCTGGATTCGAAAGCCCAATAGGATATAATTGATAAAACTTGAACATGACGTTCCATCTGACGTAGACTTACACCTCCAAACCTCCATGATTGGGACATATGAGAGCCCGAGGGACTTCAGCAACACTGCGTTGGAAAAGCCAATAAGAATAAATTTACATTCCGGATTTAGTGATCCATTTGAGGTGGATTTGGCAGAGATATGATAACATAAAGTGTTTTTCAGACTTATACTTGAAGTTGTCAGCTATTGAGGAAGGAGGATCTTAATAAACGGATCTTCTATAGGTACTTTACCGGAATAAATGAATTGGATTTAAAAAAATAGAAGCGACTATCACAAAACCTTTCTATTATCAAGTTGTTCTTATGAATTTGTATGGACCACTATAGACAGCTGATTGATTTATATATATTATTCTGTTATTGAAGGGGTTTAAAACCTCTCTATGTTAATGAATCCTCTATGGATCTTACGTATTCTTACTGTAACACGAATTATATGTATTTATATATGACTTACAAAAGCATTTATGCGGAAGCTAGGCATGGACTCTGGTAGACGACTCGGGGACTGCAATTAAAGGGTTATTTGTATAATAAGGAGTATGACGAAACACCCGACCGATCCATTGTATCAATTATGATTCTTCAATTATCATTTAATTTAAAAGCTCTATCTCTTGAATCGATTCATCCATTTCTCCGGAATTAGGAATAAAATATGTATAACAAATTGTTTTAGCTTGTTAATTTCTTCTCCTCAAAATATCTAATTTATTTTGTCTTTATATATTTTTTTTAATATGAAATTTTATTTAAAATATATCATATTTACACAATTTTAATACCTAGTAAGTTTTTTCCAGAATGGTATCTTAAAATATATTGTTTGTTATTTTTTTAAATCATTTTGTTTCAATAATTTTTTACTGGCGTTGTTTTATATTTATGTTTATGAATATTATATATATATTTTGCTCAATATTTGACATATAAATAAAAATAATATCCACCCGTTGTTTCTGGGAAGTAATTTCTGCAGAACAAAAAATCAAACAATTTTTCTTTACTTTAGATAATTGTTCGTCCATTTGTGGTTAATATTTTAGTTATATTATTATAATCTAGAATTATAAGGTCTTTTTCAGTTCAAGGGAAGTTGTTTATGGTTTTGGAGCGGGAATCAAGTATGTTTTAATGGATCTAAAGTACAATATGTGTATTTTTTTATGTCTTCCAATCCTTTGATATGTTTTTTAGTTCTTTTTGAATGTGAATTAGTCTAACAAATTTGTCAAAGAAAATATATTAAGAACACAAATATTTAGATATGTTAAAAGAGTAAATATGTGTTCTTGATAAAATTTGATCTTAAGCAGTCTATTACGACCTGATACCGGACTAAATTCCGGTGTGGTAGAACTGATCTAGGTGTTTAAAAGGCAAGCAATTCAATATTTGATAAATGAGATTATATATTCATGGAATGTAGATCCATTCATCGAATAGCACTGGTTTGTTCATATAATTAGTATGCGAACAAAGAAAAAAACATGTCGCACGGACTATAAGTATATAAGATATAAAAAATTAGAAGTACTACGGATAGACTGGCTTCTCTGAGGCTGCTGACTTCTTCCTATATTCAATCAAAAGTTTGTAAATTAGTATTCATCAATAATTTCATTAAGGTCAAAAATAATCGTAAATAGTATATTTTTTTTTACTTTTAAATATCTAATTTTGTAGTCAAAATGTATCTACTTTTCACTCTTGATTGTGAGGTATAACAAAGGTATGGGAGTTCGAATCGGATCTTGAGTTCCCGAGTCACTACTAAACAAGTATGAAAATCCCATAGAGATATAAAGATGTAGAGAATTGATTCCCTTCAATAGCAGAGAAACAACGTTCAGCTGTATTCTGTGTGTTCAAAATAAACAAAGTAATTTGTACTACGTCATCGTAAGCTGTCATAGAGATGAACAAATCTTTCTATCCATAGAAGTATAAAGATTTAGAGAGCTTCTTCCCTCCAAATTAGGAGATAAATATCGTTCAGATGTATTCTGAACACAATGACGTATTTCTCTTCCCTCCAATAGCAGAAAAACATCGTTCAACTATATTCTTGACACAATGACGTATTTCTCTGAAGAATCCAATAAGCTCTCTATATATTTATATCTCTATGGAAAATCCCCTCGATGAACCAGTATTGTTTCTTTATATGAAGTGTGTAGACGTTTGAATAAATATTGAGCGTGCCGTCAAAACGAGACGAATCGTTGCTTAGGTTGCTCTTGGGTGATATAGGTATATTTTGATAAAAGACAGTAGCATATAATTCAATATAAAAGCATAATGTGTCTTTTGTTGCATATACTAAAAAATAAAACGGGTAATATTAATATTTGTCCTATAATAACGTCAAATCAAATAGATTTATATAATGCCAAAAGATATGTGCTAATAATTCTGATTTTGAATGCTGAAAACCCTGCTTCTTCTTGTGTTATAGAATTTCGAGTATGACGTCACAAAATGAAACAATAGACATCAAAATAGTAATTTAATTGTACTTTTGATATTCATAAAAAGGTCTTATAAGGGATGTATCCCTTCAGAGGTGTATTACTGGGATTCCAATACTTAGCAAAATATCTTCAATTGACAATCATGCTGTGATATTTATGGACGGACTCTTGTTATAATTGGAATATAATAAGGACGCCACATCGTCAGTATCAAATTATTGAAGCCTTTACTTACAAATGGTTGATACATTCAAATATATCTACATAGTCAAACATATCTTATACCCCCACCTCATTGTCACAAAGATTAAGACACAGCACTTTTAATATTAAGCCCTTAATTGCAAAAATAATTACGCCAAACTCATTCATCGAGGTCAAAGACCTATGTGCAATAATCATTAGAGCCGCCACTCCTTACGCCCTGCAAATTAAGATTCCGAACACAGTATGAGATAGTTGGAAATGCCAATGTCGTGCCATCGCGTTCAACTCAATTTTTAAAGCGGCTAAGAGGGTTTCTTAAAGAACAGTTTAATCGACATTTAGTATTTAGATCACATTGAAACAGTAAATTTAAGCATTAATGATTATGTTATATTACACTTTATTGCTGTAGCACATTCTCAACGGAGAAAAAAAACATAGCTTCCCCCAGGTTGATCACTTGTTTGATAATGACCAGCATTTGGATAGGTACATCTTCTGTAATAAGAATAAGAATATATATATAGATATATATATATATAATATATATTAGGGGTGATTCTTATTTCACGTTTTTCGGATTTGAGAGTCGTCTCCCTAGGATTTACTTTAGTGAATAGAGATGAGCTTGTGAAAGTTTGAACGAAATCGAATGATGGGAAGCATCCACTCAATGGCCCAAAAGTTATTTAGTCAACTTATGTAGTTAATTTTTTTTCGCCATTCGATGCCTCTAATGTCCTTAATTTCAATGTTATTTTCAAACAATTTGTCGCAAATGGTTTGCCGCAAATCATTTTTATTTTGTATGTACATCAAAATCAACGAGATAATAAAGTTTCAAAATGTTCATTTTGGGGTATTTTCCATAAAAATGACTATTTCAAACTTCAATTTCTCGTTGAATTTTGGATGTACATAAAAAATAAAAACTGATTTGGAATCCTTGCATTCATACCTACATTTTGCGAGAATATTGAGTCACAACAGATCTTACGGATATCGTAAGCATAACGTAACTCCAACGTCTACTGTAGCGCCTTATATATGGAAAAAGTTTTAAAGTATGCTATTCATTGAAGGCGCGCCTTATAGTGCCGAAATACGGTATATATATATATATCCAGAATCTAGTCCTTTTGAAATTAAAAATTATTACCTTTTGCTATAAAAATTGAGGAATTTTAAGGAGAAGAAGGGTTAAAAGGTTCATCCTTCACATTTTATGTTTTCTTACCTTCTGAAAGCAAAAAAATTATAGTTAAAATTATTACTTAGTTCATTTATAGTATTCATTTATAGAAGAATGAAAAGAAATAAAATCTGTTTATTAAAATTAATATTTCTCATTTCAAATTTACATTACCTGTGGGAATACGAAAATATATTTGATTAATATGGCGATATATCATATATAAAGTTTAATAGCATTACCTCCGCATAAAAGAACTTTCTTTTTGGAGCATCCTAAAAAGTAATATAGAGTTTTATATAAATTATTGATTTTTTTATTCAAGAGTCCATGATAAAATATACTAGTACAAATAAGTAAATATATATAAACTAGAGGCATATATACACTCAGAGTGTGTACCTCCGCCGATCCCCCAACATTCCTATTCAAACATTCTCCCTTTCACACGCCCGATTTTATATCTCTAATCATTGTTTCCTCTCTGTTAGCTCATTTGCATATTAAAAAAGCACTCAGAGATGGGAAGACGAAGAAGTTTAAGCTACGTCACTGGGTTAACATAGTCCTGAGCTGATATATGAACAATAATACGTCAATGAATATTTTTTTAGCGTTTGTTCTTTCCTACTCCCTGAATAGAGACCCCATTTCATTATTATTATTAGTAGTATTTTGCTCATTTTGCATATTAAAAAAGCACTTAGAGATGCAAAATTTAATCACTTGTTTCTTTTGGCATTCCAACAACTCCACAAAGTTTCATTCGAATCCGTTCAGTACTTTTTGAGTTATCCTGCTGACAAACTAACAAAACCAACAAACGCCAGTGAAAACAATACCTCCTTCGGCGAGGTAATGATGTTAATCCGTACAAACATAATTAAACAAATTAGAAATTTTATTGATTTGATCTATTTTCTGATTGTTTCTTTAGTAATTTGGTGAATGTACTTCGATTATAAACAGTACTGAACATTTACTCACTAACAAAATATGTTATAATAAATAAAGTTCAATTTTTAAACGAACCTCACTTTTTATAACGAACTCATTTATATATATATATATTTAAAGAAACGAAGTGAAATTTGTAGTTGTACCTCTTTTTTCATTAATAATTTACTGATGTCGTACAAAGTAAGTATAAATGTTAGGCCTGGGTGCAAAATAAATGTGAAAATAAAAACTGGAATCAAATAAGATACATTGGTATGTATATTTGGCACTTTTTCTAACTTCGCATATTCACGTATACAAGATAATTAGAGATTAGGTATATCCGAGTGAGGGTGTTCAGCCTGCTAGTACCTAATGGGAGTGTGACGTCACTAATAGACTCTTATGTTTTTGATTTTGATAAAGTTACAAAATAAAGTCATATTTTTAAATAATATTCTTTTGAAAAATACTAATATTAAACATAGACATATGAAAATGAAGACGACCTTACTTTAATGAAACATATATATTATATAAAAATTACTTAATTAGAGGAACAGGAATTGACATAGCCTCAATTAAAACAAACATAGCCTAATTCAAACTGCTACCCTTGTTATTCTTCTTAGATTCAGCTGTCTTTTTCATCGCTTTGTTCTGAAAAAAAGAATGTAAAAAATACTTCATTTAGTTTATAACAAAAAAAACATATACACAATCTCAATGACAAAATGTAAAACTTTTAAGAACCTAAAGGTTAAAAATTCATTGTTTAAAAGTAGAAGAATTTATCATTGAATAGATAAGAATACAATAAGTTATTTGTAGAAAGATTGAGATATTGATAAGGTTTTTACATAGTTGATGAATATATATTTTTTAAAGCACTGAGAAAGCATCACTGTATAGGCATATATAGTAAAAGATGTTCTTATATACTATTTACAAAATGTTTTTCTCTTTTTTTTCGTGTTTCTCACTTCCATTTCATATAATTTAGATTATGATGTTTTATTGTGAATTGATGGGTCATGCTTTGGAGGGCTAATTTTAAACTGAAAGGTTTTTTTATGATTTTATTATCGCAACACCTCTTGTTATTTTTATTTATTATTGTATAATTATGTTATGTATGATATTTAAATAAATGACCCATTATTTAAAAAATAGGTAAAAGTGGCAGAGAATAAACTTTGCTCGAGCATGGATCTCTATGATAGGGTATTTTGAAGATACTAAATCGGAAAATGAGCCTTTAGAACATGACGGAGGAACAAAGTGAGGGGAGTGGCTTAAGTGATTTATGCTTGAGATCAACGGTTTTTTTTACAAATAAAAATAACTATTTATATCAAAATTATTATTGTTTGTTTGTTTATATTTATTACTATCATCTGCGATAGACATACACACGAAAACACACATAAAGTATTATTGTAAGGCATTATAAAAATAATAGGAGATGCTCTCTATAGGAAGATGGGGTTACATCCCTCTATCATGCAAGGAGAATAGAGAGCTGAATGGATTCTTCAGAGAAATACGTCAGTGTGTCCACAACATAGAGATAAAACATATAGAGAGCTTATTCCCTTATTCCTTAGAATTGCATCCGACAGGATATAAATAAGCATACTAGCGTGTAAAATAGTCACTCGAACCTAGGATCTTATCATGAGGTTGCAGACCAAAATGACCTTCCCCTCTCGGGAGTATTCGAACCACCGACCCCAACATTGAGAGTTGAACACACCTTAACCATAGAGATAAAAAGATATAGAGAGCTTATTCCCTTCATCTGTATATTTGTGTCCAATATAAACAAAGTAACTGATACTACGTCATCGTAAGCTGATCATAGAGATATAATCTATCTCTATGATCAGCTTACGATGACGTAGTATCAATTACTTTGTTTATAGTGGACACACAGAATACAGCTGAACGAAGATGTGTCTCTGCTATTGAAGGGAATAAGCTCTCTATATCTTTATATATCTTTGGATTTATCCCTTTATCTTGCAGGGAGTAGAAAATTACTTGATAAGAAGTTGCAATTTGGGAAAGGATATGATCGTTGGATCAAATGGAATTTGAGACGCCCCACAACTTCCATTGAAAGGTTCCTTTCTGAAGGAAAACTTTAATTATCAAATAAAGGGGGAAATGAAATGATACATTTATATAGTTAAAAATATATTCCTTTTTATTTTATATATGTTATGACAGAAAGTAACACAAAGTTCCATCGTGCCAAGCATTTTTCAAGTAGCATGTCCTATTATGACTAATATGACCCTTGTAAAATGGAGAATGAACTAATTTTCGTCTTTTGAAGAGATTAAACATTATTTTTGTTATGAAAAAAAACATATATTCACATAATTAATGTCCATGAAATGAATTGCATAGTATTTAAAAAAGTGAAAAAATAAACATGAGTATCTATATCTATTTTTTTAATATTAAAGGCAAATTAATCCGTTACTCAATCCTTTCTATAATTTTCAAACTCTTTTCTTTTGCTTATTTAGTTCGATAGAATTGCATCCTTGTGGATATGAATAAACATTATAGCATAGAAATTAGTCTATTGAACCTATGATCTTATCAATGAGGTAAACCAAAATCGACCTTCCCCTCTCGGGGTCGATCCCAACAATAAGGGAGCGTGATAGCCGTGTGCGTTAAGGCGTGTTCAACTCTCAATGTTGGGGCGGAGGTTCGAATACTCCCGAGAGGGGATGATTATCTTTGGTCTTTTTCATTGATAAGATTCTAGGTTCGATAGACTAATTTTAATGCTATAATGCTTATTTAAATTCAATTGGATGCAAGTCTATCGTACCAAATAGGCACAAAATGAAAATATCATTCGAGTTTGATATTGAAATGAAATGTTATATTTGAACACCACCCGCATTCGAAGACTGTAACATGTAACTTACATTATCCACCTTCATAGATTCAGTAGTCTTTTTCATTGAATTTCCCTAACAAATACAAAAAATAATATATATATTAGACTAAAGTAAATGTACTTTAACAACCTTTTTATGAATTTATTATTCAATTTTTAATTACAAATTTGGTGTTTTTTTAGTAAAAATGTAAAAAAGGAAAGGGTCAAATTAAAGGCGGTTGGTATTAGGCAATAAGGTATCACTTCGCTACCGGTTTTGTGGAGTAAATATCAATTCAGAAGAGAGCACATATCATACTTTAAATATGGATGGTATCTTTTTCATGTGCCTCGATCCTTGGTATTTGGGAATCCTTTGAACGGAATGCTAAAATATCAATTACTAGTAGTGATTGAATAAAACCACACCTTATACTCCAGAAAAAGTATGCTCATTTAAATGAATCATCACTCTAACAATCTGACTTAGGAAAAGATTAAGAATATATTTTACCAACCTACAAATTTATATTTATTCTTGGACTTGCAAGAACTACTTTTTATAATTCTTCAGAATGGATCACTTACTTTTCCTCCAGGGTTTTTCATCAGCTTATCCGACCCGCCACACACAGACATGCAGTCCTTCATGCTGTCGAATCGATTGTCGTTTCCATTGCAGCCCCCATAAATGAACTTCTCACATTTACTTGATCGATAATTGTAGAAATACTTTTTAAGCTTCATATCGCATCTTCCAGGATCGTTTGGCTCTTTGCAGACGGACATGATTGCTGAAAGGAGTAATTACATTTATTTAGAAGTAGAGATTCACGGGTATATCCGTTTGACGATAGTATATTTTTTCAAACTATCTGTACCTGCAAATACCAGGTCGCTGATACTTGCCAAGAGTTAAATATTTATTTTTCTAATATTTAATAAAAAAATGTTTTTGATTACATTACAGGGTTTACAAATATATGTTATTTTATCTTTTAAATACATTCATTAAATCAAAGAGACGAATAAAAGTTCCTTATTCGTAGGGTCAGTGTAGTCAAAGAAGGGACTATTACTTCAAACACAGAGACTGTATTAAATCTAACGTACAATAATGGAAGCATAATTGCAATTATTCTGAAAATATTCTTTAATTAAAATTAAATAATATTTTGTTAGATGAAGCTTCACGTTTTATATAAAATATGTATGTGAATATTTTTTCTGTGGATTCGGCTTCTATTTCTTTACAAAACTATTTTGTCTATGCCAATATTATTTAAAAGACATGTGTTCAAAGAGATCTGTTAGCCAAGAACGATAATGGAGTAGAGATTGTTTTAATCAAATATACCATTTCATAAAAAATATATTATAATAAATAACATTTGATCAAATGAATCCTCAATAAATAAAATACAATATACTCTTATACAATCAATACAACCTTTATAAACGTTTTAACAACTGGAACAACTGAATAAGTAATCTTCAAGTCAGTAAGCATTTAGCCTAAAATCTCAAAAGAACTAGTCATAATTAAACTATATAAAATGCAAAACATATATGCAATAATTTTGGCTGACTTAATATTGCACTTGTATTGCATTATAAGCAACGGGACTACCAGTGTGATTAGGAATATCTGGTAGCTTGAGTAGATCGTCTGGTATATTTTTTCTGTAGCTAAGTATCTTTATTTTATCTTTTTTAAAGAAACTTTATTGATATAGAGATATTCCATATAATATATATATAAACATTATACTTTAAATTAACTCTCTAATCTAAAATCTAGCACCACTATCTACTAAAATAAATTATTTAAAAAAATTAGGAAACAAATTGTAATAAAACATGCAGATATAATAAATAATGTCCCATATAATATATTAAATAACAAAGATTGAATATTTTGTCTCAAAATATATCATATACCAACATTCACTTTCCTAAAAAGAAGCAACTCCCATCTACCATGGGTATAACTTTCGTTATAACTTACTTTATATTGATATATTTTTAATGTGATGTTCGAAGGGAGTAATAATAATATTTGATCATCAAATCAAAATAATCGGTTGTATTTTTTTAAATGCAACTGGATTCAATAAAAATTTGATGGCCTATGTAAAAAGCATCATGTTATCGACAAAAAACAACTCTCTCTTCTCATATACAGTCGGCCCTCGCTACTTCGCCCCTCGACATCTCGCAGTTTTTTTTACTACGCGACGACGGCTAGCCTCCCGTTTTTTTCACGGCAAACGTCCCCATATGAACTCAATTTCAGAATTTTCACACAAAAAACTTAATATATATCAACATCGCGACCCTCATATATATCGTGGTGGTCGTGTAGTGGATCCGGGCCGTCACGACTTTACGAGGGACGACTGTACTTACCCTCCGTAAACAGCACCGGTCCCAAAAAAAGAAATACCAAAAGTCTCGCTAGGGAGCCCATCTTCCTTCCGTCACTGAATACTAAAAAAAACACAAGTGAAGTAGTGCCCCTATGCGGAATTGAAATGTGACTCGGAGGTTTTAATGAGGACAATTGCTTTTAAATTAGAAATTAATTTCTATTGCCGTCTCATATTATATGTTCTCCTCTACCCTCTCACTCGTAAAATTAGATTCTCTTTAATTACAGGATGATAAGACGGGGAGGACTTTTTATTCAAGATGTCGGCTCAATGTCGATGCATTACTAAGCAATCTAGAGTTCATTACTACTACACTGAAGCTTAGATGTTATAAGTTTAGGCCGTGTAAACACACTTCTGATATTTCTAATGCTCGTCCCTCTCTGGTTCTATGATTTTCTCACCAGCATGGATATGTTGTTGTTGTATGATTTTATTACGGAGCTAATATAACTCCAGCCTCCTTCATGGCTACTAAAAAACATATATCTTTATATACAAACAAATAATTATACAAAAATAAATATTAATTTAAAAATAACAAAATATAATGTATGCATATGCTTTTAATTTTTATAATTCGATTTAACTTAAGGAGCTATAAGGATCTAGACAGCCCTGCAATTATCTTTGCTACCCTCCGCGCACTTGATAAAGTGCATGGCTCTCTTAATGGCTGTGATACGCTCCAGGTCTTTGAAATGTTAACAGCAGCGACACAGTTGGTAGAAAGGGGTTTCTACCACTCAGTGTGTGCTCATCGAAGCCCTCAAGAATCCTCTCCAAGAGACACCTGTCCACGTTCATAGCCTTCCAAGCGGATATGGTATCCTGCTTCACTTAAGTTTTCATAGGAAAGAGTTGCAATTAAATGAACTAATTAATTCGTTAAATAAAAGAAGACGAATAAAAATTGTTCTGGTCATAGATATTTTTTTATGAAAAGCTAATCAAAGAAAATACGAGAATTTGTCAGCTGTCGAGGATGCCGGCAAAAAAAAGATAGATCTTTATTACCTTTATCTTGGTATAAGTGGGAGCCTGTATAAGTATAGCCTTATAGAGGCTCTGGGATATAGAGAAAATGGGGATCAAATCCAGAAACGACACACCCAAAATCTTTCATAAATGTAGAAGGTTTGATTTGTTTGTTAACACTAGAAAGGCCAAAGCGTCATTTTGACCGTTTTCAAATTTTAAAATACAATAACTTTGTGGAATTTCAAGATAATGTACTGCTGTCACATGACTTTTCCTAAATTTGTGTAGGGTTCAATTTAAAATATGTTTAAGAGAAAAAAATACTTCATGAATAAATAAATAAATAATTTACCTCCACCAGCCATTAGCGGTCATATTGACCGTTTATAATTTTATAAATATGTAACGCCCCAATATTGCTAACCACTAGCGCCGAATTTAGGGTAGAACTGAGGGACGGGGGTGCTAAAGATAGTTTATGGTCTGAGGAATGGGGTATCGTTTTGTAAAGAAACCTGTCAAGAAATCGTTTTAGGGATATTATGAGTTTTCTACGTTTCGACAAAAAAGAGATTCGACGTCTGTGTTTGAAAAATGATAAGTTTGGTATGGTGAGGACAATATGGGATCGATTTATTCTGAATAGCATAGTTTGTTATAAACCGGGTGCCAACATTACAATTGATGAGCAACATTCCCAACAAAGGCTTGTGCAATTTACTCAATATATGGAGAATAAGCCGGGTAAAATTTGGCATCAAATTTTGGTGGCTGTAGATGTCGATTCCAAATACTTACTCCCGGATTCCTGTATCTAGGAAGGGATGAAACTCGAAACTCAGGCCATGTTGTGGAGACTGTGGTTTTGAAACTGGCCGAGCCCTTCGGGGAAAGGGAGAAACATAACCACAGACAACTTTTTTTGCATTCATAAAACTTGCTACAGCACTGCAAGCAAAGAAAACAAGTCTCGTCGGCACTATGGGTAAACAAAAGAGAGAATTGCCCCCCTCAGTGAAAGATCAAGCAAAGTTGTTCAACACAAAGTTGCTAAAGTGTGAAAATGCGACTTTGACTGCATACCAGGGAAAAACAGAAAAAATGTGTGTAATCTGAGCACTGTAAACACAGATGTTAGTATCTGTAGTGGACAGAAAGCAAAACCAGAATCTGTTGCTATTATAATAATTCCAATACGGTGTGGACGTCCTGGAGAAGATGGCGAGGACAAATCCTGTCAAGGGTACTACGCGAAGATGGCCTATAGCTGTTTTCTACAATATTCTTGACCAGGAGTTTTGCAACAACTAGCTGAAGCACTTAGGACTGAATTCATGAAGGAAAAAGAGACATCTAATCCGAAGCTCCAAACTAGTTGGCAGTAAAAACAAACCCAAACGTAGGCAGTGCCAGGTCAAAACCAACTGCAACCAAATAAAAACAATCAACACGTGCAGCAAGTGTTCCAACCCAGTATGTGGTAATTGTTCCAAAGCTGAAATAATCTGCACGTATGTGTTTTGACTAACATTTTATATATATATAAAGCGGCATTAATAGTCAATAGTCTTCTAGACAGAAGTAAGGATTCAAGGCTCTCAAAAGAATCATGAGTACCTCTAGCAGAGCAGGTCCTCTAGCAAGCAAGGCGGGGAGGGCGGGTAAAGAGAGGCACAACAGCTGCTACTGCTACTGTGAAAACGTTCCCAGAAGATTGTTCGTCCGTCATGGGGACGAAGTGCTGTGTCCCCGGATGTCTCACCTCTACCGTGTCTCCGAGCGTGGGTACTTGGGTACTCCGATTCTTCTCATGTGGAGGTGCTTTGTGAGAGCGGTTCTCACTACAGCGGCCATGTGGAGGAAGGAAGTCTATCCCTCTTCCTCCGAGGGACTCGTGAGCTAGCTTCGACTCCCGGGAGCTCCCCTCTCACGCTTCCCTTTCTCTTCCGTCCGGAGGTCCTCTCCCTCCCGCCACGAGCCACCCGGGGACGCACAGCTTCAGCATCGGGGTGGAAGTGGAAGTCCTCAACACCGCACGGGACTCTGAGGCCTTTGGCTGGTGGCCCGCTCGCGTCAAGGAGATACGGAGCAACGTGGCCGTCCTCTGCAGCTCTGACTCCGCCGGGGAGCTCCTGGGCTTGAACCAAGTGGTCCACCAGGACCGGATTGCCCACCCCCGAATTCGCCAGATCTCACCCCTGTGACTACTACCTGGAGTAAAAGTAATTCTTCTAGCTGTTAAAACTCAAAAACCTCCATAGAGATAATTCACTTTATAAAGATACTTAATAATTAAAATGAACAAATGTCAAATGTTTGTACGAATTTATTTATTTTTTGGTCCATAATTTCAAATATATAATCGTAGCTATCTTGAATACATGATACTCGTTTACACACCAATTTTTTTATCGTCAAGTGGTGTAAACTGGTGATAATTCCTTGTCCCAGGTATGGTTTTAGAATTTTCAAATCTTTACTTAAACTGCTTCTTGTTTTATTTTTTTTATTCCACAGTTCATAAAAATATATACAAGCATAAAAAAAACAGAATGTATATAAAATGATATTAATGCGTAAAAACATAATTAAACATTTTAGTTTAAAATTTTAACATCAAATATGAACGAACACTAAAATACAATTATAATTAAACAACTTGACAATCTAAACAAAACATAAATTAACGATAAAAACGGTCTATTTTAAATGCTTGAAATGGCGTAAAAGTTTTTTAATAATTTTTCCATAAGGCAGGGAACACGAAGGGAAGTAGCGAATTACATCACCAGCCCAACTCCACTTTCCATCGGTGACAGAGGGGATCTTGAGTCCAGTCCAACGCCGCGTATCTTGCCGCAGCCGCTAGAATAATTGCCCTTACCTCCCACGGACTGATAGGAGTGAGATGCTAACCTCTTAGCTATAAGAGCTTTGGAATTTAAGAGAGTGCTGTTTATTGCTCTAGATTTTGCAGAGAGAGATCTGCCAAGACCAAAGAGGACGATGGCTTTGCAAAAATTGTTTTTATCTGTGGTATGAAGTCCTTTGACATTCAAACTGATGAATTGTTTTAGGATGGATACTGAATGACAATCTACAAAGGCATGCAAAGTAGTGTTATAAATTTTACCACAATCTTTGCATGGAAGTATAAAACGAGTGAGATCAGCGGATATCTGCAGCTGAGTCGTAAACTTTGTCCCCTCAGCAATCCCTATAAGAGATTTAAGAATCCTAGTTTTCCAACAAACTGGAAGTTTGAGGAGGTCAACGTATTTTTGACAAATGTTCAAACTTTCTTCAGAACCGGAACGAATGGGAGAAGTCATTTAAGGTACCAGGGTCTGAGTACCTGATAATCGAGAGCAGCTCTTGATAAGGAAATAAAAACCTGCCATCACGAAAAGACCCACAGGAGTCACATCGTGTAATGATAATATGTTATTTTTATGGCCATCTCCTCGAGGACTTCGGGACAATTCAGTTTCCTGAAGAAATATTTTTGCCCGAATTGCACTTGATTATATCGGTAATGCAGTTTCCTTCAAACACAGGAACATTTCTCCATAAAATTCTTGGGCACAGCCCCAGACCTGTGAAAGAGAACTGGTTTGACGATTTGTTAGCTCAGACCCAAACAAAAAATCCAAGTGCAAACATTGCTCAATGAAACCGATCTGCGCCACTCTACAAGAGGGTTTTGGAATAATTTCGGAAGAGTTTAAGTACATGTTGGGAATTATAAGGGAAAGTTGTACTATGTTCCCCCCTAAGTGGATTCTCTTTCTTTTTAAGGCTTTAATGTAAGAACTATGAAATAATGATCAAGCCACTTATCTTCGTTCATGATTGCCTTTTCGGCAAAAAAGGGGGAGGAGAATGCTCTATACAACACCAAAGGAATAACCTTTGAGTTGTACAAATCAATTCTCTTTTGAAGGTTGAAGAATCTCCACATTTTGGTTTTTTGAAGAACTAGACGGTTTAAGCTGTTCCAGTTCCTTTCATCAATACCCCACCTATTCCAATGAATGCCCAAAATCTCTATTCTCGACTTTACTAAACAAGAGTGAACCCTAAGATCCTGAGATGGAAACCAAGAACCAATGGGGAGAATTGCAGTTTTAGCTCTGTTAACGGAAAGTCCAGAGATTTTTTCGAACTTAGTGAAAAAATTTAAAATAATTTCAATTCTTTTCACCAGTTGAGGCTCAGAGTTGGCTTCTACTGAAATGGTAATATCATCAGCATATATATCCAAAATATGAGGCGAACCCTCGATATTAATGCCAAGCCTCCAATTTTTTTAAGATTTTCAGGGCGAACTCTTCAATTGCTGCGATGAATAACAAGGGCATCGATGGACAGCCCTGCCTACAACCTCTTCCTATTGTTATCGGACTACTTTCCAGGCCGTCCAAGGACAGGGGTGAGGAACCATTAAACAATAGCGCTCGCACGGGATTGAAGAAATTCCGAGGCAGAAGTCTCCGTACTGCTCTCAGGACTTGGCTATGATATATCGAGTCAAACGCTTTTGAGAAGTCTACAGCAATAATTGCTGCGAATTTACCTCTCTTTTTTGTAGAGTCAATGCAGGCTTGGGCATTGCGGGAAATATCATAGATTTGGCGATCCTTGAGAAAACCCTTTTGGTGACAACCAATTTTTCTATTTAGAATTGTCTGCATTTGTTGAGCAAGGACGCCTGATAAAATACGGTATGTTTGATTTAAATCGTGATAGGCCTCCAATGGCTAAAGTCCGTTCCATCCCCCTTTTAGGAATCAAGACGATTCGTCCTTTGGTCAAAGAAAACGGTAGCCTGCCTTTTCCTTCCATTTGTTTTTTCTAAGTCTTTTGTTTGCAATTCTAAAACACTTATTCCTTGTATATTATTTTTTGAAAAATCAATTATGTCTTTTGTAGTTAAAATTTGATTGTCAAAAGGTCTTTGAAGACTAGCCTTTGTCAGTAGTCTTTTCAGAGTTCCGCCAACCCCATCACAAGGAGACTTTCCATGGCTGGTTGCAAAAAAATTCCAGGAGCTTGAAATTTTAAAATCTTTTTCGTGACAAATTAAATTAATAAACTTTTAAATTACATTTCTGATGGAACTATAAACACTCAATGGGGGAGAGCACACGCTCCCATGATTTCAAAATCACATAAAATAAATTTCAATAATCATATAAATTAATTAAATATAAAGAAACATTTACATATATGTAAATGTTATATTCCTGGGGCTGATGATAGAAATGTCCCCAGCAACAGCGATAGAGCTATTTTCACAGGAACAAATTTTACACGGTTTAAAACGCACGCCTTATATAAACATGAGGGGGGAGAGTGACGTCACCATCAACAATCGTCAAATAATAGAGCCTCCACTGATCATAGTTGGGAATCTTTTTTTTGGGTGTCATGAAAGCATTTTGGCCTAGACTTCAAACTTGTTGGAGATCCCTCGATCCCTTCCTTCCTCCATCCCTCCTTCTTTCTTCCCGGGACTCCGGGATAAATGCCTTGGATACCAAGAAACGAGTCTCCTCCCTCCCTCCCATTAAGAGACACATTCCCCTCACCTCGACTTCAAGAGTGGAGTCCTACCCATCGTCGGACTTTGTCAGTCAAAGGACTTCCTTCCCTCATCTTCGTTAGAGAGCTCCCCGTCCGTCCTCTTCGTGAGTGGAGTCCTACCCATCGTCGGTCTTCGTCAGTCAAAGGACTTCCTTCCCTCATCTTCGTTAGAGAGCTCCCCGTCCCCCCTCTTCGTGAATGGAGCCCTACCCCTCGTCGGACTTCGTTAGAGAGCTACCCATCCCTCGTCTTCGTTAGAGAGCTCCCGTCCCTCCTCTTCGTGAATGGAGTCCTACCCCTCGTCGGACTTCGTTAGAGAGCTTCCCATCCCTCGTCTTCGTCCAAGAAGTTCCTTCCTTCGTCTTTGGCATAGGGTTCCCCGTCCCTCCTCTTCGTTAATGGAGTCCTGCCACTCGTATTCATGAATGGAGCCCTACCCCTCATCTTTGTGATTGGAGTTCCGTCTTCCATAACCTCCTCCATATTGAAGACTTTTTTTCTCTTTTTGGAGTTTGCTATTGAACGCCTCAGTCCTGTATTTCTATGAAATAAGTATCATGATGTCCTGATGAATCTAACAGTCCAAAGGACATGAAGATCATTAAATCTCGGTGAAGGAGCCTTGATCATCAAACCTAACAGGACTACCCCTCCCCCCAGACTAACGCTCCCCGGACTATCACCCCCCGTGCCATTTACTCCCATTACTAATATTTATCATCTAAAGTACTATTGAATTTATTTCTGTATTATAATACAATAATAAATTGTGAATGAAATTTATTTGCCATCTAATATAATTAATTACTTTCATGAATTAAAGTGTAGGAACAGTAAATTCGTTTACAATATTATTTTCTCATCTATAGTAATATTTAATTTATGTCTGTATTATAATATATAAATTGATAAGATAATATCTTAATTATGGGGGAGGCCTAAAAGCCATTTTAATATCAGCAGCAGCTCGTAACATGGCGCTCTACATAATGATTCCGTAGGTTTCAAGCTGGCGATTTGCGGGTGACATCTTTCGGTACTTCCCCTCCTGCTCCAAGAGGACCTCTCCCTATCTGAAGTTTTTACTACGGTTCTACAAAAAATTATAATCTTAAATTGAATGAAAACCATTATTTCCTGAACATTTTAATGATATTTTTATATCAGTAGATTTTGATTATATTTATACTTGATTTTTTAATGCCATAATTTTTTTATTGACTTTATTACTGTATAACTTTTAACTATAATTTTTATTTATATTTATAACATGCATTCACGTTAATTCAATAAAGTGTAAATAGTGTAAAGCACTAGTGAAAAAGTAGTTAAAATGATTTATTTCAAAGTGACGCCTATAACTTCTAGGATTTGTAAGAAATTTTGTAAAAGAGGCCATATATCCATAGTAAAATCTTATGTTTCTCATTTCAAATCTCGCAAGAATTGTAACTGGTCACCAAACTTATCAAAAATTAGTATTAAAAGTGCTAATTAATTTTTATTTATTTTCTAAGATATGTCGTTAAAATGATTAAGCTAATAAAATTTTACTTTAACATGACTTGAAAGAGTTTTTACTATGGATATATGGCCTCTTTTACAAAATTTCTTACAAATCCTAGAAGTTATAGGCGTCACTTTGAAATAAATCATTTTAACTACTTTTTCACTAGTGCTTTACACTATTTACACTTTATTGAATTTAACGTGAATGCATGTTATAAATATATAAATAAAAATTATAGTTTAAAAGTTATACAGTAAATAAAGTCAATAAAAAAAATTATGGCATTAAAAAATCAAGTATAAATATAATCAAAATCTACTGATATAAAAATATCATTAAAATGTTCAGGAAATAATGGTTTTCATTCAATTTAGATTATAATTTTTGTAGAACCGTAGTAAAAACTTCAGATAGGGAGAGGTCCTCTTGGAGCAGGAGGGGAAGTACCGAAAGATGTCACCCGCAAATCGCCAGCTTGAAACCTACGGAATCATTATGTAGAGCGCCATGTTACGAGCTGCTGCTGATATTAAAATGGCTTTTAGGCCTCCCCCATAATTAAGATATTATTATCAATTTATTATATTATAATACAGACATAAATTAAATATTACTATAGATGAGAAAATAATATTGTAAACGAATTTACTGTTCCTACACTTTAATTCATGAAAGTAATTAATTATATTAGATGGCAAATAAATTTCATTCACAATTTATTATTGTATTATAATACAGAAATAAATTCAATAGTACTTTAGATGATAAATATTAGTAATGGGAGTAAATGGCACGGGGGGTGATAGTCCGGGGAGCGTTAGTCTGGGGGGAGGGGTAGTCCTGTTAGGTTTGATGATCAAGGCTCCTTCACCGAGATTTAATGATCTTCATGTCCTTTGGACCGTTAGATTCATCAGGACATCATGATACTTATTTCATAGAAATACAGGACAAAGGCGTTCAATAGCAAACTCCAAAAAAGAGAAAAAAAGTCTTCAATATGGAGGAGGTTATGGAAGACGGAACTCCAATCACGAAGATGAGGGGTAGGGCTCCATTCATGAATACGAGTGGCAGGACTCCATTAACGAAGAGGAGGGACGGGAACCCTATGCCGAAGACGAAGGAAGGAACTCCTTGGACGAAGACGAGGGATGGGAAGCTCTCTAACGAAGTCCGACGAGGGTAGGACTCCATTCACGAAGAGGAGGGACGGGAGCTCTCTAACGAAGACGAGGGATGGGAAGCTCTCTAACGAAGTCCGACGAGGGGTAGGGCTCCATTCACGAAGAGGAGGGACGGGGAGCTCTCTAACGAAGATGAGGGAAGGAAGTCCTTTGACTGACGAAGACCGACGATGGGTAGGACTCCACTCACGAAGAGGACGGACGGGAGCTCTCTAACGA
Source organism: Caligus rogercresseyi (assembly GCA_013387185.1). Classification (NCBI taxonomy): domain Eukaryota; kingdom Metazoa; phylum Arthropoda; class Copepoda; order Siphonostomatoida; family Caligidae; genus Caligus; species Caligus rogercresseyi. Next base: position 4,767,931 of record CP045892.1, on the reverse strand, counting down.
AGATGAGGGAAGGAAGTCCTTTGACTGACAAAGTCCGACGATGGGTAGGACTCCACTCTTGAAGTCGAGGTGAGGGGAATGTGTCTCTTAATGGGAGGGAGGGAGGAGACTCGTTTCTTGGTATCCAAGGCATTTATCCCGGAGTCCCGGGAAGAAAGAAGGAGGGATGGAGGAAGGAAGGATCGAGGGATCTCCAACAAGTTTGAAGTCTAGGCCAAAATGCTTTCATGACACCCAAAAAAAAAGATTCCCAACTATGATCAGTGGAGGCTCTATTATTTGACGATTGTTGATGGTGACGTCACTCTCCCCCCCTCATGTTTATATAAGGCGTGCGTTTTAAACCGTGTAAAATTGTTCCTGTGAAAATAGCTCTATCGCTGTTGCTGGGGACATTTCTATCATCAGCCCGAAGATTCTAGGGTCAAAACGCGACGTAAAGAATGGTAATAAGTCACCAAATTCTAAGATGATCGAATTGGTCAAAATTATGGCTCTTTCCACTGTGTGTCTTCATCCGTGCTCACGACCCGCAGAGACAGACCACTTGGAAGGCATGGACCTGACGGAGCAGGCGTTGATGGACTTGACAAAGACGGCGTGGGAGTCCTCGTCCTCTGCGGAAATGTCCTGCATCTCCGAGGGCAGCGGGCTGCAAAAGGAATAAAAGTCCTTGTCCTGGATGTTTGGCATGTTGGATCGGGGGCAAAGGCGGTCTGGTCCTGGTGGACCACTTAGTTCAAGCCCAGGAGCTCCCGGCGGAGGCGGAGCTGCAGAGGACGGCCACGTTGCTCCGTATCTCCTTGACGCAAGCGGGCTACCAGCCAAAGGCCTCAGAGTGTTGAAGACTTCCACTTCCACCCCGATGCTGAAGCTGTGCGTCCCGGGTGGCTCGTGGCGGGAGGGAGGGGACCTCCGGACGGAAGAGAAGGGGGAGCTCCCGGGAGTCGAAGCTAGCTCACGAGTCCCTCGGAGGAAGAGGGATAGACTTGATAGACTTCCTTCCCCCACATGGCCGCTGTAGTAAGCACCGCTCTCACAAAGCACCTCCACATGAGAAGAACCGGAGTACCCAAGTACCCACGCTCGGAGACACGGTAGAGGGGGAGACATCCGGGGACACAGCACTTCACAGCACTTCTTCCCCATGCCTGAGAGACTTCTTTTTCGTGATTGACGAGTCCAAGAGAAGTATAGGAGAGGAGGAGGCTTCATGAGTGGATTCTCCGTAGTCAGTCATCCGAGACAGATCCGGAAGAGGGGGGATGGAGGGAGGGAGGGTAGACATTTGAAGACGAATGAGTAGGAATAGGTCATGAAGAACCTCCTCTTATCACGATCCAGGTGCCCAAAGATTCCAATTCGATGTGTAAAGTCACTATTCACTATTTCTGGATCCCGAGACTCTTCAGGATGGGAGGAAGTTAATTATATAGTTCTCTCTCTCTGTGTCTTTCTCTATCTGTGTGTCTATATCGATATAAGGAGGAATTAAATATTCCATTGACGTCATCATAATACACAAAAATAATGATGATGACAAGGCAATCTAAAAGATCTACTCAATTTCCAAAATGAATCCTTAATTTCTCGGCTTAAACAAAAAACACATCTCTGAATTTTTGATATTTTGTAGAAAAAAGTCTCTTCTATCAACTCAAGGCCTCAGTTTTTTTGTCCAAAACAAAGAGGAAATCAGGAGAGCCGATTGGCTATAAAAAAGTGGCATCAAGGCAAAAAAAAAAAGGTTAATTTCATTACCATAGAGCTTTCAAATGCTCAAAATGGGCAATTCTAGTATAAGATATAAACAAAAAAATATGCTCAATAATTAAGTTTTATCAAAAACTCCATAAGGAACTCGAAAATTTTCAATAAAAATAAGGCTGGGATTTTGGCCGGGAAAAAGCCCAAATTTAAGAGGCATGTAACTTTGCTCAGACAACGAATTTTGAACTGAAACTTAATACATATAATGAAAAAAGACTTAATCATTCTATGGTGTAAATTTCATTTGAATCCATGAACCCAAAATTTCATTGAAGTAAATTTTTTTGGAATGACCCATATATATATATATAGCCATACTTTCCATTCAATGTAATAATTCAAGTCCAGAGGTCACAACAAGCTACTGTTGCCAACCTATAGTTATCCAATGTAATTTGAAAAACCATAATATTTAAAGAGGTGCTACAAAGTATTAAAAGTATTATTTGGAAGTGTTTAATTTTATATCAATTATTGCCTTCAATCACCGATGAATCTAACTTTTTTCTTGCTTGTTCAAATCAAATAATCATTCTAGTTTTTTCAAACTATGTTTATGATATGGTTTTGCTTTCAGAAGTATTGGAATCATGCCTACATATACCTATATGCTTTTAAAACCATGTTGCCTTGCGTGTTTCGAATTGAGGTCCATTCCCTTTCAAGGAAATATATTATTCGTAACGCCCTTGATTCGCGTCACGGCGTTGGACCTGATACAATTTAATCCATGGCTCTATTTAACGATCAAATATAAACAAAACCTTCAATTCAATAAATAATACACTTGCGTATTTGTATTAAAAAAACACACACATTTATATATTTATTTATTGGTAAGCTTCCTTTGAGCCTTGAGGCTTGAAGAAGTCGTCAAAGATACAATTATCATTTTGTGTTACAATTTTGTCCCTTGAAGCTGATAGAATGCGAGATAATTGAATAATTATAATAAGAAGAATGGTTATTATATTTATTGTTATTTCCTTTGCCCTAAGGAAGTCTCAATGTGTTGGTAGTGTATGAAGGACCCACTAAAAGGATGAATGAGTATATTTTGCAACCATGTTAGTGGGTTCAAGGTTGATGCCCAAGGTATGAATCCTAAGAACTGTCTAATTTATTTTTTTATACCTCCCAAGATTCCTAGGATCTTTATTAAATATGAGTCTATCTTTATAGGTTACTTAAAGCGAGAAGAATGTGTCCCTTGCCATATTAATTTAATATATATTTTTTAATTGGAATTAGATATTAGTATGTTTATTGGTCCGTTAAAGCAGTTTCGGTTTGATATATATATATATGCTTAATTAAGAGTCTGTTAGAAGTAAATATATATTTGTTTAAACTATGACTCTGAGTTTGTTAAGAAAATATATTATTATAGACAATAATACTAAAAAACAAAAGTGTTAAATATATTTTAAAGTACAAAACATATAAATGAATGTGGAAAATTCAAAACTTTTATTGGATAAGGAAAATATGGTTGTCACAGGAACCCTGGGTCCTAATTTTGGAGAAATTTCTAAAAGAAAAGGATTTTTTTTCCCAACGAGTATCCATGTGCAAGTTTTAAAAAGGTCCTTAAATGTCTTTCCCTTTACTCACCTAGGATTAATAAAATATGCGAGGCATCCAAAGAAGTTGCAGCAAAGTATGAACTTTCCTTGGGATGGGAAATTCCTGTAACCCAGCGTATTTGTCTCCCTGATATACACACAGTATCTGGCGACATAGCAGCTGATCTGTGTTGGTCACCCTCACTTATCGACAAGATGGCGGATAACAGATTTAAAACGATCCTCGGCAAAAATAAAATTATCCAGAGACCCTTAATACCATTCAAAATGAAAGTATCAACTGCTTCTACGGCTGACATAAGAAAAAGCTTTACAACAGATGCAATGAGCCCATTTAAAAATTACTTAAATAGAAGAAGTATCCAAAGAGAGGCACAAGATAGTGTCAAAGCGGTTAAAAACACGTATCTTTCCGCTCCGGAAAAATGGTTGAAATACCGTCTCCTTTCGGGAACTCTGGAGGTGAGAGACAAGTTCTTCCAAGGGCAGAGGAGTATGTGTCGCTTTTGCAAGGAAGGCCCCGAAACGACAGATCACATTTTTTGGAGTTGCACTTCGCTCCGAGAGATCCTTAACTCTGTCTCAGAAACTCTCAAGGAGAAATTCGGAGTAGAGATCGGAAGGGAAGACTTTTAGCCTCCTACCGCGGAGAAGAAGAATCCAAAGTCAACGCCATCATCACAAAAGTACAACAAATTATATATGCGAAGAGATCGTCGGAGGACCCTGACGTAGCAACGATTTTACCTATTTTTAAGTTATATACCAAAGTTTTACAATCCTTTTAATTATTTTTACTAGTATTCTGCAATGTATTTTTTAATTGTTGTACTTGTATATTTTGTTGTCTTTTTTTAATTGAAATTTTTGTCTCACTATGAAATATAGTTACGCCTGTTGGCCAAGAAAAAAAAAAGTACAAAACATATAAAACTATGCTTGGAATGGGTATTTGAAAAATAAAGATATAATATTTCTTTAAGACTCATTATATGAAATCAGTATTTATTTACTTTTGCTATAAAATATTAAATTGGCTATTAAATTCAGACTCTTTAAAGGCTTTCAACTCTTGGCAATCTCAAGACTATATATTGTTCAATGTATGTACATAAGTCTCCCCATGACTTGCCAACGATGTGTACTTAAATATCCCACCTCTGCTTGACTTTACCTGCTTCATGAGTCAGAAGGATAGCTAAAAAGAAGAAAAACACGTAGATATTACTTCAAGAATAATGACTTCTGTAATTAACCCCGGAGAACATCATCATCCTCTTATGATATGGAAAAAAGTAGTATAATTAGCTCCTCTTATTGAGCACACCATCCTTTGGAGGGACATGTAATCATGATGATACTTTTGAAAAGAAATTGTAAAGATGGGGGAAGAGAGTTCATTCACTATATAAGCTATGTAAGTAGGTTATACCCCGTGCTTATACCAATAGATCTCACAGGGATAGAGTGAAAAAATTACTTAGGGATAGAGAAAATGATGTTCTCTAAAGCTCACTAATGAAGATGATTTTTTCATTTGGTAGCACTGTTTTTTATGATATATATATATATATATATAAGCGTAGGGGAGATGTTTGGTTTAGGGGGACAGAATTCAGTTTGCCCGAATTTTAACAAGAACTGTTAAATCAGTGAAAAACTAATCGAATGAAGAAAGCTATGTAGATTAATATTTTCATAATAGTAATTACATACTATTCATTACATTATATTTATTTGGTTATAATTCAAAATCCAGTTGCTTTCATAATATTATATTTTTTTCTTCAACTCAAATGCCCGAATACCTCAACCAATTTGCCCGAATTTGAGAACACTCACCCGAATTTTGGGGGGACAGTTGCCCCCCTTACCCCACTGCCATAGGGCCTATGTCTGTATAATAAATATATATATATAAAACATAATAAATATTTATTCTTTTTCTGGGTATAAACAGTTGCTCTATTCAATTCATATTAATAAAAGGAGTCACTTCAAAGGATTCGATAATGTCATGGGCCAACATGGCCATTGAAGAAGAGACAATTAATATTTTTAAAGATGGATATCATTTTCACTTCGTTTATATTCACTCCTCAGCAACTGTGAGTATAGTGATACATTGTAGCATAGTATCAACTGTTTTTGTTTTAATATTCCCTCTCCCTTTCTTTACAACCAATCACGTTACTAAAGACACCACATTTTCTTTATCTCTTACTATATTTAAAAAAAACCTTTTCCTTTGCTTTTTGATTGGCTCTTAATTTGAGAGCTGATAACTGCAATGCAAGGAATGAATTGCGTCACAAATTAAAATACTCTTCAAAAGTGAAAAGCATTAGGACGTATTGTAGATAGGAGATAGAGATCCATGTTGGATACATTGCCGTAACAGTTTATAGGAATTCTACAACACTTTTGTCCCATTGTTAATACTAAAAAATACTTTATCTTATACTTTTAGTACGTGTGAAGTTTGAAGCTTTTTATCATCACATCAGCTTAAAAAATAGACACAAAATATGGCTTATGCAGGATAGAATGCTGAGTGAATCATAGAATAATGGATTGACTTGAGATCATTGTTAGATATGTTGAAGAAACTCATGATATTAACAAAAAACTTTGTGAGTTAGTCATATTAACTGCTCACTACTTTTTGCTTTTAAAGATACTTTAATCACATGAAAATAATATTTATATTTTAATTATTTTTCTCAAAGGCTATCAATATAGTAGATAACAATAAAATCTAAAAAATATATATATTTACATATAACAGATCAATTATTCGTACATACTGTGGTAGAGTTCAAAAGGTTCATATAGGTGTGTTCAATGATGTTCGATTCCTCCCGAGAAGAGAAGGTCAATTTTGTTCATTGAAAAGATCCTAGGTTCAGTTGGCTATAATGCATATCAATATCCAAACAGATGCTGCAATTCAGTCGAACCAAATAGGCACAAAAAAAGATACTAAAAAAGCAATTAATGTTTTTTTAATTAAGGCAAGAATGCTGTCATCAATTAAATACCTCTTTTAATGAATTTAGCTAATTATTACAATCCCACCATGCATGGTCACGGGGCCTCTATTTAAACCTAAATGCATTTAGAGGTAGTATTTTTTGGGGTCATCTTCTCAAGATATCATTAAGCTCAAGGAATGCATTCTCCTGACCCCAAGTACCATAAATATTACATTTAGCACATATATTTAGCTTTATGAACTTGGTCTTCTTCTTTTTCACTATTAATATCCTTTTATGGCAAGGTCAGAATGGTCTAGGGAGTGTCCTTACTCTTCTTCAAAAAAGAAGCCATGCATGGCTCTCTGCAGCAAGTTGTGAATAATATTTAATAAATAACAAAGAAGAAAAACCCTCCCCTGAATGAAACAGAGCGGACCGGAGGGACAAGCCTATTAGAGGCACATATGTATATACATAAGTATTATGATAGGAACCCCTTACTGCGGAAGTAAATGGCATGAAGTATTTTTGGGAGGGTAATGATGAAAGGATTGCACTGCAGGAGGAATTCAATCAATGGGTATTACATATTATTGTTATTATTATTGCAAAATATATACTACTATAATGTAGAAAAATAATTTAACCATTGTCTTTTTGAACTTACATTTAAAACAACCTATGACCGTATTAACAAATTTATATTACTACATTGTACATATAATGAATCAATAGCCGTAAAATCACAATCGACAAAAATAAAAACCATATTTATTTGCATAAAGATATATATTTTGTTGGGTATTTAAATACCTTCATTTCCTGTAACGTAATTAAGTTATTTTAGTAGTACTTTAAAGTTAAGTTATATCCATATTTGTCCAAAAATTAACGTAATTATGTAGAACCATAAACGTATGAACGGATTTATACTCCTTTGATCACAGGGCACGGACAAAAATTAATTTGAATGCTTACTATGAAGACTATATATATCAAAAGATCAATTGGAAATGAACAAACTTCTCCTCCATGAATGGAATCCCTCTCCCCCAAAATTCATACTCCTGCCTACAATTCTGCTTACATAACCTCCTCTCCTTTCCGTTAAGACCCACAAAAGACACTTTTTTTCTTTCTCTCTCTCTCTCTGCCATGAATGGCTTCCCCGTAGAGCACACCTAAGAAGCATGCTGTAGACATATAATTATGGCTTGAGTCACCTTTTAAAGCAAGAACTTCCTACATCACAGTGAAAATTCTTTAGAAACACTTTCTCCTTCGGAATAAATATTTTCCTTTTATTTTGAGTTGAAAACCTAATGAGAAGGAAAAGCATGTAAAAACACAACAAAGAGGGTGACAATATTAGTTAACATATAAAAAAGAATATATGAAAGTTTACTTAATACATTTAAGACACCAGAACAGTTATTCAAGGGGATATATAAGCTACAAATGTCGTTGCTTTATATGTATAGGTATATATATATATAATTAGGGAGTTATAAGAGTATAAGTAAAGGGAGCTCAGTTCAATTACACAGGCCAACAAATTTTGGTCAATCTCCCTTGATTGAACGAAATGTACATAGATAACTAAAATGAGACCTCTTGAATCCAAATCTGGCCTTATTTTTTCTGTGGCACATCCAGATTTTTTGATTTTGAGTTTTTTTTTTGAAACGGTCACTTTATGATGAGTACATTTTTAAATACGATTCTTCGTTAGTATATTAAGTTTAAAAGAAATTAATAAAATAATATTTGTTTGTGATGAATTAACAAATACAAAATGGTCATTCAAATTATTTTCCTTCCATTCAAAGTCCTGGTATGATCTCAAAACTGGTGAAAAAGTAGTCAAAATGGTTAATTTCAAAGTGATGCCTATAACTTCTTGGATTTTTATGAAATTCTACTAAAGAGACCATATTCCTATAGTCGAAACCCTTGCAAATCATATTAAATTAATGTATTATTAGTTTAATCATTTTAACGACATATATTAGCAAATGAATAAAAATTAATAAGCGCTTTTAATTACAATTTTTTTGCTAGGTTGGTGACCATTTACAATGGTTGCGGGATTTGAAATAAGAAAACTAAGACATATTAAACATAGATAAACTTAAGTATATTATGTACTATCTGATTACATTGAAATTTTAAACTGGTTCAATTTATTTTTTTTTGCACTTTTTCGTTTGTATACTTTGTCAGAATCCTGTAAATATAGGAATAGGAAGCTGATCAGAGTGAGGGATAGGTGGAATGGCGGAAGGAATTGAAGGATACGAAATTTTGTGTTTTTTTATATTTAATATACTTAAATATATATAAACATCAATCATCGTTATTATACATTTTTTTTGCTTCTTAAGTGAATCATGCAACATCTTTGTCACCTCATCCCAAAATTTATATATCTATTTTAATGGCAGTTTTAATATTTTAAATTTTGTGTTGAGTTAATATGATTACATTTTTGAATAGATTTTGCGCAAAACAAATTTTAAAATTTTCATAGAGACATCAAGTTGACCTGTTTGCTTGCGTGATAGGTAATTCAGGAACTCCGATATTTCGTCCACTTAGTGTTCCAATATATTTATTTACTCCTAGATATTTCCCAACCCCGCCAGAACCCAATGTGAACCAGTGTAAATCAATACCTTTACCATGGTTAAAGTCCATTCATACGTTTTCTCCTATTGTTGTGTTCTTTATCAAAGACAGCTTCTTATTTGTGATGATATTCCAGTTATTATGCAGACAAACAATTTAAAAAATCAAAATCACAAGCAATTATAATGGTTACTTTCCTATGAGAAGATAAATTAATTTGAAAAAGTGAATGAAGTATTTTATTGAAAAGCTTATATAACCTCAAATAATAAAATATTTGATAGCAGCCCTTTTCAGGATTCATATAGATATAGATATACAGGAAGGTATATGTTTATTTATTTAAATATTCTTTTGTGAAAAAGTTTGAATGGGGCATTTCTTAAGAAAAGTTTTTTATTCTTAAAAGAGGGTGGCTTAAGCCTTCCGATCTTTTTCGTTACATTGAATAATGATATTTAAGAATAAATGTAATATTAATAATGATGATAAATAATGGTGATGATAAGAATAACAATATATTTATTTAATATTTGGTGCTCGTCATGGCAAACAACGTGACTTCACGGATATGTTGTTTCCGTCTTTCGACTACAAAAGAGATGAATAAATAAGGAATGGATTGTTTTCGTAGTCACTTGATTGTGTATCTTGAGCTTCCACAGTCAATGAGTTGCCTAAAATGTATTTATGTTTATTCATAAACAACTATGTAAATACGAAGAATGAGTGACGATAAAGATGTGTTTTAATATAAAAATCAGGTTTTTCATAGAAAATAAAACAAAATATGTAAACATGTTACAAAAGGAGAGTTATTAATAGCTATTTTCATTACATATTTAAGAAATTATTACTAAGTGTATATCACTTTTTTAAACACTGTATTGATACTAAAAATTAGGAGAATATTAAACTAATCAATTAGAAACAAAATTATTATGTGGATTTTTTGTATCCATATATGTATTTGTTGGTAATTACTGATTATATATATTTATAAAGAAAACATGCTTGGCGTCCAACTCTCTGCCTGTCCACCTGAAGATATCTCTGGTCAGAAGATTTCTCTTTTCCCATATTGTTTTGATATTTTTGTATTTTCTTCTGAGAAATTCCATTTTCAAATTGTTGTATAATCAATGAGTTTTCTCCTGCTTAAGGCTTGAAAATATAAAAGAATGTACCTATTTTTACGATGATGAGTTTTCATACCAGACAATTTGGTAAAGCATATAAAATCTAGCTGCTTCAGCTCAGTAAATAATCCCTTAGCCCCAAGGATCGCTTGCAACTTGTGGTACTTCGCAAAAGAAATAATAGTTATCCACATCTTTTGACTACAAAAATATTTTAATAAGATTTACAGAGTTTAGTTGGATTTTTATAAGAGTTTTTATAGTTTTAAACTATAAACTTGTATGAGCATATATTTGTATTTTGTTTAGATTATATTTTTCCTCGAGCTCTATTTTTGAACTCTAATATTTTTTATGTATTTTAATAATCTATTACTTCGGTTTGATTTGTGTTTTCATATTTTTTTGTATAATAATTCAATAATGATAAATATTTACAAAACATGATTAACACAACACTAATATACATTTTTTAGGGTTGGCGAAACTAAATAAATATTATTCATGTGCAATATATACAAAATATGTTAGGTAACTGACCTGAAACCGTGGCCCATGTTAGGATATGTCCCTTGTAGTTATGCAGAGGGTATCAATCCTGAGCTAATGTGTAATTGAACAAACTTCCTTATTATTTATGATCCTAGATAGAACAAAGCATCAATTTAAATGCAAATAAATCTCCTACACACCTTCGAGTAAAAAAACCATTAAAAAATGATGGATTACTTAAGTCCGCTTTTTGCAAAATTGGACAAATACTTTTTACAATAAGTAACATTTCCTGATTACCTAAGGGATTCACTCATGTAAGCAAATGCTCCAAATTAACTGATGGTAAATTTGAACGAAAGGATAAGTCGATTTGCTGTGCATATTAGATACACCTCTTAAATCATGCAATTAAAATATGAACATGTATTTTAGACCATAAGGAAATCAAATATGGTTCTTTTGTTGTCTTACAAACTTAATTTCATCTAATAGCAACTATTTTTTTACACTTTTCATTAAATATTCCTTTGTATTCCATTGCCAGATGAATGGATCTGGGGTACAGATTCATTTTAATCATTATAAGGATATACTAATCGAAAGGAATATATTTCATTTGTAGTTTGAAGCTTAGAGAAGTCGGTTTTTTTAATTCAATGTAATTATCGCATAATCACGCTCTAAAAATGGTATTTAAAGATTATGTAGACGCATTGGAATATAGCAAAGCATCATCACGACTTTAACAGGTACTTTCTTTCAGACTTAATCGAATTTGGTAAAAGATTTAATATAAAAAGAAATTGTTTTGTTTGTTTATTTGACTAAATGATGCACTCATGTTAAATGCTATACCGTCCTCTAACTCAAGCAAAAGAACAAACGTCTACAATATAGTAACAGTTGAACATAAATAAATAGTCCATAGGGCTAAATGATCAAATGTTTACATACATAACTATATGATTTTTTAAGTAATATCCCTTCTGAAGTATTTGATGAGATACCTCATTCGATTCACAATTGTAATGAAAAATGTATTTTATAGCCAATGAATTGTGCAAAAAAAACCTTCAAATTTCTATTTAAAACATAGTTTAAAAATAACTATAGATGAAAGTTGTTTACAGTCCTTATTTCATCATAGTAGAGAAAGTATGGATAAAGCCCGTACCAATATGCAAACTTAGTTAATATGCATATATTTATATACTATTCCACGCCTTGAATGGATATTGTATGGTGGCCGGAAATAATTATGTATGTACGTAGAGATAAATATTACTATATATGAATCAATGTAAATCAAATATGTTGATAAATAGACAGGAAAACACTATGACAGACTTTTGAACGAAAAAAAAGTGTAAACTAGGCATGGCTGAATAGGCAACAAAACTTTGGGCTCTAGAAATTATAAAAGTTAATAAGTTGCTTATAATATGACAAAAAAATATGATATCCCTTTTAAGTCATTCATATGTATATGGAATTAGTGTACTAATGGTGATGACTACAATCCTACATTTCTTACAAACGAATTTGCGTCAAACCGATTTTTTAAGAGGTGACAAAAAGTTAGTTGTTCAGGTTTCTTTATAATTTGTTTTATTTTTTAGTATTTCTTTCAAAACTCTTCATTCTCACAAAAGCAAATAAGAAGACTCTTTACCAGTTTATAACTTTTATCATAGCGTTTCAAAATGGTTTTGCTGGAGAAAAATAGTTTTCTAAGTTAAAAATACTAAAATTTAATAATTTACAACAACTGTTTTTTTTTTCATCAAATCTTTAATAATATGAAGTTATTGTGTAAAAAATACATAAATAGACATTGTTATCTATAATTAAAACTTCTTACAAGATTAAAACGATCTTACATTTTTAACATCAAATAGAAACTGAACGCACAACAATAAAACAAGTAATAAGGATTAGTTAAATTTCAAAAAAAAATCTTATTTTTAAAAGATGCTTAGATTTGACGGGAAGTACTTAATTTCATTCGCAGCGACGGTCCAGGAGTTGTCCAGAAGGGACGGTATCCTACTGTTTTGATATCTAAGCAATTGCATCACAAATATTACAATACTTAATATTTGGAATCAATTTAATATCCCATATAACTTTTGAACAATATTTAATGAAATCCATATTGCTTCCAAAATCAATTCCTTTAAATTATATATTGATATAATATAAAGTTCTATCACCATGAATTGTTATTTTCAAGTAGCAAGAAAAATCAAATTAGATTAATACTTAAAATGTATCTTAATTTTTTCTTTAAATATATATTGTTGAACATATACATCAATAGATGGTTAATACGATTATCATTATTTCCAATAAATGGTCTTAGCAAAGTAAACATTCGAAATAATACATCTTTAGATATTCGTGTAAGATTGCATGCCATATTCGACTTCTTTAGAGGACTCAAAGCAGTTACATTGAACGTAGATTTGTTATCCATTTTTGGTAGCTGTATATATAGTTTAAAAAGGAATCCTTCCTTGATGAAGATCATTTAATGAAAGAACAATTTTTTCAAGGCAGAAGAATACGGAATGTGCCAATAAAATGAAGATATTGAAGCTGCCCACTATTTGTGGTCGTAATATCAATTTTTTTGTGTCTTTTTAAATAAACAATATTTACAAAAAGCCTTGGACATCAAATTTGAGAGGCTTTATTAAATATGCTAAAATATCAAATATTTTCTGGACTATTTTTTGAGAAGGCCTTATTAAGATTTCATCATTAACCAAATATATCACCTACGGACAAAAATATAGGGTTTAAACACAGATAATTTGAAGACAAGCAAGATAAAATAGGATGTGGAATTGACCTTTCATGGTCGTATAATGGGGGGATATGCATATAGGGTGCGTATGGATCTTCTGTTACATATATGGCTTCCAAACACTTATTTAATATGAGGTACAGTTGTGAGAAATGCCAACGAGTCAGCATGCAACAAAAGGAAGGAACTAGTTCACAGGATTAACATACAAAATAAGGCCTTGAAATCACCAAAACCGTTACCAAAGCATGCTCAAGATTCTAAACAAGGATTTCAACAAACATTGCTTCAGCTGCAATTTTTATATTAATTTTAGTTATCCAACATTCCAATTGTGGTTTTAATCATCGACTAGCTTTTGAGATATTTAAATTTGAATGAAAAAATGTTATTATTATGTTCTCAAATATTGTACGCACCCTGTACATATTTACACATAAGGAAGGCATTTTTTCTCAACAATAAAGGCATTACAACTATCTTCAGCACAGCTTGACTTAAAGAGCTTTTATGAAATTTAAAGATCGTAGAGATGGAATGCGATAGAGTTTTTTAAATGAAGATGTCTGATGATTTTGACCCTTCTTATATGTGATTTCGTTAAGTGGAAAAATATACCTACTCTATTTTTATTTTAAAATGTAAAACAACAAGTCATCCGTTGAAATCATCATCCAGATGTAGATATAATACTTCACTTATTGTTCAGTACTCCATCCATCTTATTATCATGAATAAAAATGAACATACGGCCGTGTCAAGGACAAAGGTTTTTCAATATATACAGGAGGAAAAATAAAAGGAAGAATTCCTGTATACGGAGGTTTCTCCATTTATGAAATGATACCTCGTTTGTCTACTGGCAAAACTCCTCTTTCGTCGTAAAAAATATATTAAGAAAATTGTCTTAGGAAAACTAAATGCTCAAATTGATCAATGTCTTTTTGGTATAGGCTTTAGAGGTTGCAAGAATAAATTTCAGTTTCCGTGCCACTAAGATATTCTTCGGACAAGGATGAAATGGATAAAGTATGGCCATATAGGAGTGTTATTTGGGCCCTCGTATGTTATTGATGCGAGGTACACATATAACATTGATTTCATTATTGAGTGAAGTATATTTTGCTAGATGATGAGAATAGTTTGTTACTTATTTTTCACAGACAAGGTGATCTATCTTTATGGCTCAATTTTAATTTCAAGCAAACGAAAATTATGTAGTTATTGTGTTATATTTTTCCAATATAAAAAATGAATCAGCTTAGGGCTTATGTATCTCTTTTGTGGAAATTTCAATACCACATATCAAATTTAGTAAGCGTCTTCGAAACAAGGTGACATCAAATAGGAACACATGAATGATTTTAATGCTCTACTGTGTGAATAAAAATATATATACTTTACTTTTCATGTGTCAATCATTTTCAATATTGATGAACGGGATAAATTTATCTATGAAGGGATTTATACTTTTTAAAGGTAGGGACAGGAACTAGAAGTATTCTATAGCGAATGAGGATTTGTTTCATACTCTTATACTTATATTTTTATTGAAGTATTGTATGTATATAAATATATATATGAAAATATAATATAATATATATATATGTTTAAGTTTAATATATTATACATATATGTGTGTGTGTGTATATATATATAACGCTTTGATATTCATGGTATGATTTATTTTTATGGAAGAAACAACACTCAACTGTTTAGAGAACCAAATTACACTGCATTTTTTACTGTTACACTATTATGAGAGAAATGACGTCACAGATCCCTTCATATGGATTCCTCTTCTCTGGGATTGGCTTAAGTAACTCCATCGGAATGAACATCCATCTATCAAAACCGTCTTTTTTTTCGAGAACTGACTGGTGCTTATTTTGTTTCTAATTCACTTTATTGCAGTTAATTATCCACCCCTCTCTATCTCTCTACATACTTAAATACATGTGCATAACTCCTATGTTTATAATTGAATTGCACAAGGCACTTACGAAATGCAGGTAAGAGGGATGAGGATGATGACCAATATACATATATATCCATCTATGTTCATGTGAGAATATATATGGATAGAACGCAATCCTGGAGAAGACCTACAGAGAGAAAGAAGTAAGGGAAAAGATGAAAGGAAAAAGAAATATTGTCCTTGGTCTTTGCAATTCTCATTCTCTTCTTTTGCTTATTTTTTGTCCATTAATTATAATCTTGTTTTTTGGCAAGGGAGTGTACGTCTGAGAATGAATTTATGAGTAATTTATTCACAGCATTTTAACAAAATAAATATCAACTTCTTATCACCATAATATATACATAAATGTATAGCTCAAAATAGAAATATATACCTGGAAAGGTCATTTTTAGATATGGTGGTTAAGTTATTGTTTTTGTATCACCGTACAATTTAATTCATCTCATTTGTGCAAGGACTCTATGACATAAACATAACACTAAGGAAAAAATAAGAAAACAAAGAATATCATAATTATATAGCTAATTAATTGTTTATGGGAGTATATTTATATATTTTTCAACAAATATACTGAAGTTTTCATTAAGTGCATCTCATTTTATATAAAGTAATAAATATTTTGTCATAAAAAATATTTTGGGATGGATAAGGCCAATGTATATAAAATATAAATGTGGTTTTTGTAAAATGACGCTATATATTAGGAATATTGGCATTGCTATCTCTTCCCGAATGGGTATTGTGACTTTACATTCTAAAATAAAGCGACTCATGATATCCATTTTAACTTTGTAGAAGAAGAAATAATAGATCATAGTGTTAAAATCATTTTTATACCACAAAGCATCTTGATATTAAATATAGCTGTTTTGCTTTGTAAATAATACATACACTTTTAATTTTATCCATTAAGATCGTTCATATACACAATCACATGACAATTAATAACTTTTTTAAATAATATTTTATGGTCTGCACAAGTTGCAAGAGTTTAGTGCCAATCTTGTCAAAAGCTATCCCATGCAAAGATGTATAATTAGCATTCCATATTAATGAAACTCGCTTAATACATAGGTATACCAACTACGCTAAACGGTTTAGATTTAATCAAAGCCGTAATTAGCTTTCAGCAAATTAACTCATGGGATTCACGAGCCAATGAATACATAGATATACCATCGACGCTTTGAGTGTTATAAATAATACATGTCTTTTGCCAAAGCCCTAAGAAACAACTGAGGCAATAATTTCGGTCATAGAAGCATGATTGCCTATGGCTCTCAACCTTAATTACCTCTATCAAGCCCTTACAAGCCGAATAAGTACATACGAAAGAAAAAGTATCCTTTCATCTCTTTGGCCATAAAACAAAATTAGATCTGCCATAGGCAGACAATTATAGTTATATTTCTTGCATGGTCTTGGAGCAACGTCCTATGAGAATGTATAATAAATTAAGTAACTTAACAAATAAATATAATAATTTCCCTGATTATCTTATATACCTTTGTCAGTTCAAGGCATAATTTAGCCTTTTTAAAGGGACTTTCGAATGGAAGGGCAAACATACTTTTTGACAAGCTCATTTCTGAGATAGAAAGTAGTACTTTGAGCCTTGTAGACTTAATCAGCAATTTAAAGAATAGTGGATAAAGCATGTATAAAGTTTAAAAGGTTTATGAACATTTGTAAAAAAATATGTTTTATTAAAAAACTATAATATGAATATAAAGTATTTACATATTGTTCTTAAAATGAAGTATTTCTAAAACAACAAAAAGTTTGGCCGGAGGAGAATCCATTTATTTTACATGCACAAAGTATTGATGATCGATTTTTCTAGTGAAATAGAACCAACTATAAAAAATGAATCTAAGCATCATAGTTATTTAATGGTTTTTTTATTCTCGTTAATTATTTTGACTTGATAAAAATTGTAACCATAAATGATGGATAAAATCAACCAAAAGAATAATATGATTTCATGCGTAACTTTCTACTTATTTCATCAATAGTTTTGCAAGTCTTTCTTTAAGCTGTGGGATTGTGGGCTCTAAGTTCTGAGTCCATACTATAGTACATACAAAAATGAAATACATTGAAGTGCCTGAATGTACACATAAAAACCAAGAACATAAGTGTCTTTTGAGTATATGTATGTCCCAACAGGAGTATACGCTGTGTATATAATATATACGATCGCCCTCATTATATGGTCAATGAATTCCATTTGTAATAACAGAAAACAAACTCTTTATAAGTTCCATTAGGCTTCCAAAATACATGTCTTGGCATGTGGATCTGGTCAAATCCTTTAAAAATGTATAAATAATTTGGCAGCCAAAAGCACCTCATAAATTAATTTATGGACCGTGGGAGACTAGAATCCTACTTTAAGGAACCTACTACTACTGCTACTATCATTCTTCCTGTATCTAGTAGGAATGAAACTAAAATAAAAAAATGATTTCCTGCATCACTAGTACTCATTATGATATCTAATGTGTAATAATGTATTGAGTTTTATTAATTGTATTGTGTTTATAGCCGACAAGAGTAACATACGAAAAATATTTCGATCTCAATTGTCTATAATGGTTCCTTTCTTAAAACATAAGGAGTACTTAATAGGTACACTCTTTACACTAATGTCAATATACGCGTTTGTAGTCAAATATGGAAATTTAAGAATATAATTTATTTGAAGAAAAAACTTGCCCATTAAAAATTCATCATTTGCAATAAAAACAAAAACTATCGTATGAGAGTTTTTGTTTCAAATCACTTGAGTACTTACAATTTATGACTAAACTTCTATAACAATAACAAACCCTGCTGCTTTTTTAATTGTATAGCAGGAAAGTAAAATACATAAAATACAATTCTTAAAAGAGGTAGCTTTAAATAAAAAATAATGGTGTTTTTTGTTTGTTTAATGATTTGCATTATAAAAATATTTTTGGGCTATTCGAAAGCTTTTTATAAATGTAAATATTTAATTCTATATTTGATATTCTACCAACGAAATTATGTTATTTAATGATATATAAATGATATTTTACTAAAAAGCAATATAATATATATTCGGAATAACTTCAATCAAAACTCATATAAAGGCGAGTTGTCTTATTCATCTCAAAAAGCCTTCAAATGAGACATAATCAAATTTATTCCCACACTATTTTTCTAACATCATGAAAAAGATCCGACGTCTATATTTTTTTTCTTGTCTTAAAAGGATGGTCATTATATCCCTATACCTAATTATCATAATACTTTGCATATACAGGGCTTGCCGGTAAATTGGGACTGTTTTCAGGATTAAATTTAAGTAACATTTGGTTTGAATTTAGCACCAATTCCTCCACCATTGGAATCAGCTGACAATTTTCTTTCGTTTGACACTACTTGAATTACTGTGGTGTGAGTGAGAGCCATGGAGCAAGAGAAAAGGCCCGCCACCATCGTTCTCGCCCGTGCCGGACGCACAGCTTCTGAGATCATCAAGGCCACCAAACTCCCAGGGTGACAGTCTTCAGGGTCTTAAAGACCTTCAAGGAGGAGGGCAAGACGCAGAGGAAGGACCACAAGCAGAGAAGTGATGCCAAGAGGTCTCCCAGGTTCTTGGCTGGCCCTGAAGAGGTCAATTACGGCAAATCCGAGAATTCCGATGACCACCCACGCTAAGAACCGTGGTGTGCGTGTCTCCACCATCTCCAAGGTCATTAACAACAACCTGGAGATGAAGTCGTATGGCGGAGGACCAGAAATCTCCTCACAGACAAGGAAATTATGGCTGAGAGGTGCTCCAAGTTGTTTAAACCACCTCAAATACCAAGGTGCTTCTAAAGTGGTTGTTTTGTGGACGAGATGAAGTTTGTTGTTGACACCGAGATCAACAGGCAGAATTCCAGAGTGATTGCTTTTGAGCCCTTGCTGTCCCTCCTGTCCTCAAGACGAAAAATCCGGCCGGTGTGATGGTCTTTGGTGCCATGACCAGCGATGGAACATAATGCCTCCCTATTTTGTTGAGGCCAGCCTCAAGATCAACACTGTGGAGTACGTGCACATTATTTTCCTTTATATGTATGAGAAGTTTGGTCTGGACAATGTGGTAATCATCCAGGTCTCTGCACCATGCCATGGGTCTAAGACCACACAGACCTTGTTGGCCAGGAAAGTCCCCAATTTCGTGAAGGCTTAAAACTGGCCTAGTAATAACCCAGATTTGATCCTTCTAAATTATTTTCTCTGGAGCGTCTTTCAAGAAAGAGCCAACGAAAACTCTCATGGCAGCGTTGACCAGCTGAAGGGCTCCATCATCAAAAATTGCAAGAAGATCCCTTCCAGTAATGCAGTGGCTGCTGCCCGAGATTCAGGGCCAGAATTTAGGCTGTCAGTAAGGCAAAATGGGGGCATATAGAACAATATCAATATATGTTACCTTATTAAACTTCTGCTAAAATTTCATCCAAATAAATAAATTAATAACTTAATTACAGTCATTTTCAGTTTTCATTACAACAGTCCCAATTTACCGGCAAAGCCCTGTATATAGTTATATGTGCCTACGTTTAAATCCTTAAAATAAGTATGGTTTTTGGTTACGCAAAAAGTCTGGACGATGCATGCATTTTGTGGGATATTTATTTTTATTTTTCTTAATGCCTTATTAGAAAATATTTTTAGCGAATCTGTAAATATAAATATTTTAATTTATCCTGGGTTCATGGTCAAGTGAGGGAGAAGACAGTTGGAATATAACAGGTAGAATCCAGGTCTGCCTTTAAAAAAATGTAAAGCCCCAAAGGATAATGTAATACATAATGCTCAAAGATCCTCACACAGGAAATGTCGATGGTTTTATGTTTCTTTGAAGCTGTTAATAGTACATAATAAATGCAGTATTGTTCATAATAATACAAATTTAAAGATAGGAATAGATAATAAGCATGCTAACTTCCCAGTCATAATATTCTCAGGATCATCCTTCGAGATGGGTAGGACTCATTGACTAATCCCGAGAAAATAAGTTCAATTGATAAACTATATTGTTATAATGTATATTTATAATCATATGGATGCTATATAATCAAATCTTACAGAAAAAGTTTTGATTTTAAATAATGTCTCACTTCACAAGATATCAATCAAATTTTAGACATTATTAATATGGAAATCAAGGCAATGAGAGCCTTTCTTGTCATTTTTTCTGTTTTAATAAATCATTGAGGTGCAAGGAAAAAATAAATAAGTATACATATGTTTTTGAGCATCGTGATCAACCCACGGATTGGAGGTGGCTCTCAATGTCACGGCATTGACCCATTAAACAAAAGAATAGAGCCATTCAGTAGATTTCACATTCCATTAAGTACACCTAAAATATATTTATTTGTTTCTTAGAGAGGTATACTTATATGTATATATAGATAAACTAAGGAAGTCCCCTTTTCTTTGATAGGCCTATTTGTTTATGAGGCCCACGCAGGCACGATACCATTTTGTAGTGTCTCTAAAAGTAATGAAAATGGTATTAGCCATAGGCGTTTTTTGGGTATTGTGATATAGTCATATAAACATACATACAAATGATAAGATGGAGAAAACACTTGTCATATTATATTTTCATTGATAAGCATACCAAACATTTTAAAAATAATTTTATTATGAAACAAAATGTCACTCATGATGGCTCTATGTACACAACTCGGCTATAATATTATCAATACGAACATTAAGTTTATCTTCACTAGGGCTTCAAAAATGTCATTTACGAGTCCTATATATATAAATATATATAGGAAGCCTGCTAGGAGGATACACTATTTAGTTGTATCATAACTGAACGTTAAATGAATCCTCACACTGATGATAAGACGTATAAAGATAGAGAAAGTCTAGTTGTCAATAAATAAAGTTGTCTCAATTTATTCTTGTACAAAGTACAACTATATAATAAGTAAATAAAGTTGTCGATATTGATGATTTTGTTAATCCACCCAAAATTGTATTCTTATTGATAAATAAAAGTTTTAAAATAAAACAATGCATGATCGTAAAAAAGAACTAAGCAAGTTATATAAAGACGATTTTGTTTCTTACTTAGCAATTTTAAGTACCAATTATAGTATTTTCCAACTTCCTTCTTTGTCATTTGATTGCTAGAATAAGTATTAAAGCCACGTGATGACCTACCCATATTACTCCTTCAATTATCGATCCACACGCGTATTAGTCTTCTTATCCTGTAGTTATTTAGGGGGGGGGGGGGTAATTCCTCCTCCCCTCTTCCTCTCTGATTGTGTATAAGATGCCTGAGCTGTACATGAATATAGAATGATAATAATGCCTGGGGAAGGTTTGATCATAAGAAACCGGAAGGCTTTAAGGCGTATGACCAGATGTACGATCCTTGTACTAATAAAGCCCTATAGCCTTTAATCATGGGCATCCCCGTAAGGTGGAAGCGTTGCTTTGCCCATTTTTATTTTAAACGAATACTTAAATAAGCTCATTAAATGGATATTGTCTATATATATATATATATATGATTCGATTGAAAAGTAGCTCTTATGATGTATTAACTAAAGAATAAAACACATGGTATTTATTTCACAATGGATTTAAACCACCGACCTATACTTGACACTCAAGAAAGAAGAAACATATTTTGAAGATATCATTCATGTAGTTAAAACGGTTGCCAGGCAATGTACGAATGGTATATTATACATAGAATATTAGGGATCGAAAGAAGGAAATCTTACAATAAATACAATATAAAAAATAACTGTTTTTTTCTTGTAAGGCAGTCTTATTTTATTATTATTTTTTTACATGACCTAATATGGCTAGTTATTTAAAATTGTTGATTTTTTTAGGAATATATAGATCATTCAATAATTAAATAAATAGATTAGAAAGTGTTTCATTTTTTTAATCGAGTACTTTAGGGTTAATATGCTATATGATTGCTAAAAAATTAAAATAAATGGCAAAACCAAATCCTTTTTCAGTGCAGAGCAATAAATATTTTGATTCATTTATTTCAGATTCTCACAGACGGCAAAAGCGAGAGAATGAGAGACAGCTTCAGACAAAACTGATTGGAGACGTTCAGGTTCTTGTAAAAGATCCTGGCTTCCGAGACGAGGACGACGATAAGCAAAAGTCGAGCAGGGTTTGGCCAACCACGCTTCCCCCAAGAATACTTCAGGAGCGATTTGAGATTCAATCCGATTTGGTAAGCACGGATTAGAGAAATATACAAGAGATAACAAAAAAGGATATAATTGAAATAACATTAGTTGTTTTTGCTTTTAACAGCCATTTTCATTACTTTTTGCTACACTTTGTAAGCTGTTTAAGAATCATGTTTATGTATGATCAACTTGATAAGCTTATTTATAAAGTTGATCTTTATGCAAAAATATATTTTTCCGCCTAATGAGAGAATCAATGGTGGTTTTATCCTGTCCATATATAGAGAGTATAAAGGTTTATTTATAGGAAATTTCAATGAAAAAAGCAACACTGATTATAGGAATGACGTTCCAAATACTTATTTTCCTTTAAAATCCTATTATCCCTGTTAGAGAGGCACTTATCTTTTAAATATGACATTTGTTGGAATCAATATGACGGTTGTTTTTATCTTATAGATAATATAATTATATTAATATTATCAGGATATTTTTAATTACAAATTTTTATTTCAATGAAGTGATTGTGTAATAAAATACATAAATAGACATTGTAGTCTAAATTTAAAACTTCAAAAAAAGATTAACAAACATAAAATCAAATAAATAACTTAACATAGAATGCACAACAATAGAACAAATATTTAAAAACACATCAATAAAATTTCCATAGTTTATATATATATATATTTTTTTTAAATCAGTTTTAACATTTTTCTTGAATACATCAATCTTATATATATATACATTCCTTAGATCCAAGCATCTTTTTATTGATTACTTAAATATATATGAAATAACAGTGATAAAAATAAGAAGGATGAGAGAAGAAACAAGTCACTATTCTTATTTACATTATTACCTACTGAGAATTTAACACTTTTAACGTTATTTCTCCATAGAAAAAAAATATGAAAAACTCTACGTAATATTTTATTTATTTTTGGACAGGGTCCTCAAATCAGGCCAAGCAAAGTGCTCAAAACAGATTACACGACTTTCACATACTTCATCACCTCTCTCCTGGGCCCTGGTGTGACCACAACGAGCACGGATATCATCATATCCAGCAATGTGGTGACAGAAAGCGAGCCAGTCTCTCCATCAGGTCCATGGGACCTCCAAAGCAGTCGACTAGGCTACAATGAAATTAAGGTAAGGAGTAAAAAATGAATGAAAAAGGAAATAGTTGATATATATATACCTATATATATATATACATGTGTGTGTATAGACGTATTATTAAGTATACAAAAACATAACAATAAGGTGGTGCACCTCGTTCATAGATAAAATATGAACTTACGTGAGGCATTTAAGAAATGGCATCTTCTTAGGGGGCTCACGTTGAATAGAAAATGAAGTTAATTCAATTACTGCCTTAAGACCATTGTATATATGTATGTATACACATACGAAACTCCTGAATCTGATGAGAAAACAATAGTATTATTTTTAAGGTAGCTCGTAACACCACATAATTACCCTTTATTAAAAATTTATTTTTTCTATCATTCTTAAGATTCCACCCAGTTTTGGATACACAAGCCGAACCTTCTACACCAAAATCCCATCGGGCCTCCAAGTTACCACTAAGACATACTATACGACTTCCACGCTGTACTCTACCTACCTTCAAAATGGAAGGACACTCACGAAGAC
This sequence comes from Caligus rogercresseyi, assembly GCA_013387185.1. Taxonomy (NCBI): domain Eukaryota; kingdom Metazoa; phylum Arthropoda; class Copepoda; order Siphonostomatoida; family Caligidae; genus Caligus; species Caligus rogercresseyi. The sequence goes on along the minus strand of CP045892.1, from coordinate 4,743,678 downwards.
ACGGACCATTGTTCGCTCTGAGATCCTTGAAGATCGGCCTTTTACTCAACAGGCTTCTTCCTCCCTGGCCTCTGGACAAGAGGATGACGTCAAATACCTGTCTCTTGGCTCTAATATTTATGGAAAGATCAAGACCCTATTTGCAACTTACACATATACCACTACGAATCTTCAGGGAGAAGTCGGTCCGAGTACGAGGGTCATCACGCAATACTCAACCTCGGTATTTAGCTCTTCTAAAGACTATCAGACAACCAACATTCAATTGAGCCCTGATCAGTTAGCGTCACTGAAGTTCTCCTATCTCAACAACAATAATAATAATAATAACTTTAATCAAGATTCCTTCTCCACAATACAAAGTGGACAATCAGTAGCTTAAGACCTGGACAAGTGGTCCAAGGAGGAAATTATCAAGTTCTTGGAAGTGGGGCCATTGGATCTGCTGATGGTGGAAGTGTACAGGATGGAGGGCATCAAGATGGAAGTTATCAAATCTTTGGGAGTGGAGGCCAACAAACTGGCGGACAGCAAGGAGGGAATTACCAAGTCTCGGAGGTATTGGAAGCAGTGGTAATCAACAACATGGAGGAAATGAACATGTCTTGGGAGGTGTTGGAAACCAACAAAATGGCGGACAGCAAGGAGGGAAAAACCAAGTGTCGGGAGGTATTGGAAACAGTGGCAATCAACAACATGGTGGACAACATGGAGGAAATGAACATGTCTTGGGAGGTGTTGGAAACCAACAAAATGGCGGACAGCCAGGAGGGAATTACCAAGTCTCGGGAGGTATTGGAAACAGCGGTAATCAACAACATGGCGGACAACAAGGAGGAGATTCCCAAAGCGCGGGAAGTGGTGGTACAATCGGAAGTGGAAATCAACAAAATGGCGGACAGCAAGGAGGGAATTACCAAGTTTCGGGAGGTATTGGAAACAGTGGCAATCAACAACATGGTGGACAACATGGAGGAAATGAACATGTCTTGGGAGGTGTTGGAAGCCAACAAAATGGCGGACAGCAAGGAGGGAATTACCAAGTCTCGGAAGGTATTGGAAATAGTGGTAATCAACAACATGGCGGACAGCAGGGAGGAGATTCCCAAAGCGCAGGAAGTGGTGGTACAATCGGAAGTGGAAATCAACAAATAGGTGGACAACAGCAAGGGAATTATCAAGTTTTTGGAAGTGGTGGTTCCCTCAGTAGTGGAAGCCAAAACAATGAAGGTGGACAACAAGACGTAAACTATCAAGTCTCAGGAGGTGCTGGTTCCATTGGAGGTGGAAGTCAATCAATTGGAGACAACAAGAAGAAAACTATCAAAACCTAGGAAATGGAGGTTCACAAAATGGAGGTCATCAAGTCTTGGGAGATGGTGCTATTGGATCAAGTGGAAGTCAGCACGTCGAGGGAGTCACAGGATCTAGTGGGCACGCAGGTATTAGCAATCAAGCTCACTCAGCCAGTGGAATTTATCATCCAGAGAATGGTGGATTAGTCAATCATGGAGTAAACAGTGGTTCGTCCAATCAACATATTGGAGCGAGTACAAATCATGAAGATGGACAAAGTTTATCAGGTGGTTCAGCTCATACATCCTCTGAAAATGGTGCTAATAGCACAGGCAATAATAAGTACCAGGAAGGTCACGGTAATAATCAAAGTGGACACTCTACAAATAGCAATGGGAACCACAATCATAATGGAAATCATGGCATTTTGAATTCTTCGACATCACCTCAAGGGAGTAACGATGAATATATCAGCCATCAACAATATCCAAGTGGGGCAAGTTATACGTCAACAAGCAACCCATCAAATACAAGGTATGAGTCATCTGTTATTTCAACAAAGCCTATTCAGCATTCTGGGGTATATCTGGACTCTGGATACTTAAGCTCGCTCAAAAGCTCATTTTTGAGCAGTTCTTCTACGGAAACAAATACTTCCTCTACTCCAATATGGGATGTCAACATTCCCACTGAGGGTCCAGAGATCGTTCAGCCCCCAGGAACCATAAAGCCATCCACAATAAGTGTTACATCTGCAGCAGATTCTGTTTCCACCTCCACTCCAGACTCAAATAACAACAACAATGGCAATCCCGGGACAATAGCATCTACTACCCCATATCCAGCATCTGGAGGTGGAGTCATAAACGCTGTAGTTGGGGGTCTTGCTCAGGGTCTTGGTGGAGTTTTCGGAGGTGGAAATGAGAATGTGGGCCTTAAAGTTGACTTAGGACCTGTCTTGGATGCCGTAGCTACATTGCTTAGAGGGCCCATTCGAAGTGCCATAGCCAATAGACGAAGTGACGTGGGCGAACCCATCGCGTTGAGGAGTAATATTCCTAGGCATACTCAAGTTTTTGTTTCTGAGCTCACAACCATTCCCTTTGCACAGAGAAACATTCAGGCGCGCAATAATGATTATCAGTTTGTGCCCTTTGAGAATGAAGAATCATTGCAAAGGAATTGCCCCTAGAAAAGATGACTCCCCTGCACTTCACGTCCCGAAAGAAATTTTTGACGAAATTAATAAACATCGTACCTTTAAGGACGAGCCTGTTTACTTGGACAAAAATAAATTAATCATTAACGATCACGTGATTCATACAAACGACCCCTACATCATTGACGTTCTCAATAAATTTGAACAAGGCCACTTATTCGGTGAATACCGAAATAAGCCCATGGCAATAAAAATCCTCTCGGGAGAACAGTTGAAAGGCCTTGCAAATCAAGGCAATACCATTGATCAACAGGAGATTCAGAAAATTCTCTCTGATGAACAAGTGCGCAATAACGCATTGAGTGCAAAGTCCCACAAGCCTCGTGTTCCTCCACCACCTCCTAAGAAACATGTACCAAAGCGTTCTCGTCCGGTTATCACTAGCTACCGAAACCCAAGCCTTGCACCACAAAAGAAGAGTGTTCCTTCTCATCAAGGGCATCGAGTAGCGGGACAAAAGGCTCGAATTCCAATCGGACACAATGGCAGAGGAGCTCATCCCAAAATACATCCAGAACACCAAAAACCTTCCCACCCCAATGCAGAACTACCCAAGATCAATTACAACCGACAACCACACTCCAAGCGAAATCATGATCTCAAGAGGCCAAAGTTTTCAGATATATATCCAGGGAATCCAAATGGTTTAAGCCGAACTTTAGGCCACATCCTCATGATCAAGCTCAAAGTAGTAAACCAGGCAAGCAGCCATTGTTTCCCTTCAATAAACACCCCAAAGAACATCATGGGTTTCATAAATCACCCCTTCCACTTACAGCACAAAAACCTCAGTTATCCACAAGAGGATCAACATTGCAGGGTCCAAAACGACCCAAAAAGCAGCCCCCTCTCTTACCTTCCAATGTTCGAAGGCCAAATCCCCAAAAGCATGCTTTTAAGCATAGGCCACAACACAATCCAAGAATCCCTGTAGGAGGCTTACAGTCCCAACATCCATTTAAAGATATATCACATCCAAGACCTCCTCCACGCCCAAGGCCATACATTCGCGGAGGAGGCAGGCCCAGCAACGTATCCCCCAATGCAGACGTTATAGAAGAAACAGAAAATAGAGAGGAGGTGGAGTTTGGATTCACTCCAAAGTGAAAAATCCATTCCTTAGACCAGGGATTGTTGAAGACACAAACCTTACGAGGAAGGACTATAGTCCAAACGAAAGGGTCCAAGTGATTAAGGGATCAATCATCCCTCAAATGTACAACTCATCCGCCCTACCAGCTCTTCCAAAATAATTGATTGCAACCGGTTATGGAGTCGTAATTGATGGCAATAACGTCCGAGACATGACCTTCACGGACTCGCGTGGAGGTGTTCAAGTCATTCAGACAAAGGTCCAGGAGGCTAAATATGACATTGATCAAACAGGTCTCCCTCTACGACCCCCTCCAAAAGTATCCAAACTAGACTATCAAGGATGGAACACGCAACAAAGGGATTCAGCCTCTGTCATTCGTCCAACCTCTAGTTTTTCCTTTGAATCGTCGCTCAAGAGAGAAGCCCCTAAAACTGTGACTTATGCCAATGAATGGTCCGTCTACCGCCCTGATCAAAGCTCAGTTATCGATTTTTATCCCTCAGAAGCGCCCCACACTCAACACCAACTTTGAAAGAGAGTGGACAGTTCGGAACACTCTTCTACGCCCCTCCAAGCCTTCTTCCGTTTTCAATCCTCCAAACACCAAAGGCTATAATAACGAATGGAGTGAGGTTCAACCTTATAACTCGAATTTATATCCTAGTCGTAACTCATACGAGAATTCTCTTCAAACAGGACATCCATCTCTTCGTTTTCATCAATCTCAAAAGCAACACTCTGTTCATCATCATAACAATGGCTTCCTTAGCCAGCAGCCTTTTATACAACCAACTTTAACTCAGAATGCAATTAAACATGCTCCTGTATCGAATGGCGTTCAATTTAATGATTTTGTTAAGCAAAGCGGCTCCAACGATGAAATTAGTACCAGTAATAAGAACATTCTCATTAATCCACCCAGACACACAGCACCTCATATTGAAGCATTATCAATTCCAAAGGACTCCAACGTTGATATAAGCGGTGTTGATACTAGTATTCGATTTGATGCAAGTAAACTATCATTGTCATCTGATATAGCACTACCAACTCAAGATACGCCACGGCTTGTAGTGGATTCTTCTCCACAAGAACTCCCCTCTCAAGTCGTACTAACCACCAAACGCAGTATCCGAACATCAACTCAGTCTTTCACAGTTTCGCCTCCTCAAGCTTCAAGGGTACCGTACACAGAACCTGATGTTGGAACATTTATTAACATTGCATCTCTGTCTAAAAGCACTCAAATCCCTAGGAAAAGGATCTTTTGAAAGATCCCATCGTCACGGCTCCATCTAAGACTACCAATCAACCTCAAAAGCTGAGTGTAACCCCGAGTAATGCTCCCATTGATATCAACAGCTCCCCGTTAATCCAAAACTCGAAAAAACCTCTAATATGTATGATAATAACGAATCCATTGAAAAAATAACATCCTCTGTCCAAGTAGGCGCAACCCGCTTAACGAATATTAAACAAGGGGACTACTTTAAGAACGACCCTCCCTCCGTCATTCAAAAGAGTACACCCTCGCTTTCCCCTCATATTGAACCAGACACTGGCACCTTCATCAATATATTCCCATCATCTTCTCGAAAAACGTCTCCCTCTACAGGAACCTATCCCCGAGAAACAGCTACATATTCTCTAGAAACAGGAACGTATCTTCCAGAAACAAGAACGTACTCTGAAGATATAACAGTCAATCCCCGGAAACAGTGGCATACTCACGTCCCAATGACGAATTAACTCCATCATCCAATTCCCTTCTTAAGCCTTCAAGCCTTCCTCCAGGTCTAGAACCGGATACTGGAACTTTTATCAATATCTTCCCATCCTCCACTTTACAAAAACTGGAGGGCCACGGGCTATAAGGGCTATGTTGACTCAGATAGTATTCGAGGAAATAATGAAGTCAATGGCGCCCAATTTGGAGCCTCCATAGACAACAAAGAACGACAACCGGGGTTTCAATCGGATTACTCATACAACAACGATGGTTCAGATCAAGGTAGTGTCCGTAGTAATAATGATTTGCATGCCCACAATAATAGATTTAATCATAAAAGTAGATATAGTACACCTAGTCAAGGAAGATCACCTCCGGCTCTTGTCATAGACTTGACTGGAGGTCATTTCAAGGAACAGCACAGTAATTTGCATGATAATTCACAGCACGCTACCAAGCAAGCAAATAATAATATCCATGATGCACAGCATGTATCTCTAGGTCAGTCACCCTTATCTCCTTCGACTATAGCTCAAGAAGAGCCCAAGGCATCAACCACACCCCAGAGACGCCCTGTGAGAAAAATATCGGGCTCACAGCCTCCAAAACAAAACTCTTTCAATCCTTCCGCAGTTGATCCTAAGGGTGAAGCACAGTTAAATCTTCTAAATCAAAAGAAGTCTGAACAGCATGACTCCCATGATATTACTTTTGATGTTAATGGTAAAGCACAGTTGAATGTCCATAGTCAAAGAGAATTTGAAAATCTTAGCCCCCACGACATTACCTCTGATTCAAATCACGTGAAAGACGTGAATGAAAAAAGTCAAGAAACTCGATCAAAGGGTTTATCGGTAACTTTGGAAGAACAGTACCCTAAAGATGGCTTTTCAAATAGTGGAAGAACAGAAAGCACCACAAAATTCAATGATAATATTAAAAATGATCAAACATCTGACCTATTTATAGAAAATGAATTTAGTGAGACTGATTATTTAGATTCATCGGACTATGATGTCGAAGTTCATTTCACGACCCTCTCTGATGTGAAAAGCTTTCCTTCAACAACTTTAACAACAAACTCGGTTAACAAATTGACTTCGTCAACAAGAAGCAATGAAGAAAGTTATTTGAAGGTTGACAGTGTATCTACCACAGCTTTCCCCACGAGTAGATTCCAAAGCAATGTTGTAATATCTACAACTCCAAAGTATAACAAGACAGTCCCGGGAACTCTCGAATCTGCAACAGATAAGCAAGTGGTGAAAGTTCAAGATCAAATCCTGTCCAATAAATATGAAAAAGAACAAGGTCAAACTTTGGATTCTTTAGTCAATCCTAATTTGAAGATAACCGGCCTATAAATCCCTCAGGATCAACTATTTCAAAGACAAATGATAATATTCAATCCAACGGAGTCAATCAAGGTCAGGAATCTACTTACCTTAAGAATCCAAGTGAATCTAAATACGTAAATGGATTTGATGAAGCTAAAATTCAACATGGTGGAGAATACGTCACCCCTGGCGCCAGAGATAAACAATACACAAATTCATTCGGCCCAAATGATGGTGGGACTAACAACTACCCAAGAAATCAATATGATTATTATGATCAATATGATTGGATCCAACAGACGGAAATAATCTGAGAGAGCCTATATATCCTAATCCTGACTTTTTGGAAGAAAGAAACGATAAAAATATCTTTGAGGAGAATGATTACGATGGCGATGTTAAGAACTTCAATAAAATAGTGGTCGAGAATAGTTCCAAAGGAAACTCTAAAGGCATATTAAAGGAACTACTTGAGGATAGTAAATCTAATAGGGACAAAACTAGAGACGATGCACCAATTCCTTCTCTTAAAAAAGAACTGGACTCTTCCACAATAACTAGTATCATAGAGACAGACTCCTCTAAAAATACTCCCAAATCCACGACGAAGGTTATTGATGTGAGCAAAGGAAGCTCATCTACTACAAAAACTCCTCAAAATTTTGAGGCCTCTTTGAATTCTAATGTTGGAAGTCGTGATAACGGTAAAGTAGAACATGTGCATGATCATTTAGGTGTCGGTATTATAGATCAAACTGTAAATTTGCATGAACAGGATGAAAGTTCAATCGTTTTGAATGATCCACATATTATTATAGAGCACAATAAAGAACCACCCAGCACTAAATCCCCTCAGGTTAAAAAAACATCTGACATCTCTATTTCGTCATCTACAGAGAGCAATGGACTCCTTCCCGGGATCTCTAGCTATGATTCCGAATATTCACAGGAGTATGAAGATTTATACAGTACTGATGAAGACAATAACGAAGGGAACATTCTAGACCTGGAAAAAATCGAAGGTTCCTCCGATCATGGTTTTAGGGGTCCTCAAAACTATGATTACTTCGTTAAAGCTACTGAGGAATCTCAACAAGGGGACTATGTTGATATCATCACAGGGCAAACTCAGTCCAACAGTGCTGATATTCGATACGTAGGCTCCGATAGCTTCAGAGGAGGAGACGTCGCTTCGATCAAAGTGCAAGCATCAATTGAAGGTAATTCTGAGATTAATCAGTCAAATGGTCAGCATAGTGGGTCACTACAAATCGGTGGCATTTCTGCACAAAATGAACAAGCGGCTAAGAATATTATAAGAATGATGAATATGAAGAAAGGTTAACGCACTCTTCGACCAATCAAGATCTGCATGATGATAATTCGAGAAATGTTATTGTTTGAATGGTTCTAAGAGTAATGCACAGGAAACAAGTAGTTATGCACCCATCTCAGAAAACACACAGTCCCTGATTAAGTCCAGGATGAAACCCTGGTTATCATTGGACCACAGAAGCCAACAATAATAGAAGCAACAAAGTTTGAGCCAGCACCTGAAGATATCAATAAAAAGCCAAGTGTTGTCTATGGGCCAAAAGATAATCCTTATAAGATTCGTCGAACAACACCACCCATTACCAAAAATCCTAATTTCCTTGGTCCCTTAAGATATACTCCTAATTTTATAGGTCCATTTAAAATACCGGATAATGGACAAAATGGAATCCCTACCCCTCCTGAAGGTTTTGAGTTTGTTGGACCCGTTGTACATGGACCCGTTAGATTCAATCCAAAGAGGCCAGAGGATATCGTTGGCAAAACGCAACTCAATCCCAAACCAGAAATTATCGTGGGGATTCCTGCACCGATCACTACATCAACCAAGAGTCCTGCAACGAATTACCCATACAGCAGCAGACCATCAACTAATGTTCCATATAAAAATAATAATCCATCAACTAATATTCCATACAACAATAGTCCATCAACAAATAACCCATACGACACAAACCCATCAACCAAAAGTTTGTACAATAATGGTGCAGTTACCAATAATCCCTACGACAAAAGTCCATCTACCAGAAATCCATACAGTAATAGTCCGAATACAATTCGTCCTTACTATAGTAGTCCATACACTAAGAGCCCATCAACTCTTCTACCAAGTTCCACATCAAGCACAACAGTGTTTATTGACTCAGGAACCAAGAGCCGACCCGTTTATGAAACTAATGAATTAAATGAAGGAAACGATGAAGGTCGAAGAAGTGACTCCAGATATAAAATCAACTTAAAACCAACAAATCGGCCCATCATAGATCTTTTCAGTCGAAGAAGAACGACCACAATATCCCCTCTAGAAACCACGGCCTCCCTTACATTCAGTTCCAAGTTTTCGCCAAAGTATTCTGTTATCCAGCGATCCACAACTCCGTCCCAGATTATTACGTCTTCCCGGGAGCCCTCAAGAAAAGTAGCAGGGTTCTTTGTTCCTCGTAGGGATAGAACTAGGACAAAAATCGAAAAATTATTTCCAAACAAAACTGCTTCAGGTCTTGCCTTTGAAGGGGAAATCCGAACAGATGCACCCGGGATCATAAGAGATCAAACACTTAACAACATTGATGGGGCAATCGTAGAGAGCATTCCTGGTAATAGTCTAACGGCGGAGGAAACGGATCCCGAAACGAGATGTCAAAATGCCTGCGGAGAGAACGAGGTGTGTCAAGTGAAGTCTGGAACGGGGGTCATATGTAAATGTAGACCCGGATTCGGACGTGTCGAAGGTTCATCGGTGAAATGTGGAAGTAAGTATTTTTTTTAATATTCTAATCCCCATTGATTTATTCAAACCCTCTCATTGTTTATTTTTATAGAGTCAAAATCCTTCGAAATCGAAGTAATCACAACCTCGGAGAGCGAGGCAATCACGGTGGTCAAACTTAGCCCAAAAGAAGTTGAAAAAGCTGTTGCAGAAACTTATCGAAAAAATATCAAGGTAAATAGAGACATGATTATCTTTTTACTTGCGTATATAGAACAAGCCAAAATAAAACTTACTCGCCATTTTATTTATGCCATTACATTAAATTAATCTTTTTTATCTAGGACATTTACTTTGGTTCCCAAATCACGTCAATAAGGTAGGCAACAACACAAAACGAAACGTGTTTTTCGGTGGAGAAAAAATCTAACGCGGGACGATGAAATGTCCATTAACCTGATTGTTCATATTGCTGACGACGGTCAAAACTCCACTGAAGAAGATCTCAAGTCTGTTCTCGAAACACCCATAAAGGACACCAAGCTTCCATTGGGAGCTGATGTTACGGTTTCGCGTGTGACGATCGAAGACTTTGATGAGTGTGCACACAAGGATTATAACGACTGCTCAGAACAAGCGGTTTGCCACAACATCAAGGGGTCCTACACTTGTATTTGTAAGGATGGCTACCATGACCTCTCAGGCCCAGAAATACTATCAGGACGCGTCTGTTTAGGTAAGAAATTGTGTAAGTTTAAAAGGTGGGCTCTTAAAATAAATGTGGCGTCATCATTCCAGCTACAACCACGGCCTGTGACCTCTGCAATGGAAACGGTAATTGCATTGCGGGAGAAGTGGTGACCTGTGAGTGCCAACCCTGGTTTGCTGGCAAGAACTGTCAAATCAATATGAAACTCTTGTTAATTGTGGGATGCGTCTCTGTTGGTCTCATGTTGGTGATTGCATGCGGAGTGTCATGCTTCTGCTGCAAAGATGGCCGAAGTGCAGCGTGGCGTAGCAAACAAAATATCCCATGTAAGTTATTTTTTACTCTCTGAAAGTGCTTTGAAAACTTTCATGTATAATTATTTGTTCTTTCTTTAGCTCCTTATGGCACTAGTATTGCTCCGATGCCTCCAATGAGAGGTCACGGCATCCTCATGGACCCACACGGCACGATGAAGTCGAGGGCTTTTGTTCCTAAGCCTTATGCAATTGTAAGTATTTCCTCAAATACAAAAAAAAAACGATACAAATTATATGTGCTTAAAATATTTTAACAGTCATTCACTTAATTAATAATGGTATCATTGGCCTATTTTCCATAAAGTGTTATAAAGGTCAACAAAAATAGACATACATTCAACTCTATTTGAAAAGACAAACACTTTAATGTAAATTCGGCACTGTTTAAATTTGATCATTTCTAAGCTCGACGTCTTTTCCTTTGATCTTTTATAATTTCAATCATTTATAAAGTTTGACATTTGTTACTTACGAATTTTGTAAGTTCAAAATCTTGTAATTTTGAACTTTTTGCAACTTCAGCGTTCTGCATATTCAAGTTTGTAAAATTCCAAATAGTATAAATTAGACCTTTGTGCAAATTTGACGTTTTGTAGGTTCGATCTTTGTAAGTTTGATTTTTGTATTTAGACGTTTTATAATATATACAATTTATAAGTTTTAAATTTTCCAAAACTGATGTTATATTGGAAGAAAATATTTGTAAATTCGACGCGACGTTTGTTAATTGAACATGTTGCAATAGCGACCTATTATAAATTTGACGTTATTAAGTTTATACTTCGACTGTATATCAGTTTCCTTACCTATTATCGTTCTATAAAATAATAAAATATTCATTTTGTCCCTTCTTATTAGCGTCCAAAGCGTTCCAAGAAATCTGTGAGCGGAGGATCATCTTCTTACAACGGAAGCAATTCCGCAGATGGAGCTTGGCAGGCTGCTTACGCCGCCGCTGGCGGTAGTGCTGCAATGATGAGTGGAGCAGACTCATTGACGAGCAAAACCAGCCGGAAGAGCGGAGGCGCCCTGAGTGCTGGCATTGAGGCTCTGAACCCTGGGGTTCTTATCCCCAGGGCTAAGGTGAAGCCAAGCTCTTCGAGGACTTCCTCTCTGAAGATGAAGCCTCATCCTCACCTGAGGTAAGTCATTAATTTAATTTATTTTGCTCTTAAGATACCTAAAGTACCATTATCACCATTAAATGGAGGTAAATACGTAAAAATAAATATACCATATTTATAAACAAATATATTTATAAACATAAAAATATATATTAAATGCAACTCATGGAAGAAAAAAAATAAAGTTCACATTTGATTTACCAAAAAATGAACATACTAATTCAAATAAGAAAAAAATACGCCATTGTCCACGAAATATTCAAACGTCTTATTCGCTTATCCATTTTTACCTACTTGGTTAGATGATAGTATTTGTGTGGATATGAATAAGCATTTTATCATTACATCATAAAATTCCATGTTGTTTCAATTTGGTTCATTTTAAAAAACCTTCTTTTCTTGGGAGTGAATTTTAAGAGTTGAACGCGTCTTGACTAAGCCTCTTTCACGCATACTTTTATAATAAAATAATATTTTATTAATCAATTACATAGATGTGGAAATTAAAAAGGTGACACAGTAGAAGTATAGCTTTTAATACCAACGAGACGTTAAGATTTGAAAAACATGGAATTTCTAAGGCTGACATTTAAGCCCCAAGTATTTTTCTATATGTCAAGATACAAAAAAGTCAATATCTTTATTATCTTATATATCATTTCATCTCAATAAATCATTTCACTAAATAATTTATTTGAAAAGATATTTGGTAAACAAACTGTTCATAAATCCAATTGGCCAGTAGTAAAAAAAGTAAGAAGCTAATTTGTAGGCCAAAGAAGTCCAATAAATGCTATGCAGCTATGGTATGTTTTATGTGTCGTCACCTGGGATGACTTTCATTTCAGTCCTGGTAATCATGGAAAGAAAAAATACTGCTAATGATTGGTTATTGCATAGAATATTTTGTTTACACCTGCTGATTTTATTCATTAGCTAACTCTTCTGTAGCTTATTGCCAATCTAAAGGTATGTACACACGTGTTTAGGTAGACTCCAAACAATACATAAAATTATATTGAGGCCCAGGTGTTTTACAAAGGAGAAGAAAACCTTTGGGTCTCAATATATGCCCATTCTGAAAGCATGATGTAACATCCATACTTCTCTGTTTGGTTTAAACGTATGTGGGGAAATAAGAAGAAATCAACTAAAAACTAGTCCATAAAAAGATGAATTTTTGTTAGATGAACAGAAGAATTGTTGGATAATATATGTACAGCCTTCTTGATTGAAAATCAATTTATTATCATCCCATAATAGTAGTAATGACGAAACGATTTGTTAATATATAAACAATAAAGTATCATTTTGTTTTCCATTCTAACATAAATGGATATTTGCTTCGTCATTTCATATTAAGGCTAGTATCAACATTATAGGCTTACATAAGCATTTGACGCCATTTTGAAATTAGGTAAATATGGAGGGAAACGAGTTTAGTCAAATATATTTTTTTCATGTCAGGAGCTTGGATTATAAATTATTTAAAAAGACTAAGTAGTTGATGAACCCCTTAATTTGGCTAAATTTATAATATTTGATGACAAATTATTCGAAATACTCCCAAATTTGTATGGCTCATTTAAAAAGTTTTGTATACTTATACTTTGGCTCAAAAATTTATGTCGGACGGGCCTCAGGAATTTTTCGGTTGTTTCAGAGCAACAATAATAACTCTTTGTTTTGTAATAGTAACCAATTAGTTTTGATAGAAGTTTTTGCATAGATTGCTGACGTCGATGAGGTTATATATTTATATCACAGTTAATATCCAATCGAATGATTCTGTTTAGCTCCTATATTGACTCCCCCCCCCCCCCTCACCGAAACTAAAACCAGTATCAGCCGGTTGTGAAAATTTAACGATTTTTATTGCAAATATTATTTTGATTATTTGGATAAAGGATTATAATTACAGATATAATTTTAACTATGTTAGATAAACGATTTTAGAATAATTTTATCTAAATACAACACACTTATAAAGAAAGTATTCTTTGTTCATATTGAAAAAAAATATTTTTTCATTATTTATTCTTGTATCGACTAATATATATTTCTCCAGGCGAATCGTGCATTATCTGAGCATACTAGTCTCGCTAGTCGTCACCGCCGTCGCAGCATCCCTTTATTATACGTTCGAGCCGCTCCGAGCGCGGCGGCTCCGTGGACCCACTCCTGGATGGGTCCTTCTCGGACGATTCCAACTCTGCGAGTCGCCACACTCTTCGCGGACACACAACACATCGAAGTGTGGCCTCAGAAACCTTCGAGGTGCCCATGCTACACTCAAACACTCAATTCATGTCGGGAAGCGTCTCTGTTCGAAGCGCACGCTCACACGCGACCAGCGATGTAAGACATCCAAAAAAAAACCAGCATCATTAACTAAGATACAAGATATTAGACTTTCACTGGTGTTATATTATTACTTCCGCTATTTAGGGAGAGTTCATGTTTATAAGCTCAACAATTAATATCAACTACAAAAATGTCGGAAAATGAAAGTTTTTTTGAGGGAGTCACTTTTAAGTACTTCAATATAAATATGGCATCTTAATGTTTTTACATATAGACCTTCTTTTTGTCTGAGGAGGCATACAAATCCGTATAAGTCTATACGAATAATGATATGAATGGCTTTCTGAGTCGTAGCATTTCGTCGGCATAATTCAAAACATGACAACGGCTATACAAACTTTATGCAAAAAAAATAATATTTTTTGGAGTAAGATCTAGCTTTAAAAAACATTTCTTCCACGGGCAGTGAATCTACGTGAATTTTAATAGCTGCTTATTCTACGTATACCCAAGCTTTTCCTTTTATATTTTATTTCACATTCTTTTTTAGCAGCTTTTTACAATTAATGTCAAATATATTAACTCCTATTGAAGCTGTTGGGGCATTTATAAAATTACGATACACTGCATTGGATCTTTTCCACTGGATATCATGATGGAAAATGGAAATGATATTTTGTTTTTTCAGCTGTCAAACTAGTTGAATGATTTCATTCATAGATTATGCTTATAATAAATCGATCAAAGTCCTGAAAACATATAAATAAAAACTTGGAAAATCTCTCATTTTAAATCTATAAACTGTTATATTTTTAGATATTAAAATTATTCCATTATATTTTCCATAGGGTGGCAGAATCATGGCGGAACGGGATGGAGGTTCATCATTCGTCATATCCGCTTCCAGAAGTCATCAACTATACAGGCTTCATGTAAGTTTTTAACGAAACATATCCTTAGAGAAAAACCCAACTTTTGAATCAAACTTGTTTATCTCTCTTTCAGGGCAGTGATGGATCCTTAGACTCCTTGTGATTCCCTTAACCCCTAGGATATATTTAAATGTTATTTTTATAGAAAATGGTCGTATTTAATTGTTTTAAAACGAATTAGTTGTTATTATTATTATTATGCTATATAGGACCCAATAGGGGTTCCCTCCTGCTCAGAAAACTTTTATTCGTGCTATATTTTATAAACCCTCCTCATTGCAATTAGAAATCCTTGTTACCTGTAATGCCAATCAAGAGATAATATTACTATTATGATAATACATTAATAAACAATGCTATAAACATATTTATATCATGTATTCTCGTTGTTGTTTTTGCTCTATGGTGTAATTAGGTTTCATCCGTTTGGGTATAATAATTAATCATGATTAAACTATAAAAAACGATGGTGCGATAGCTATGTGTGTTAAGGCGGGTTCAACTATCAATGTTGGAGGTGCAGGATCGAATCCTCCCGAGAGGGGAGGTCAGTTTTTGGTCAACCTATTGGTAAGATCCTAGGTTGGAATGGACTAATTTACACGCTAGTATGCTTATTTATATCCAGCCGTATGTAATTCTGTCAAACCATATAATAAAATAATAAAAACTACGATCTTTTTTATTCCCATTGATTAATAAGGACCTTTTTTTCTCAAACGTTGTAGGTTATTAGCTAGGGAAGGGAGTGCATTAGTTCAGTGTGCTAAGGTGTGTTCAATGTTGAGGGCACAGGTTATAATCCTCCTGAGAGGAGAAGGTCAGTTTTGGTCCACCTTATTGATAAGGTTCGAGAGACTAACTATAATGTTATTATGCTTATTTATTTCCATAAGGATACTGCAATTCTATCGAATCAAATGGGCAAAAAAACAAACAAGGGAACATGAATATTGTTAATAATAATATAACACTTGGCATTAAAACATATGACATTAATTCACTCATGGTTGTTGACAACTCAGCGATGATAATTTCGTCCTTTAAAACACAAAGTATTTGTTCTATCGGAATTCGATCCGTGTCATTAACGAATCCATTACCTATATATAATTGTTCCTTAATATATATTCTTATTAATTAATCAAAGAAATTCCTCTACGCTCACGTCAAATATGTATGTTATTTTGCTTTAAAATATCTGACAATAAGTGTATCGTAGGAAGTTGAAAAGAAAGAAAATTGATTTACCAATTGACAAATTATTAGTGATTTTATGAGAAATACAATAATGACATCTTTATTCATCAATAAGACCTTCTCACCACTAGGGAGTTGAACCTGGCCCTTGACATCGAGAGCAGGTTATTTTATTTTTGTCTATTTTGGTCATATGGTTTGATAAAATTAAGTTTGGACAATAAGATTTGCTTTTTTGCAGTCGACTCGCCGATAAGATATCTTGGAGGTAACCACAATTGCAGTTGCCAAATGCAATTAATACAAAACTTTATATATAACTGCATTAAAGAAATCCAGAATCTTATTTTAGCAACAACAGGACAATATTTAAAACTTTTATCACAAAAAATTCTTTTATCACATTGTATAATAACTCTCAGAATTTTTTATTACTTCTAAGGGAATTTTTCACATCATATTCAGTAGATTTGATACGTTATTAAATGTATACCTATATAAATAATATGTTAGTATATATTTGCATGAAATATAGGGATGCCTTTTTGCGATATAAATGTGCCTATTAAAAAACATCGGGGTTAAACCAGGGTTGTAGTGGGTAGCTCCCCGGGGTACTCATCCAGTTAACCACCCGCACTGGGTGTTTTGATCTAAAGAACCCAGATAGTGAGTTTTTTAGGGAGGGTAATTCACTGTTTCCTTGGAAGATCGAGTAGCACTATGGGTGTTGAGTGTTTCACTGGAGCCGAAAATGATAACTGCGTCATATTTTGTCTGGCTTTTTTTATAAACTATGCCTATGGGAAGACAAAAATGGGAAATGCTATGGGAAAGAATATAATTTATATTTCTCATAAGGCCACTATTCTTAACTCTGTGCTTTTCTTTGATATATTAATGCACACAAAAAGTTTAGTTCATACGTTAACAGTGAAGTATTTATTTCTGGCGTCGGTCGTGCATATTAGGTTGTTCCATAAATAATGAAGTAGGTTAGCTATCTAAAAGTTCACACGCTATCTCTTAAATTTCAACGGGGAGCGTTCTTATCGCATATTTTTGCATGGGAACAGACTGTATGGTGCCACTCAGGTTAGTATATAAGGTGATTAATTGCGTCATTTCTATCATTCATTCTACTCGCCACTGAAAATGGAGACACCCGACTTTCGTTCCTACTTCTTGATCCGGATCAAGCTTGCCAGGACAGTCAACGAGATCCACGGGGACCTGCTCTCTACCTTCCTTGACTCCTGCCCTGGCCTCTCCACCCTCCAGAGATGGCACACTGAGTTCGATAAGGGTGTTTTGCCCTGGAGAAAAAGACCCAACTGGACGTCCCCGGGAGACGAGGACAGAGGAGAATGTGACCCATGTGAAGCGCCTGGTCGTGGATAACCCCCGGATGACCACTTGACAAGTTGCTGCAGAGGTGTCCCTACCATCTATTACGGTTTTCAGGCTTCTGACGGAGGATCTAGGGCTCCGAAACCTCCTCAGCGTGCTCGTCTCTCACCAGCTCTCTGAAGCCAACAAGACGCAGCGAGTGAAGTACTGTCAGGACCTCCTGAAGCTGTTCCAGGACTACAAGGAGGACTTTATGGGGTCTCATCTGTTAGTCCAGGACGAGTCCTGGTTCTACTGGGATTCGGCGAAGTGGAGGCAAGTCTGGGCAGAACCCACGGGGGCCCGGTTCTCGACCCCCCGTGTGAAACAGACAGCGAGGAAGAAGATGATTCTGATGGGGTTCACCTGCTAGCCGAGGCGGGTATCTACCTGCCGGGACCACAACCGACCGGAACACAATAATAGAGTACCTGAAGAAGACTGGGAAGCGTTTCTCAGCCTGAAAAAGGACAAGATCCGGCTGAAAGATTGTCTCCTCATGTGGGACAATGCACGTCCCCACACTGCCACCGATACCAGGGAGTTCCTGACCCGGAGGGACGTGGAACGGGTGAAACAGTCACCCTACTCACCCAACCTGAACCTGTGTGACAGGTTCTTGTTCCGGAAGTTGAAGCACCTGCTCCGGGAGGACGAGTTTGGGGGCCACGAGGAGGCTTCACTCGCCGTTCAGCGGGCGATGAGGAGGATCAGTGAAGACGAGCTCTACGACCAACTCAGGAAGCTCCGGGGACACTGCCACGACGTCATTGCAGTCGGAGGGATTATGTGTACTGATTGAGAAGTTTTTTTGTTGATTGGTTGAAAATTTTGAGTTTCAATTGGTCGACCTCATTATTTATGGAAAAACCTAATATTTCTCGATTCTTAAGATCTTAATGGTGGACTTACAATAGGCATATTTTTCCGAAATCCTAAAAACGTTTTTTGCATTCCTGTTTGCAATATTAGTACATATTGATTTAAATCTCTCCGGTATTCAAGAAACCCCCTTACTAACAAAAAGAATCAATCATGTTAAATCATAAAAGGTTATTATCTATATGTTATTGTTGGATATAAATGTAAGTATATTAGTATATAGTACGTTCGTGTTTCCTCCGAAGGTACAAAATAACATTGCGTAAGATGTCAAATATTGACTTTTTCGAACTGCAATAGATTATTCAAAAGCTGCTCCTAGTAATTAATTGGCCCTCCTGAGTTCTATTGATGTATCTTCCAGACTGTTGTCAGGTTTTGGGCTGTGGTAGGAGTTCCAGTAAAGATCAGTTGCGCTGATATCCACGGTGTGGGATGCACGCGTGTTTAATAAAGATATAGAGTCCTTGGCTGTTCCCCTTATTAATTCTAGAACGAGGATGGGATTATAATTATAGTCATTTGGTCTTCAAGGTACATTTCAAGAGATAACAGTAGGTCTTTTGAAGTCAGGCTCTGCACCACGATATGTAGGTTTTGCTAGATTTAGTGAGAGTTGGAAAAAGTGAGATGATATCATTGTTCATTATAAATATGCTGTACAATTCTGGGCTTCACACAAATAAAGCAAATAATTAAAGTAGAAGTCCCATGACTATAAATACACAAATATTCTTTAAAGCCCCCCCCCCCCCAAGTGAGTAAACTAAGCCAGTACATAATTGAATTCTCTTTTTTCTTTAGCCTATAATTAAGATCATTTATGTTTTCTCCTTATGCGTTAAGAGGATTCATTAGATGCTCTTAAGATTAATTACCTCAACTTTACTCCTCTATCACTCTCCTCCTCCTCCTCCTCAAGCATACTTCATAATTACCTGGGCACGAACACAGGTCCTGGAAGTGGGAGTTCCGAAGAAGAGGTGCCTAAAGTAATGGAATTTAGGTACAAAGAATGGATAGAGAGAGAGAGAGAGAATCTTTCTTTTCCTTCTTCTAATTAAATACACAAAAAACTTTGTCAAAAGGACTTTTCACTTGATTTATTACAAATTGTCCGTAATTATGTGAAATGGATGACTAATTAGGCGTAGGGAATGGGCAATGAAACGATGTAGGCTTGGGCTCCGGTGTGCTCAGCAAGCAGCACTAATAAGAAACAAAGCTTCATAATTTATTTTTTTAATTAGGTTCATTTTACAATTGCTTTATAATACACTCCATAATAATAAGGCTTTATTATAAATTCATAATTGAACCTTAAAACAATAATAGTATCAATTATGTGTATTCATATTCATTGCTCCATTTGAAAGTATTCCCACCAAACTATCATTTTATTTTTATGCAACCCAATTTTTTTTCACAATGGGAGACATACATTTATTCAGTTAATAAAATTATTAACAATCAACAAAAATATCACAGATTATATAAAAACTAAAATGAAAAAGACATATAAAATTGAAATATGGTAGAAAAACCCATGTTTTATTAAAATTATAATGTAGATGTATATTTAAAAATGTTTCCTGAGATGTGCAACCCCATTTTATTTGAAAAATAATATTATCCACGCATAAGTGATTGTCTCTTTGATAGATATATAATTCCTTTACTTTTGATCTATATTATAGTTAGAATGTATGTATCTTATATAATACTAAATATGTTCAGCCTAAAAGTTTAATTAATAAACAATTAAGTAGATTTGCAAAGTGAGAAATTAACTTCTATTTAATATTATTTAGTGTTTGAATCTTACATTTTTTCCTTAAAAGCTGGCATCGAGTTATGGACTCAGGCACATAAGAAATTTTAATTAATGAAGGGCTAAAATATTATGCTGTTTTGAAACATATTTACTTCACTATTATTTTTGTTTTTATGATTTTGGATATATATTTATATATATAAATATATGACTTGTTGAAGTTGGCGAAAAATGTCTTTCATCGTTCGATTGTCGTTCACCAAAAGTTATCGATCGTCGTTCATCGTTATTTTTAAATTAAATCGTTCGTTGTTCAACGTTCGTTTGTCGGTCGTCATTCTGAAAAAAATTGACGACTTTTTTAGATTTTTTTTGCCTCAAATAAGATCACACACACTCTAAACTGTCGAGAATATCCTCGTCTTTTTATTGATTGAAACAAAACATATGAAATTCGATTATGTTAACATTACGTCTTGATGATATAGCTTAATGCCCTTAAATTAATGTGACAATCGCCATGAATGAACCTTGATTTACAAAAAAAAAAAAATCAAAATCAATTATATGTATCATCAAAAATGCACATATTTATTCTAAATTATCAAACAGATCTATGACAGTCCAATTGAATGTCTACATTTAACAAAAATGTGAATAAATATTATTTTTGAAAGCCATAAAAAGAACTCATGATTATATTAAGATAATGTCATAAATATGTTTGCCAAACATGTATAATTCAAAAAAGTTGCCTTAATTCATGGCTGTCATATTTGTATATATTTATATCTACTTCAAGAGAACGCCATCATCTTTATTTGGAAGATAAGCCATGAATATATTATAACGATAAAATATTTCATATTTTTATAACTTGAAGGGGATCTGTGAAGGAAAATTTTGTATATAAATAGTAGATTAGGAGTTAAAGGGAGAAAAACTTTCTGCGACGTTTTAGAAGAATACGTTGCTTTAAATTTTGAGCATACACTTAATGATTACATTTACGCATCCTGTCCTATGCCACATATTTATACATATATTAATTAACTTTACATTGTAGGGTCCTATCCTATAAATTGCTGAATCAAATATACTGAAGGTTAGAACTTCATACAGTTGATAAATAATTAGTGTTATATTTATATATCAATCGGCCCTCGCATTCGTATTGATTTTTGATATCCTTAATTCTTATAACCTTATAAGGTCATAATTTTATTTGCATCAGCTTTCTTTGATCGCTTGGCATGTCCCTACAAACAAAACAAGATAAAAGTCAAATAAGCTTCTGTTTTTTTAATTCCTTCTTCATTCTGAAAAAATTGATGACCTTTTTAGAAAGGAAATTTTTACCATAAAGATTTTTTTGGCCATAAGGCGATACTTTATTAATTTCTATAGACATGACGGAAAGCAAATTCTACTAGACCGATAAAACAAGTATCAAATAACAAAAAAAATATTAATATATTAAAAAGTAATCACAACACTTTCCAACTGGATAAAAACTTTTTTGTAAAACACGAAGATGTAAATTAATAATATATTGGAGATGCCAGAACTGTCGTGATCATTGGAGCTTCTTTTGGCATATAAAATTTGCTAGGTTTTGGTGATGATTGCGTTGATGACGGCCTCCATTTGACCAGTGTAAAAGGCTATAAAATGGTCCCTCGTTGGAGTATAAAAGTTGAATTGGAGGCGAAGATTTCTCCAGTTTGGGTATAAACTTCCTGTAGCTTGGAGCAATCAAATAAAAAGTGATCCGTCGTTTCCCTGTTATCGTGGTAAAATCTACAGAGGCTCTGTGGGCCAGAGAAGAGCTTTTTCCCGAACTTCAAGTGTCCCAGTGAGCACTCTATATTTAAACCATCTTTCAGAAGATGAGAGGAGGGGATTATTAATCATTTTAGTATTCATGCTCACTGTTAAATTAAGTTGTTTTCTTTTAGGTAGTTAATGAAGGGTTCTAAGGTAGGTGTTTGGGAGAGACTGCGAAATTTTGAGGATGGTGTGTTAAACAATTTTAAACGAAATGGGACTTCGGGCTTGATTATTGGAACATGTTTCCTAAAAAAGTGAGTATATCTTTGAAAAGCTAGTTTGTAAATGAGAAGTTCTTTATTAGCTGTTTCAGTGGCAAAGTTCAAGCTCTTGGAATATGTATTTAAGTCATTAAAACACTCTCGTGTGGGCATTTCCCATTTAACCATTTCCCATTTTACCATAAAGATTTTAAAAATAAAACTACTAGTCTAAAGAAAATATTTTTTTTTTTTTGCCGCCAGTGGTAGACATTCATAAAGATATTTTGAATTAGTACAAACCTGCATGTTAATGTATGATTTTTTCAAACGAACGACGAACGGTAGGAATTTTTTGTTTTCGATTACAATGAACGACAAATCAACAAGTCTGATACATATATTTATATATATACATAATTAATGATATATTTATTTAAAATCAAATTATCATAGTAGATAAAAAATTATATTCGAGAAAAACAACCCTTCGTCCAATAAAAAGTGACCTATGATGTGCATATATCCAATCAAAACACAGCTTTCAGTATTACATCCAATCTAAAAAGTCCTCTGTGTAGATTTTGTAAGACTCATTTAGTCGTGCCTCTAAGAAACACCTAAAACAAAATGTTGTTATGACTAAGTATACATGTAAACTAGCTTAAGACCCCCATGAAAGGGGCTGACTCCTATCCTTTATCCTTCCACTTAAGATTACTAATGCCATGAAAAATGATGATGGATAAAGTTGAACTGAGGCAGTGATTTGACCCAACTAAGCCCTGAATATGACTTAAGCCTCACGGTTCTTTGCAAAAGGGCAAATGCGCTATTGGTGTGTTGGAAGGTCATTCTCATGGGCAAGTCTGGGGGCCTTTAATTAAGTTTCTTAGACCATAAATCCGTGTGTTATTATCCTGAGGATCATCATTAAGCATACAAAGGAAGGTGTTGTAGTGAAGGTGCGGGGGATTTGACAACCAGAAGGACTCTTGCTGGTGAAAAAAATAACTTAAAAGCAATACAGTTAAGGAAATGTAATGGTATCAAGATGTCTTCTTTTTCTGCAGACTTTTGGCCGTCGGGGACTGAGATAGTAAAACACTTCCTGTCTCCCAAGACTCCATCTGCGACAATGCTATTCCCACAATTATGAAATAAGCCTACTTTACCAAGCAGCTTAATTAATGACAACATTAAGTGTTTTTACGTATAAGGGCTCGTAATTAAACGAAAACTAATTAAGTTTTTGATTTGATATTCAGAAAAAAAGTCTCTGTTTTTTCAAGAGGATTGTAAAAAAAAAATTATGATGATTTATTACATTTTTAAATATGGTTTATGTAAACTTGACCAGAATTTATTTTTAAACATACAGTCGAGTTAGATTAATTGAATAGCGTACGGATAAACGAAGAGGTTACTTATACGTCAAATCGTTTACATGAGACTACTCGGGAAATGAACTCCAAGAAGATGTTTACTTTTTGGAGGGTTCTTATCTGACTCAAAGTAACTTAATATCATAAAAAATGACCCTCTCAGCCTCGACTATGGCTTGAACCGAGATTGGAAGACCTTTGCACGCGTTGACGATGAACGCATCGGCCATGAGGCATGTGTTCCTCACCCCAAGGCTTGAAGCAGGATTTTTATGAGGGGTAGATCATGGATTCTTTTCAATTACGCACCAATGTCCAGAGGGTTAAGATTGAAGAATATTAACTTGTCCGTGGTCAAAAGATTGTAGTTGGACGAGCCATGTATTTTTTGGCCTTATGCACAGGGACCAAGTCTTGCTTCAATTGCCTTGAGGTTAATTGTCATCCTCCCAAGGTTTCTTAACCAGACTCACGTTAGTCTTTGAGGAAGCCTTAATGGATATGCTCAGGTTCACCATGAGCTTTGGTGTCCTCTAAGTCCTCGACTTGCCCCCTTTGTTCACAATCTCAAGGACCACAACCTCAGATTTGTGCTCCTCGATATAGATGACGAGGCCCCTTGCGCATGGAACCTCTCTACAAATATGAATAACACTGATGTCCAAGTCTAGGAGTGTCAACACTCAGTTTCTCTTCGCGTCAGGCCGATATAGCAAATAATTCGTTTTTAAAGAATTACTCGAAATTGTATACTTTGATGTATCATTGTATTTCAGCAGCCAAGAGAGCAGAAAAATTGCCTCAACGTTTCCCTAATCACGGTTTGTATCATTCATTTTCATAAAATCCTTATCGGTAACACGAAATTAACTTTATTCATCTTTGTCAACGACAAGATGTAAATATATTCGAATTTAATATACTTCAAAATACCTTCTTCTTCTTCAGAGACTTCTACTTAAACGAAGAAATACATCAAATACTTCTAGTCCCTTGCATCGTTTCATTCTATTACACTTCCTTAAGAAGAAAAAATAGAATCCCAAATTATCGATTTTATTTTCTATACAAAGATGGATATTTTATATGATGTCGTTTTAATTTATTTATTACTGACCTTGTTTTATTTTTACTATTCATGAATATCTTATTTTTTAAATTCAGGTTCTATTATGGTATTGTAAATTATAATATATATTATTTTTCATTTTATCTTCCTTGAATAACAATTTCTATTCACTATTTTTCAATGATGTGTGAAGCTTAAATTAACCAACAAAAAAATATATAACCACGTGGTGTTTTTGTTCTTTACATGATATGATATAGTCCAATCAAAATAAAAGCATTATTTTGACCTAATACATTTCTAATAAAGATATAATTTTTTAAATAGTAAAACTGGTATATAAATTAATATGTTATAAATATTATATATATATTTATATCTTGGTTAAGGGGTGCTACCGTAGCAAAGAATTGAAAAGTCCTTAGAGAATAAGACCCCAAGAAAAAAGGTTTTATCTGATTCCATATCACCTTAAGCAGTCACTCCATCACAAACAATCAATATCGAACTGTGTAATAGTATTTCTATTTTTCCATTTACCAGGTCCTTGAGGCAATAAATATCTAATGCAAATAATTGTTCTTGCGCCTAAAAGTAATTAGTTAAAAAGTGGTTTTCGGCTTTATAAAACAAAGGGGATAATTTACGAGTAAAATGTTTTCATTTTTTCTTCCTTTTGGGGTATGTTTAAAGGAGGAAGGAAATTGAATTAAGTTGGACCTTAGAGAAACATCTTCATTGACCTCATTGATAAGGGTGGAAAGGTTCAGGTGTACGCGTTGAAATGTATTAAGTGACCTTCAAAAACTGAAGTATTTGGGGGTTTTTTCCTCAGGAAATTCTTGAAGAATTAAAAACCAATGTTCAATTATTAACTTCTTTAGGACTCTATGTTTCTAAATTTCAATCTAATATTTTTTTTCTAATGATTGTCGATAATATTGTTAACAGCATATCTTATTAATTAGTTCGATAATACTAATACAAGCTCATCAATGAAGGAAATCAATTTATTTAATTTTTTAATCTGTACATCCACAATTTAAAAAAAAGTACTTGAACTCAGCATTTGTTACATAATCTTTAAAATCAATATGTATTGTGCTGAGTGCGAAAGCTGTGCGTGTTAAGGCGTGTTCAACTCTCAATGTTGGGGGCGCAGGTTCGAATCCCGAGAGGGGATGGTCATTTTTGTCTACCTCATTGATAAGATCCTAGGTTCGATAGACCAATTTTAATGCTATAATGCTTATTTATATCCTGCCGGATGCAATTCTATCGAACCATATAGGCAAAAAAAAGTATGGATTAAATTACTTTTTAGTTAATATATTATTGCTGTTCACACAATACATAAGCATACAAATAAATATAATAAATGGAGGAACACTGCCACACTAGGATGAGTCATTATTGATACGTAATATTATCTTTTGCGTATAATAGATATTGCTCTAATGGTTCAAAACGAGTCCGTTCATGATAAGTTATAGCAAAGCTGACTTTATCATATCAAGCAGCATTATTCCTTTCATAGGTTCATTTTTAGGCAGATTAATATTAGTTTTTTGTTAATAATTAAATACAATTGAATTGGATATTTAAAGCAATAGTAAGTCGCCCGAAAAATAAATGATTTTTAGATCAAATTTCGAACAGTTTTTTCTCCTTGATGAAAAACATTGCCTTTATAGGAAGATTTTTCTATCAACAAGATACTTGACGCCTTGAAAGAAAGGTGTTTTTTATACAAAGAATATAGATCTCTACTTACCGCATATGTGTCCAAAGTTTAGAAAAAAAACTCCCTCCCAGTCCACAGAGGTGATTTCATATAAATGAAGTTGGCCTTAACAATATAGACCCCCTACAGCAGTTCCTGTGATTTTGCACCAAACTCTCATTAAAGAAGAATTCGATGATGTCTCCTATTCTCTTAAAAGTAGTGGAATCCCACTTTGAACCAGGTTCTTAGATCTAATCAAGCATTCCCAGGTATTCAGATAGAACTAAGGTTTGTCCGAACATGAGAACAAGGAAACCCTTCGTGCATAGTCCCTCTATGTCTACATATCCCTTGATTGACACAGATACCAACTACTTTTGTATCTGGACTTCAGCCGATAGAATTGACAGAAGAAGGTATTGGGAAGATCATTTAAAATGGATCTTAATATCACTGGTCCAGACAGCCTTGCCTCGAAATCTTCTCATCATGGCATGAAGATCAGCTTAGAATGGCGACGTTGAAAACTTTAGGACTGTCAATAACGTCGTTGATATTGAGTACTTTACTTCTTACTTTGCTGTTAGTTAATAGCAAATAATATAATTTTTTACAAATACAAAAACATTAAAATGGCTGAAAGTTTTTATTTACCTTTAAATTTCAATGAATGACAAAAAAAATTCTAAAACTTCTTAATTATAATTTTGCAAAATGATTTTATTAACTGGAGAAGCTATATTCATAGTACGCAATGAAATGTCCGTGCCAAGGGTTATTAGCACTGCCCCCAAACGTTTTTCTATCTCTCATAATCAAAAGAATGTCCAGACAGCCTTGGAGTGGAATGAGCGTCCGTGTGTATCCACTATATATTAAAAGAAATATGAATGTATATGAAAAACAATTAAAAATCTATCAAGGGAAGTTATTTGTTTCTTCCAAAAAAGAATTATGATTATAAAAAATAATTATTGTTATTATGATAATTTGTTTTAAGGCAAAAAGGCCTGGAGCTATTGTCCTTAAAGAGGGGAGTTTTGCCTTTGAGATGAAGAGGAGCTCTAAATATAGGTATATACGTCGTAGTTTATTCAAAGGTTACTCAAAGAAACAAACAAACAAAAAATTAAACATTTTGCTTTTGCTTGAGGTGCCAAGCGTCATAGCAAAAGACTTTTTAATAGAATATTCCTGGTAACGTTGCATTTTATTGTTCAAGAATCCCTCTAAAATAAGTTTTCAAAGGCCATTTATTATCCCCTACATGCAGTTTGATATCTCAAGATAAATCATAGTCTTTGGTGTGTTTTGTCAAACTAATAATATTATTATGGAAATTCTCTATTATTCAATGCCTTTGTTGATATCATGTTTATATATATATATAGGTATATATATATATATATATTAAAAGTAAAGAAAAACGTCAAGTCACTAATCCTCTTCTTTCAAATATAATTTTATCAATTTCTAATTCTATGTGTTGGATTGCTTAAAGTAAAAAACGATCCAAAGAGAAATGCATGGCTTCTGGTGTGATTCACTCTCTCCACCGCGAGTGAAAGATGAAAAATCAATCTGCTGGCTATAGTTAAATTAGCAAACCAATATTCTTTATAATAATTCGGTAACTGAGGAGTGTTTTTTAAAGAGATAACATGCTAATAAATATGCAACTAGTGTGCTTTTTATTTGGTATTTTTATTCAGGTCCGCCCTTTAATTAGAAGAAAAAAGAATATATGATCTCAAAGATATTGTACAGAGATATTAACTGTCCCTAACCCCCCAAAAATATAACTATGTCATTTATCACGTGGTATGCGTCAAAAGTAACACCTTTTCATGCGTTGTATCCATTATTTTTTATTTTCACAATATCTGGCCAAATGAATGATAAAATATGAAATAGGTCCATCCTTCCAAATCATTAAGGGATTAAATCATCCATGAAGTCCCAAATATACTTCATAATCACATGATATCATAAGGTTTTTTTAAGAATAACCTCCCCATAAATGGGTTAGGTTCCTATTTTTTCTCTCTCTCTCGTTCTTTTTTCTCGTCTTATGGCGACTGTGTTTTTTATTTATCTCCTCCCCAAGATATGAGAGAAAGACCTTGACCAGTGTTGAAATGAATGTTTGAAATCGACTTTCAAGCTCTTAAAAAAGTAAAATAAAGAGGAGGAGGGCTGAGGCGACCTTATGTAGATAATAGAAAGAAGAAGAAGAGTGAATCACGAACTCCACTCATCTCCACATTTCTACAAAAATCAACAGAGCAATGAGATTGATAAATATCAAAGGGGTACTCCCATATATTCATTACGCATCTATCTAGGTATCTAAATATACACATACATATGCATTCCTTAAGGAATTTTTTCTAATCCTTGAACCAATACAGAGAGGAGGATATTTTTCCTTTTTATAAACAAAAAAGTAACCTTGAATATATTCGCTAGAGGGCGCAGAAGTAATAAAAATCAAGATGGCGTCCTAGTGTATTGCTCTGTTTCCTTTGTGAAGTAACAATTAATCTCTCATATAAAGTATAAGTAATAAGAAGGAGGAAACTAATAATGCTGTAATCATAAACGCACTGCAAAAAAATGTGACGCTTAATGAATGCATGTGAGAAATACAAGCCTCTTCTTGATTAGTCCAAACAAAAATAATAATAAAAAAGGTCTGAATTCCCAGAGGCATGTATATATAAATTTGCAGGATATAAGAAGAGATACTGCTATACCCTTTGGAGTTGTTTTTCTTTTGTATACAAAAGTGCATATTTTTTTTAATTCTATGTCATTCTGGTTTGAATTTATTAGAACAATCTCCAAAAACTATTTATATTATCTACATTTTTTCTTTATTGTATTATTTATTTGTAGAGTTTTTTAAAATCACCCTTCTTCAGATTTTAGGAAGTGCTCTTTATATGCTAGAATTGTGTTCGACGGAACCAAACGGCCCAATTGCAGACTATTTGTGACCCAAGTATGTCACATTTGTAACAGTGGACTAATTCGCAGGTGGATTTGAGGCCCCAATTTGTCCTCATTGTGTCTGGCGGGAACATTTATAAAGGTCATAACTAGCGTTGTTCCGATCACATTTTTTTTGCTCCCGATCCGATTCTGATTATTTCAAGTCGAGTATCGGCTGATCCGATACAATAATTTGCACCCAATACAAACTGTAAGTTCCTGTATGGTTTTTAAATGAACGACAACCAAAATTCCTATCGTTCACTTAAAAATCATACCATAACTTGTAGGTTTGTACTTATTCAAAATATCTTCATAAATGTCTAGCCCTGGCGCCAAAAAAAAATTCGTACACCAGTAGTGTTGTAAATTTTAAATCCTTTTTTGATGGAAAAATTTATTTATAAAAAACGACGTCAATTTCAGAATGACGAATTTTTTTGTGAACGTCAACAAGTCTGATATATAACGGAAAACACATTATTATATTTATGATTAAAAACATATCGGACATATCTGTTTGTCGATTCCAATTTTTTCGAAAATGACGTGATCGGCCCGATCGATCGGGGGCCATTCTAGTCATAACCTGAAGGTATTTGAACCCCCAAATATTTTTGTAAATTTTATAAGTGGAAAAAAAAATAAATTCTTGAAGTTTCTGTGTCTAATAAATGCCCGTTTAATAAGCGTTCGTCTAAAAAAATGCTATCCAGTTCTGGAGTTCTCTCCATTGGTAATAGGCTCCTGCTTGCCTCATCATTACGTCAAAATCATGTAGATACAAATTGTAGTAGTCGTTTGCAAGCACTATATAACAAGTTTCTGGTCCGTGCTTTGGATATGAACTCTTGCTGGTTCTCCATGAAGCCTCGGTCAGATTTTGTAAACAATTATCTTATGCCAATCAAGTATAGCCCAGCAAAGAACGCGTACGAAGAAAATCAAAACGGCTCATCCCTTCTAAATCATGTTCTATTTATTTTGATTGCGCTCTTCCTTGTTTTTGAATGCATGACTTTTATTATTTTACTTAATCGACATATTTATTAGTACTAATCGATAACACATTCTTTAATCCTTGTAGTTATAGTTATAATTAAGAAAACATTGATGATAAAAACAGATTTTTATCGTTTAGATAGGGTTTTTTTCATAAATTTGGTGCTTTTTTACAAAATCAGGAAAGTAAACACAGTCGATGAAATAATATAACGATAATCTTATTAACTACATTAAAACAAAGATAATAGATATCATTTTTTATGTCCTATAATTATAGTAAGTATTTCAGAATATGATTTGCAGTTTGTATTGCATATTGAAATAAATATTTTTAAAGAAGAGACATAGGAAAAATTATAAAATGAGAAAAAGGTTCGTTCCGCCACTCTGCATTTGAGGTCAAAATTCCTGATTTGGGAGCGTCAACTAGGCTGGAGATCTCATTAATTGTATCTAAACAGTTCAAAATTCTATTGGAACGACATCAAGTGGATTTTAAGAATGCATCAACGTTTTGTATTGAATACGAATTAGTTTTGTAGGTATGGTTTTTGTCTGGACAGTAATTTTGAACTATAATGTTCATTGATGTTTTTTAACTGTCCAGATTTGATTTGATTTCTTATGTTACCTGTATGTTTTTGTGTATATTTTACACTTTATTCTACTTTGTAGTAACAGAATAAAAATATTTTAACCATTAAAAAAATGGTAGACAAAGTTGTAAATTTTGGGTAAAGTAAGTTTGATGAGGATACTATTTATTAAGCTTAACTAAACTGAGGTGCGTCTATCAACAGGAGATATCCCAGATATCAGGGGCATCTCGATATTCTGCTCCAGGTATCAAGGGGCATCGATATTGCTATGTAAGTGTGATGGAGACATTATAAAATTCGTCTTATTTGGATCAAATAATAACAAGAAATATCCTAAAAGACGTATAGGATCCTATAAAAGCTTCTGAGTTTGAACATATTTTGGGCCTTTATTGGCTTACCCTTATTTACATACAAAAAAAAATGTATTCGTATTATTTAATTTATAACCTCTCTTAAATTTATATTTATACAATCAAGAAATCTCTTAATGAAAAACATTCTTAAAATATATACACTCAGAGAGTGCAAACCTCCGCCGTCATGAGCCTTCCGAGGCGGATTTTTCACGACTGGGGAGGCGTAGAGAGACGGGGAGGTTCCCCTAGACGGAAATTCCGAGAGGAAGACGCTCCCGGCACCCAATTTCACAGCACAGCGACATCTATTGGCAGAGTAGCTAACTTAAAAAAATTAGTAGTATTTAGCTCATTTGGCGCCTCAATTCTGCACTCAGAGATGCCAAAATTTAATCACTTCTTCCTTTTGGCACTTCCACAACTCCACAAAATTTCATCCAAATCCGTTCAGTACTTTTTGAGTTTATCCTGCTGACAAACCAACAAACCAATAAACCAACAAACTAACAAACCAACAAACCAACAAACGCCAGTGAAAACAATACCTCCTTCGGCGGAGGTAAAAATGATATGAGTAAATTTTTAATATGTTACAGTTGGCATTTGTCCGCCTTTTACACGAACGCTGCAATATTTTTTTGTAATGTAATGATAAAATATATGTTTATTATTATATTTTATGCCAAAAAATACTTATAAATTATATAAACCACAAAAAACTTTTTCGATGCAGAAGTCAGGGTAAAGCCATTCATTTTTTAGGAGTGACTCATTTGCAAAATAATATTAGCAAATTTTATGTTTATGAAAATGAGCAATAATCTAAAGATGCACAGTATTAGTCAACTGCTCGTGGGAAAAGGTTGCTCTTGTCATAAGCTATATATACTTCTGCATTTTAAGAAACACATATGTTCCTTGAATAAGCTGAATGCATTTCAATACTTGATTTCGGTGCATATCATTTTCCAATTTTTGTAGGTGTTGTTGTCGTTGTTTGAATATGAGATCAATGAGCATACCTTTTCCCATTCATCTGTTGTTCTATACAGATATGTATTTTTATTGTTTGCACAAGATTTCTACCCCCACTGAACATATATAATTGCATTTCCTCACTCATGCATGGATTTATTCCGAAATGAAAAAGACTAAATATATGTTCCAGGTAGACCAGTATATTACATATATATATATATATATATATATATATATACATATATATATATATATGTGTGTGTGTGTGTGTGTGTGTGTGTGTGTGTATGTATATTATATATATATAGCACAATACTTATTATCGATAAAATCTACATAAGCCCTTATGTATGCGGCTGTGAGTAGATATTGCTATATTCGAGTAGAATAGTTAATGTAAGAAAATTAACTATAACATTGCTGCTTCTTTTTGCAAAAAAGTATTATTTATGGCTAGTACAGTATTCACCGCATAATCGGGCACCTGATAATCGGGTACCTCGCTTAAATGACATACGCCACCCAGAAACACTTCCAGTGCACGTCATTTTTACTGGATAATCGGGCGCAAGCCTCTGATAAACGGGACACATTTTTTTCAAGTGATCTTTGATTTATACACGAAATGTGTCAGTCACTGAGTGAAATTAGGGGGAGGGGGGCCGGGAGAGAGAAGAAGTAAGCATGAAGAGTTGTGTAATCAGAGAAGAGAGAGTGGAGAGTTCTCCAATGAAGAACTATTGGAAGTGGCACGAGAGAACAGTGCAGGGTGTTCTACTGACCAGGTTGACGAAGTTGAGCCTGAGGAGATACGACCATTAACAAGCCGGGAGAAGGTGCTAATGATGGATCTTCTCCGTCAGTTCACTCAGGAAAATGGTCTTCATGAACTTCTACCGATGGTCTCCAAAATTGAATCAGTCGTGTATACGCAAGTGGCAAATGCTAAAAACAACGTACTCTAGAATCGTTCTTTACCCCAAAGTGAATCTGATATTTTATTTTGTATAATAACTGGCTTAATACATTTAATGTGAGGGATGCAAACAACAAAATGAAAAAAGTTCCATGATCATGATATTGGATGCAGTCAAATGTCAATAGGGTGCATTGGATGTCAATCTTTGTCTCACAGTTGTTTTAATATTTTATTCATAATTCTTTTTTAATAGAACTGATGATGCCGTGAGTGTGTGGCGAGAGCTCATCGCGAAATCGGCACCCCGCTTAAAGGGGCCGTTATTGCTACTCCCAGCCTGTCCCGATTATGCGGTGAATACTGTATTTCATTATTGAGTATTCATGATTCCTTTATCTATTCACAAGATTATGTTATATAGATATCGATATTAACAAAAAGAGCTGCACACGGTTTTATAAAGTATCTACGTGCTATTCGAGATAATTATATAATCTTCATTTTGTTCGAGTAAATTGTTTTGGATTGATATTGAACTTTCATCACAATATTTTGTAATAAGTGTATTCCAGTTTATTCATATGGTTTTTTTTTGGTTTGTATTATTAAAGATCGTATGTTCCTTACCCTTCTATTTAATACATATATAATATAAAAACATCAAGAAAATGATTCTAACCAGTACGGAGATTGCCTTTATGTTTACCCTGCGCTAGGAGGCTGTTCTATCGAAAAATAAAATATTTTTGCAAATTATGGTTTAAAATCTCCTCCTCTGATTGGCCACTCAAGTATCCTTAGTCAATCCAATCCCCGTGTAATCCCACATTATTTCTTTAATGTATGCATAAAGGAAGTAAATCACCTTACCTTTTTCCTACATAAAGAAAAAATATATATCATATTCCATATTGAAAAAAATGGGTTAAAGCAATTCCATTACTTGTCTATGCATAGGCCCCATCATTTTAAGGAGCATCCAACCAAAAAGGAACTAAAGACAATTCTCCTTGTTTTCTTCACACAAAAATATGTATAGGTATGAGTGTGCAGTATATTCAATTCCACTCTTATAAGCACTATTACAGGGTTGTTGTTGTTTTACAATATAGGTACTATTATTCTAGGAAGAATGTGTAAGGAAATATACAACAAAGAAAATAATAATGAAGAAAAATATAAGGTCCTTAATATGAACCAAAAAGTATATTTGTGTGACTTGACAGCCAGAGAACAACAAATTTAACTGGCTGAAACACTAGTGGAGGCTAAATCCCCGACCACTATAATACCTGTATACTCAACTTAGAAGAAACATTGAACCAACTTGAACCTTTAACATTATTTTTTTAATAACAACATTTTATATAAAATATTTTTATGTCAGTATATTTTCATGAACAAAATAAACAAAAGACGTCAGAAATGTAGTTAAAATGGCTGCCTCACGCGATAAACAATGAAATGGGATCAGCGTTTTAGTAAAATACTATTGAGTAGAAGAAAGAAAATTCTATAATAAAAGCCAGTGATGACAACTATGGTGATTCGTTTGAAAAATATTAAGATGTATTCCAATACCACAGCGCCAATGTTTTGTCTTTGCAATTTGAAGACAAGTATGACTTATTAAAGACGTCTAAGTCATAATATGGACTTGATCTGATTCAACGAATTTTAACAACAACCAAAAATCATTATGACAATGAAAACGATTAAAGAGATCAGAGGGAATTCTCTATATAGTTAGACCATTAAACAATCCTGGTTTATTTTTAAGAAGGCATGTAAGGCTTCTCGAATGAGCCTTAGTAATAGATTAAAAAATTCGTAAATATGTGAGCTCATTTTTAATGAAGGCGAATTTCATCATTAGAATGGAAATGTAGTTGTTTTTAGATGACTATCCACCCATTAATCCACGATTCCTCGCTCAACACCACACAACAAAATAATATATTTATAGTTCCTATGCTTGTAGGTGTCTGCCACCTCTTCATATGCATTTTTTCAAAGAACTGAGCAAATAATAAGCTTTTCAGAGAATGAAGTACCGCATTCGTTGGTAAATTCAAGTATTATTTTTTGCCCAATATTTTTTGGTGGGACCTCTAACCCCATTAACTGCGGTTCCTTCTGAATAATCCTTTTGGGATCTACGTGTTATTATTATATGTACATTTGTGAGCATGCCAGCAAATCAAGAATGAACACAGTAGACATATGACCCCTTATGGGATGACGTGATAATGAGCATGTAATCATTAAGTAGCTTTAATGAATCCTGAATTGGTTTTTCTGAGGAAACATCTTACTTGAAGAATGATATTATGCTTACAGTTTGCAAGAAGGATCCTCTGACAGCATTCTGGATCATTGTAGAAAAAAGTATACCCAATATAAGTAACTATATGTATGTAAAAATAACAAACTATATTGATTAGAATAATTGTTTGTGCAAGGCAATAAAATATTACTTGTAATTTTACAAAATGAAAGATCCAAAAGGAAATTCGATTAATTTTTAAAAGAAAATCGTAAGATTATTTTTCAGCATTTTATTCATAAGTTTATAAATATTGGTCGAACTATAAACAGTTTAATGCTGAAGACAGTTCAACAGAATGTAATGTTGCGATAAAACAGCTTAAAGTTGTCTGAGGACGTTTATATTTTAAAAAAGAGGCATAAGCCTTTTTTCAAGGCATAATGCTTGTTTCTACATGTAGCGTCCTATGGGTTCAGTTAAGAACTCTGCTTATATTTTTATTCTACTTTTAAAATAAAAATTTTAATAGCAATATCACACCTTTCTATCTTTTTGTATGAAGTGTTATATTGCAATGTATAACCCTATCGAACAATTTTCTATGATTTGATTCGCCTTCTTCATCGTTACATAAGATAGACTCAATGATTGCGATATATATGTAAATAAATGTAAAACTGCCAACCCTTTGTCAGTCATAACATACATTATGATTAGCCTGACAAAATATATAGCATCTGCTCTCATAACTGTGAGGCATCTGCTTCGTCTACATTTTTCTTGATGCACTTCCTTGGAATAGCTTTGAATATTTGCACTTTTTGATAATCTACAGGGAGCAAAATATCTTCATGCAACATTTTTTATTTTTAAATGAGTTTTTTTATTTAAAAGAGTCATGAAAATATGCATTGCGCTAACAACTACCTAGATCAAAGAAACTCATGATTCCAACTGTAAAATGTTTTCACTCGCATTTTTATTCAGATCATTTTTTTGTCTTTTTATGGACTTTTTTAAAGGTTTGATAGAAATACAGTAAGCCCATGGAATTAGAATACTTTTTCAATGAGGTTTAATAATATTAGTCTGTATCGCTCGGAAGTCGAAACTGCGCCCTTAGTATTGAGAGTTGAGTTGTCTCTACTCTCTTAACACACTCATTAAGTAAATTTATTTACTATTCTATGTCTATTTTCGTTTTAGTAGGCCTTCATATTAATATTTCTATCAGAAAGTCAATATACTAAACTCTGTATATTGTCAGTAAGATACTGCTTTAAGGTAAGTCCGATATGAATATAATGTATTCTATGTGTACTAACATTATTGGATATACATATATCTATATATATACAGGGGGATTCACTTAAATTGAGACTCACATATTACAAACTACATACAATCTTTGTATTAAATTTTACACAAATAATTTTTAAACAAAAATGATAGCACAATGTGTAATTTACAAAATGTATTTCAATAAATTTTCACATATCCTCCTTTGGACTTCACTACAGCTTTGAACCTCCTCATGGTGGAGGCAACACAGGCAGGAATCTCTTCCTCAGACAAAGATTTTCACGGTCCAGGCCACCCACAACAGTCAGAATGACCGGGTTTTATCTTGAAAAAAGGAAGACATCCCCGTGCAGCTGAGGACTCTCTTCAGAAGGCAAAAGCCACCCTCAGTCATGGTCTGAGCTGAGAAGAGATTCCTGCCTGTGTTGCCTCCACCGTGAGGAGGTTCAAAGCTGTAGTGAAGGCCAAAGAAGGATATGTGAAAATTTAATGAAATACATTTTGTAAATTACACATTGTGCTATCATTTTTGTTTAAAAATTATTTGTGTAAAATTTAATACAAAGATTGTATGTAGTTTGTAATATGTGAGTCTCAATTTAAGTGAATCCCCCTGTACATAGTTTATTATTTGTTTGCTCAATAGAATGTATAGACTGGTCTTCCTGTAGCTTATATCAAAGGAGTGAATATTATATTATTATTTAATTAATTTATGAAATATTTATGAAAGCCGAATCATAATATATATTCAAACAATTGCTAACAAAAACATAAATAAAATTAATTGAATTAAAAATATAAAGAACTGATATAGAAAAACAGATTAATGAATGGAGAGTTTATAATATCAAGTGAATACTCTATGCATGATCCTTTTTGGTAAAACCAATAATGTTTCCTACAATAATAAGTATCCTTTAACACTACAGGAATAATTTATTTTTTCTGATTATAAAGCCTCAGAAAAGTGTAATTAGTTTTGGTGACAAGAAGTCCAATATTTGCTTACTTTCCTTTTGTTTATTTAATGGTTTTTTCTATGTTTATCAAGCACGTGAGTCTCACTCACCTTTTTTATCCATGTGAATCCTTGAAGACCATGGCAACTAAAAAAATAGGTCTCAGATGTCACGAGGTTAATTTAAAATGAGCAGTATGAAACAAGATAGGAATAACGATTAATAGGAAAGGAGGATAAAATAGGCAGAAAATAATAGGCATTATCCGAATTTTTGTATTAATGTCCTTTTTATTTATTAGCGTGGCTATACATTGAAGAATACATATAGATTTTTTAAAGGGGAAACATTAGATGCTCTCATTAATGTTTTAAGCTAATGCTCTTCTTTTTTTTAAATCTCCTTTATTATTTAGAATGTTATATAAAAAGTATATATAAATAAAATAAACATTATAGTTTATAATAAAATATCTAAATAAAGGGCGTTACAATAAAAATATCACAAGAGCTGATTAATCAAAATGTTTCATTATTATTTTCAAAATTTTAAAATATCTCTTCGACTTTGAAGGGTAAAACTTGATGATTTTTCCAGCACTTATCCATGAATCATCGGTGTCGGATGGAATCTTGAGGCTGAAGGTGGTATATCGGGCGGCAGCAGAAATTATCGCGGAACGAAGAATTTTGGGGCTTAAGCTTTCCCTTTTTATTTACGACTTATTAAATAGTATAATTGTTCTATAGAAAAATTGAGTTTTTTTTAAATTACCGAAGATATTCCTTGTGTAAATGATAAACATAAACATTAGGGTGATTCATGTCCTTAATACAAATGATTTTTTAAGATGATTGGGTGTAAAATGTAGGTAGAATCTCAAATATTCTAAAATAGTTTTTGTGTTTATATGAATACAAAAATATACAGTTTTGAAATAGTCATTTTCAAACAGAATGACTATTTCAAAGCTTTAATCTCTCCTGTATTTTTGTATACTTTTATAAGCTTTTTATTTAAATATATTAAATCTATACATCATATAAATGATAATTAGTTAAAACAGGTACATTTAA
Organism: Caligus rogercresseyi; assembly: GCA_013387185.1. Classification (NCBI taxonomy): domain Eukaryota; kingdom Metazoa; phylum Arthropoda; class Copepoda; order Siphonostomatoida; family Caligidae; genus Caligus; species Caligus rogercresseyi. The sequence continues at coordinate 4,704,933 of CP045892.1, read as the reverse complement.
ATAACTATATCTTGAGTTGTCCTTTCCTATTACATTTCAAAGATAGTGCAGTTTTGAGACAACGTCAGAAGTACATATGTTGTACGTTGATGACTTAAAACGATGATAGAAATCATTTCACTCTTTTCCCAAAAGCTGGTGAAATAAGCCTGTAAATCTAAATGACATAGTTGTGGATGTCCTTATTTGTATCAATAAAAGTATTGTGTAAAATCGTAGTTGAACTTTATTATTTACTTTCATATGGCAACTTCAATATTATTTTAATTGAGGGCATTTGTCGGAGCAACCAAGTGGCAAGGCTTTGTTTTACTCACGTGAGTTATGCCAATAGGTCAGGAATTCAGAGTATGTGGATTAGATCATTCAAATGCATATCAATATAAAGTATTGTTATTGCAAATCTCTAAAATTGCTTTATTTTTTTAAATTTTGAACTGCCATCACTATACACTCTATAATGTCATAGTTTATTCAATATATATTGGCATTACATATAGTTAAAAGGTCAAGTTTTTACACCATCAAATCTATAAAACGGCAAATATTTCATGGAGCAAAACTTTACGTTTAGATTCCTCAATATTAAAAATGACTTGATTCTTAGATTGCCACCCCTCCACCTCCCATTTATATATCATTTAACAAATTATTTTTTTTGGTTTTTACTTCATGGCTACCCAAGTCACACGTTTATTTGTGGTTTTCTTCATATTCAAGCTATAATAAAATACTTGAACTTAATTATGCCAATTGTGCACGCACGTTATACATTCAGATAATCTATGAACTTCAGGCAATGTGTACATTAGTTACAAAGGGAAATATTGAATTTACAGCCCTACTTTGTGGTATAGTTAGCCACATAAATTATAGCTAGGGAGTAAATTATCTACAAAAGCCACAAGCTGAATACCCATAATCAACTGAAATTAATATAAGCAAGTTGTTAAGACCGTAAATCAATATTTGTATTTATTTGAAAACTAAATTAATCAATATCGTTAATAGTATTTTATTAAGTATTTAAATAATATATTGATTGATTATTTTTATTTTATAAAAAGCATACTAAGCAATACTAATGTGAATACAGAATATAAATAAACGTAAAGTGGTAATAAACAAAACTAGAGGCATATATACACTCAGAGAGTGCAAACCTCCGCCGTCACGGGGTCCTTATGAGTCTTCCGAGGCGGATTTTTCACGACTGGGGCGGCGTAGAGGGACGGGGAGAGTTCCCCTCGACGTAAATTCCGAGAGGAAGACGCTCCCGGCACCCGATTTCACAGCACAGCGACATCTATTGGCAGAGTAGGCTAACTTGAAATATTTATTAGTATTTAGCTCGTTTTGCATCTTAATTCTGCACTCAGAGATGCCAAAATTTAATCACTTGTTACTTTTGGCATTTCCAACAACTCCACAAAGTTTCATCCAAATCCGTTCCGTACTTTTTGAGTTATCCTGCTGACAAACCAACAAACAAACAAACAAACCAACAACCCAACGCCAGTGAAAACAATACCTCCTTCGGCGGAGGTAATAAGATAACAATAGTTCCTTTACTTTATATCTAATGAACACAAAATTAAATTTCGCATCAACAATTAAAAAAACATACAAAGCATAAATATCGACATATTTATTTATATTTTTTAAATTGTTTATGCTAATTTTCAGGTCCTGCATATTTCTGAAAAAATTGATCGGTATTTAGTGTCCACGACAAGTGCCATTAAAGCGATCCTTTGGGAAATGCCGCTTATCTAGCAGAAGCTTTGAACAAGAACCTTCTGATCTCTTTCAATGCGATTTATTAATACTTTTTCTGTTATTATTAAAATAATATTTTCAATAAAAGCCATCTTAAAATCTAATTTTATAACGTAAAGTGGCAAACCCCATTTTATTATCAAAAATAATCAATAAATGAATTATTGTTTTAGGTTACAATGCTGAATTTCTACATAATAGTTGCACAAAAATCTCAGGAATCAGTATTGTTTTACTCTTATATCTAACCACATATATGTCAAACAGTCCTGTTCTTACGAATTGCAGAAATTTGATACCATTTTGTTGATGCAAAACATATTTTATTTTATGTGTAAAGACTCTCAAGCCCTTCTTAGCACTTTGTTATTTAACAACATATCCCTTTAATATTGTTAGTACTTGGGCACAAAGTACATAAAAGTATTATATAATTGTGAATAACGTAAGTTTCGGTGGTATGTTTTCTATTATCATGCTTTTAGATTTAAAGCATCAAAGCAATAAAGTTGATTATGCATTGTGTACATGCATATCTAGGTAATTGTTAAGACCACATTGTTGCAGAGTTAAGAGATTTGATATTTAGATGCCAGTTGAAATTTTATCAGGATTTAAATATTTTTAAGAGATTTTATTCATTCTTAGTTGTTGCACGCAAATATAAAATTTCAACAGTAATAAAAATAGCAAAAAGTCGAAGATAAAGAATAAAATCAATAATTGAAAACACTTAAATTTTAAAAAGTTCATCAAATGTCATAATCCTATAAAATTATTAAACATAACATTAAACCATCTTACATGAATAACTTCAAAATGAGAACCAGATTAAAATCATTCATATTATTATAAAGTTATATGAATGATCATTCAAAATGGTAGATCTTCTAAATATATATATATATATATGATGGCATATTAAGTTAAGAAGAAGGCGAGAGTAAATAAACTAATTATGCTTTAAATCTCAATTTTGTTTCCAACTGATACTTAAATAGTTATCATTTGTGACCAATTATTTAATGAATATATTTTTTTTACTATTTGATTTGATATAATTGCATCCATGTACAAATAAATAAGCATTGTAGCGCTAAAATTGGTTTATGGAGCCTAGAAATTATTAATTATGATAGAAACTAAAAAAATATAAAAGAATACTCTTATTGGAAAAAATATTGAGAGCCATCATTGGTTACATTTGATAAATCACTTTCAAAGGGCCTTAAAACAATAATGCAATTTAAAGTCAGTAGAAAACATTGTTGAGCTATTGCGGATTAGTTTATCATTAAACAATATTAAAGAAACTCATGCATTCCAAGGAATAAAACTTGGTTGTGTTCTTTAGGATCTTATTGTTAAAATAGAGAATTAACTATACGACTGTCCTCGGATTATACTTCTTTTAAGCGTCACAAATTAACATAAACATATTAACTAATATAATATCAAAGAGATTTAGAATTTGGGTTCAAACAAATGTAATTGTCACATTTGACTTATAAATATACATACATATATATAAATATATACATTTTATATAAACCACGTCTTATATATGTAATTATGCATTATCCTTACAAGAAATAAAGACCCCTTTATTCAGGAGAAATTTACTTTTATACCTAAATAGATATAGACGTCCACACCTGAAACTTTTATGTTATAGCTTGTTTAAGGATAGATGAATAAGGCTGACCTTTCAGTCCATCCCTCGTTTGTAGTTCAAGGATACCATTCAAAAGACCATATTAATGAAAAGTGATGAACCAACACTAAAATCTTTAAACTTTTTTTATTACATTATTTTTGTGATAAGAAATGAATTAATATCAAAATACTGTAGCCGCTTTTAGCCTTCATCACTTTAATTATATAAGCAACTGCTACACTGAACCACACAACAGAGCACATCCAAAAAAAATATTAATATATTTTATTTACATTATCGACTACTCTATTGTTTGTTTATAAAATGATGCTATTATCTCTACTTTCTGTTGGTATTTTACAAAATAAGTTGTTTGTAAATATGCTTCAATATTATTATGGCTTTTTATGACATACTTGATGTTTACAACATTTAAAAAATACATATTAATGAAATTCCTTAATATTTTTAGTAAGTTCAAAAGTGAAGTCCTTTAAATGTCGAAAGCCAAATCAATAGAAAAATATTGTTTTGAGGGATGAAAAACGACAATAGTTGTAATTTTATAATAATATATAGTATATAAAATAATAGAAAAAAACAGACATATGTAGAATATGTGTTAATATATTTTTTAAACGCATGAAATACATGAGCTTCATTTTCTACTTTTTTTAACATAGTTGCCTAAAGGCATTTTTATACGACTCTTTACATATTTAGAAGGATATTTTAAACTTAATTTATTCAGGGACAAGCGATGAAGATGATATTCCTGTCAAAATTAAATTAATGTTGACAGGAATGCTTAGTCGAAACATGCATAAATGCAATTTTTAAAGAACTAGAATTGTGGTGGAATAATATGAAGACCTGTCACGCATAAATGTACTAAATATGCAATATAAATGCAGTAGGGACCAAACAACAGCCTTCAAAGTAGGCTTGCTATTAAATGACCGGTATAGATAAAATATCAAGATTTCACTGTTGAATTTAATTGATGCAACGAGGGTTTAGAAGTTGATTATAAGCGTGCAAGTTCACAAAATTGCGAAAAAGAATTAATATTTATCAAAATATGACAAGTGTATCAGGGATTATACTTTATATTATGCAACACAAGAAAACCTTTGGCTCATGAATCACATATGGTTCATTTGACTGGGTCTTGCTCAGGGATATTACAAAATTGTTAATTTTGAAATGAATAGAAGAAAAAATAAACCTTTTAGAATACTAGAAAATTTTATAAATTGCCTTAAATTTAAAGCTTATATATTATAATATTTAAAAACATGATGCTTCGGATTAATCTATTATGTGTCCTTTAAACAATCATATTTGGAATGAATCATAGAATTACATCCGTGAGGATATGTATGAGAATACTAGCGTTAAAGCTAGTTTATTTAGCTTAGTTAATTTTACTTCTTAATTAAATTGACAAAAATATACCTTCCCCTCTCAAAAGAAGAAAATGTAATAAAAGGGGCATTCAAAGTAACTTAAAGATAAAATAAACTTTTGATAGTACCATTGGTACAGCCAATATAATAATCAACTTATTTTAAGTAGTTTAGAACGTAGTGTGGACAATCAACTTTTTAGTATACCAACTCCGTTGCGAGTGGAAGTGACAAGGTTGGGTGAGTGGTGGGACGAAACAGTTAATTGACAGTAATGCCAATTACCTAGTTTTTAATGTATAAATAGTAAAAAGTCAGTAAACTGGTTAATTTTGTTTATTTTGTATGTACGCTCTTATCAATGCTTTCCTCATAGACAAAACTAAGTATGATGGCTGAAAATGGCCTAAATGTATAATAAAAGATAAGTTCGTTGTATTATACACAAAAAATACATTACCTTTTAATATATATTTATCATACATAACAAAACAAAATCCACAAAAATCTATTTTTTTATTCTTTGATATAAAATAAAAATAAAATATACGGTCTTTAAACCAGTTATTATTATTTCATTTTAGTTTTTAACAGTTTTTTGTATTTAATTATTTGATTCATGTTTCTATGATGCAGAAAGCGACATAAGGCAATGAGATATTTTACTTTGTTTCTAACTGGGATTGTACATAGAATTAAAGAGATATAGAGAGCTTATTCCTTTCAGATGTTTCTGTGTGTCCAATATAAACAAATTAATTTGACCTAAGTCATCGTAAGCTGATCATAGAGATAGAATCTATCTCTATGGTCAGCTTACGATGACGTAGATCAAATTACTTTGATTATAGTGGACTTACTTTTGCATGTCACGCCATATCTGTGTGGAACTTGTCTAAGGCCTTGAGGTCGGCCACTACCCTTCACACAGCCAGGACCGCAGCTAGGGCCATTGGACGCAGCGTCCCCATATAATCCATTCTGCATGGGCATTTTGTTTTTATTTGTTTTTATTTATTTTATATTTTTTATATAATTTTATTGTTTCTTTATTCATTTATATATTTTGACTAGTTACAAATGTAACTAATATGCCCAATGGCAAGGAATATACTCGATTACACACACACAGAATACAGCTGAACGATGTTTCTCTGCTGTTGAAGGGAATTAGCTCTCTATATCTTTATATCTCTATGGGATTGTAATTCTGATCCTGTACAAATATAAAAATATATTAAGGTTATGCTTAATGCAGTGTTATTTTCGAAAACTTGATTGTATACTAACATACTAACAATCACATTTATTGTTATGATTATAAATCCATTGAGGAGTTCTTCTTATACTACAATTATCATTATCTTTCATTCCAATCATGGTTCTATGTACTCCACTGCCACTGCATGTAAATTGTCAAAGGCTTACATCCTAGAGTCATACAATAGGCATTATTATATTTCTTTTCATGTTTTACAACAGCTAAACCTATTACTACTACTTCTTCAACTGAGGTTAATTGACATGGAAATTGCTTTGAGGCTCTTGTGAAACTCGAGAACCTTGACGTAAGACCCTTCCTACCCAGTAGACTCAACATGTAGGTATAAGATTATTCTCCTCCCCTCCGACCGAGGCAATTTGCAATTTGATCCAGACGCTCATTCTTTCATATATTTCTTCTTCTTTTATTTCTAAAGATACATCGTTGTTTTCGTAATAATCATTATCCCAGAGCTTTATTGTATAATTGTTTTTCTTCTCATAAAACTTAGACCCTGAATGCTATGCATAGAGTGTATATGTATGCTTGGTTGGTTGCTTGCTTGATTTCTGGGCATGCCCTTATCCACCCCATAAAAACCCATGAAAACCAATTGTCTCTTCATGGAATCTAATTGGGTTGGGCACTCTAATTGCACATCCTGGTATATATTGCTCCGAGCCATGTATAAGGGCTTTCCTCATCAATAAAATCCTAGGATATAAACGTATTAAGGCTTTATAAATAATAAAAATAAAGTAGGAAGGATGAAAATGGGTCTTCATATATGTGTGAAAAAATAAGTTACCAATTGTTTGAGCAACGGAAAACGATATTATTATTATTATATATGTATTTTTAAATATCAATACATAAAAAATTCACAAAAAGATCGATACAAGCATAAAAACAGCATAATAAATAGTTAGTAAACTGATGAATTTTGTTTATTTTGTATGTACGCTCTTATCAATGCTTTCCTCATAAACGAAATTTATATATATATATATATATATATTGCTACGGCCACTTCTTATCCTCTAAATGTAACTCGATATCTCAAGATAAATCATAGTCTTTGGTGTGTTTTGTCAAAACTAAGAATATTGTTATGGCAATGTTCTACATTATACAGTGCCTTTGTTTATATTATGTTTATATATAGATAGATAAAGTATCATGACAGAAATGGCCTAAAGGTATAATAAAAGTTGCATTATAAATAAAAACTATTATCTTTTAGTATATTTATCATACATAAGAAAACGAAATCCACAAAAATCAATTATTTTATTCCTTGATAAAACATAAAAATAAAATATATGGTTATTGAAGCAGTTAATGTAATATTATTTTTGTATTTTATTGTGTTTTGTTATTTATCGTGACAGGTCATGAAGGTATTAAAAATGTTTATAATGGTTGTATTTTAATTATTTGATACATGCTTCATGGCAATTAAAAATTGTTAGGAACTAAACAATTTTTCTTTGTTGTACAAAAACAACTTTGTATTTATATATAGCAATGAGTTGATATATGTTTTTTTAAATTCAAATAAGTATCCATAAATAATCATTTTGTATATAATCTTTGCATATTGAAGCTCAACTATTCAATTACCCTTTAAAGCAATACAAAAGAATTTCCAAATAAATACAAGAGAACACAAGTTTTATAGTGAAAAACAAGTAGATTGTGAAACCACACGAATACATGGTGGTAAGGCTGCAAAGTGTCAAAATACAATTAGCCTATTTAGCAAAACTGGATTCATATTACTTTCAACAAATAAATTTTACAATATTAAAAATATATATATTTTATCTTAGGGTCAAATATATATTAAACACATTCAATTTTGAAATCTAATGGTATTACACAACTGTTCGAAAGCGTTTTCATAATATTTTATGTAGTTTTAAAAAAAAATACTAACATTGCTGATAAAGACAAAAAATATTGTATGTTTTTGTGACCAAAAAAATACTTTGCAACAAATAGATATTAACAAATCGTGAAATGCTATAGACAATTGGTAGTTTCAACAAATCTTTGCCCCTTGTTCTTTCCCCCTGAATGGTAAAAATCCCATACAATGGTCCAAACTATTAGTTACCTCTTTTCTATACTCTTCATTTCATTCAACAATTTAGGGCACATTCCCCCTTCGAGGCTACAAAAGTAAACATACATCATTAGAAACTTAATCATCTCTGGTATTTGCAGACAATCGGATCAGTCTTCTTGGGATTGAAACACAATACACAGTTTATCATCCATCCGTTGATTGTATCTTGAGTGAAAGTAAGGCGGCGTTGCCTGTGATGGAAGGAAACTCTGTGGGTAATCAAGCATGAAATAAACAAAAGAAAATTCCTATGTCTTTAATCACTATATTAGTAATAACATAGTTGTACTTTATATTTTTTTCTTTCTTCTCAAAACACAGTTCTTTTTTATACATAGTAACACATAATCTAAAATTATATATGTTGCGTAAGAAATATATGAATAAGTATTGTAACTTAGAGACTTTATAATCAATTAAGACCAAAAGTAATGTTAATAAAATAAAATATATTTTCTTAGGTCCTCCAAACATATGTTTGGCATAAAAACAGTTTGTGATATTATATTTTGTCCCCTTAAGTCACAATTCTAATATATATATATATATATATATATATATATATATACATATAAATGTATATACATATATATATATATATTTATTTACTTATTTAAATATACATATATATATATATATAAAGTAAAATATGCCCCATGATAAAATAGGCAAATGATGACTTATGAAAAAAAAACGGCCCAAATACATAGATATGAAATATAAAGAGTGTAATATAACTAAAACTATTTTTGAAATTATAGATAAATGATTTCATTGATGTAGTTCTTAGATGTGAGTTATTAATTTCCTTTTATATCTTGCATTTCCTCGGCCGTTCTTCCCAAATGTTATAAAATGTAACAAATTGAATTTAGATCCGATGATATACAATAATAAAATAAATAACTAGGCTTTGAAAATTTCAGACTTTAATAGAAATAATAAATAATCCTTTCTGAGGTTGTATCAAAAAAAAATACAGACATTGACACTGTTAATTGTTTCTTTTAAAAACTTGTAAGATATTTGATAATATTTCATCCTTCTATACAACCTTATACATTAAAATACTTTCAGGTTATGAATGAATTGAAAAAAGTATGACAATTTATAAAACATTGAAAAAAGTATTTTTATTATATAAATAAGAAATCGTCCACATGTAAAGAGCAGCCTATCTGAAAATGATTTAATTATGGTGGTTCACGTTCTCCTGATTTGATCTTACTCTTTGAATAAGGAAGTAAAATAAATATTTAAATTTGTAAAAAACAATTATGTAAAAAGTTCCCCGGATACACAACATTCGTTCCCTATTTTATATAATCTAAATTGCAACCCGTCTTCTGACCAATTAGAAAATCAATTTTTCTTCACATAGAGGCCACAACTTCTTCCAATAGATCCTTGAGATTCAATTGACGCAGCTGAAACCGTTATACAATTATATTTTGTTCAATATGAATAGTGTATATAAATATGTTTGTAGTCGTAATTGATAGTCAGACTCCAGATATTCACAATACATGAACCCATATATTTACTTCTTTTTAGAACAATAATGAGTGAAATATAGGTTCTGATACAAAAGTGACTGTCATTTCTTACAATTATTAAGTTAAATTAATATAAAAAATGCACTATGATGTACAAATATAAACTGATGTCTTTTATAATTGTAAAGAGATTATTTTAGAGTAAGAAAACACTATTGTATTTCTTATTCGAGTTCCATTTTTGTAAAAATTAAAAAAGGCTTGATATTCATATTATTTGATATGAGAATTTATGTTTTTTTGTGGTTTACTTTATTAGGCTTGAAAAAGATTCAAAATTGATATTTTAAATGAGAAAATGCTCATAAACAATTAATTATAAATTATTGATTAAATTCTTTATTATTATATTATTATTTAAAAAATTGCGGTTTCTATAAGATCTACATTCTTCGATTCAAGAGTCATATTTTTGAAAATAGCATTGAATATTTTGAATTCATAATATTTTATAACACTTGTGTAAAAAACTTCAGAACGACATTAAGCTATCAGAAGACTGTAGTGAAGAAGTGCATATATTTGTGGTCATAATTGACATAAAGACTCCAGATATTCACATTACATGAATCAATGTATTTACTTAATTTTAGTGCAATAATGAGTGAAATATGACCTGATACAAAAGTGGCTGACATTTTTTACAATTATATAAGTGAAATTAATATTAAAAAATGCAAGCCTCCGGAAACTAAGGCGTTGACCTTCAGTATCATGAACTCTAAGTCGCTGATTTGTCATAAGCTGACCTCTTACAAACTTCTCCATCCTCACGAGCTGAGAAGCATATTTATATCTGCTGCGGCAAGATATGCAGCATTATCGTTGAAAATCCCCTCGCCAGACGAAGGAGGAACGTGGGCGTCCGCCGGAAGGATAATTACGTATTATCCAAGCCTCTCCATCCAACACCAAAGACTTATAAAAATAATTTCAAAAAGATTTAGTAATTTTTAGCACTTTAATTACATTTATTATGTTCATCTTTTAAAATTCTTAATAGTTGCTTTGTATTTTTTTTTGTTTTAATTTTATAGCCTTTACCTTATATTATGTGTAATTTTATTTTATGCGTTCTACCCCAGAACCAAAATTTTAAACTAAAATGTTTAATTAAGGGAGCTCGATAGCCGTGCGTGTTAAGGCGTGTCCAACTCTCAATGTTGGGGGCGCAGATTCGAATCCCGAGAGGGGATGGTCATTTTTGTCTACCTCATGGATAAGATCCTAGGTTCGATAGACTAATTATAATGCTATAATGCTTATTTATATCCAATCGGATGCAATTCTATCGACCCATATAGGCCAAAAAAAAAACGCATTTGCTCTGTTTTTTTTTTGTATTTATTTACATGATAAACGAACATGATTTTAAAAAATGCACTATGACGAAAAAATATAAACTGATGCCTTTTACAATTGTAAAGGGTTTATTTTAGAGAAAGAAAAAATTATAGTATTTCCTATTCGAGTCCTGTTTTTGTAATCTTTTAAAAAGGCTTGTAATCAATATTATTTGATATGAGAATTTGTGTTTTTTGTGGTTTACTTTATTAAGATTCAAATTGATTTCTTAATTGAGAAAATGTTCATAGACAATTAATTATCATTTATTGATTAAATTGTTTATTATTATTATTTTATTTAAAAAAGCTGCACTTTTATAGAATAAACATTCTTCGATTCAAGATTAATATTTTTGAAATAGCATTATATATTTTCAATTCATAATATTCTATAACATTTGTGTGTAAAAAAAAAAGTTAATGACGACATTAAGCTATCAGAAGACTGTAGTAAAGAAGAGCTCAGCTTTAGTTCGTATATTTTTACAGACTGAACTAATAGTGTATCTGACTCGTTTGGACTCGTCAATTTAAGATTAGAGTATATTTTCATTTTAATAACAAATAAGTGAAAAGAAACTTTATTTTTATCTTCAATATGTAAACAATGGAAGAAATGGTTAAAATGAGGGGTCTAAAATACATTCATTTCATTTATTTTCATGGGATCACAAATATCTTAGTTGAGCTTAACATTTTTTGAATGGTAAATTGATTAATAAAAAACCATATAAATCACTTCATTGCAATTCCTTCTTACAACCTTCCCACGTCATTGAAATTGACTTCTGACTTGTCACTATTATAATTGCAGTCTCATGGAAATAATTCGTCCATGTGACGAATTCCTGTATGGGCGTAATCGATATAGGGAATGCAATGAAGCTTTAATTACATTGCGTATTTAATTTTGATTCTTCCTCATTAACAAGTAAATTATTTTATTTATTACTTCTGTATATAATAATAATAACATACTGGGAATACTTTTTGTACATATGATTCAGAGACACATGTAATAGTTAAAGGTGATTATGAGGTAGTTATCGCAGAGTCTATATATATATATATATATATATATTTATTTATTTATTTATATATACATATATAGTATTGGCTAATCGTTATTCTTTCTTTTTAAGTCTTGTTGTCCGAGCAAAGCTCCATTTATCGTTATATATGATAATACAAAATCAAAAATCAATATTTCCTTGAATATGAGTAGTTGCTTTGTTAAATTATCATTAATGGATATTATTAAAATAATCTCTATAAAGCATTCACAAATTATTGTACATGGATCATGAAAAAAGACACATAGGGGTATTTAGGATGCGTGGAAGCACCCATGATGCTCCACGAACAGTTACGCGGAGACTCTAAAAATCCTGTAGTGAAATATCTACAACATCTCAATCGTGACGTATATATGTTATATACGTCTTGAAGCTACAGATGAAATTCATGTCTCTGAGATGGTGTTCGCACAGCCACGAGTAAAGTGAAGCCTTATTCTCTGTGATGTCACTGCTTTTTTATATTTCAATAACATTCCTTTGTTTCAATCACCTTCCAGAAAAAAACGGCCTTAATAATAAAATAATAAATTTTATTTTTAACATAATATTAATGAGTTTGTCATTATTATTTTCTTTTTAAAATCCCTCTATATTTGTTTATAGGTAGAATAAGTATGTCTCCAATTCTAAGCATACAATAATAGTGTACTATCAATGGATAATAATTCACAAACACAAATAAGTTAATACTTTTGGAAATATTTTCTCCATCCGTACTTACTCGTATTAGCTACTTTGAACAAACTATTAGGACTAGCCTTCCTTTCATCTTTTGATGTCATAGTCTTATATAAATTCATGCCACACACAAAAATACGGGAATAGCTATTTTGCAACTAAATGGTATATACTTATCACATTTATATCCCAAGTTCTTTTATTTATTAATTATTTATTTCTTAATAATAATAATCTATATATAATTGGAGTTTGTCTCTAAAACATCTCACTTACAAACTATGGACAACCAAGTTTTCCAAGCCTTTTTTGAGGCCTTTGCAAGGCCGCTAGGCCTTAGTTTTGTTTATACTAAAAGATGCCTACGGCCAAAGCCCACAAAACATCTAATTACATCCCGAGCCTCCTAACCCTCAAAAATCCATGCAAACCGCAAAACCCTCTCACAGACACAAATCTGATCTGATCAGAATCTAACCTAGCCCAGAACCATCACATGGTTAAGATGCATCTGTGTGCCAAATTTCAGTTCTCTAGCTTCTGTAGTTTCGACGCCTATATGTGACAGACAAACTCCAATTATAATATAGACTAGCCCATTGCCGCTCCGCGGCTGGTGCTAGGCCCTCCGGGCGGGTGGGTGTCCTACGGCCACAGCATTATACATGGTAACATATCTTTGGATAATATGTTGAGGCAAGGGTTGAACCTTGCATCAAACAATGAAGTTTTTGAAGCTTATGATGATGGAGACGTCGTATAGAAAGAAGTTTTATGATAGAGAATGATATGAGTATTTTTCAACAAAAAAAAAGTAGAGGGAAATTTTTTATATTATCAAGTAAATTCGGATTAAGTTCCTCTCCTTATAACTACAATATATACATATGTATTTATTTTTCTTTTTTTCCCCTTTTCTTACTTTAAAAAACCTTTATCGTCTCATTAAAAAAAAGTGGGCACAGATACTTAGCAACGTGCAGCGAGGCAAATATGAAGCAAAAGACTTATGCACTAAAACAGCGTTTCCCAAACTATGGTTCGCGTACCCCAAGGGGTACGCGACGTCATGACAGGGGGTACGCAGAAAGATTTTGAGAAAAAAGCAGTTTTGGCTATATTCGTTCAGCCTTACTTCTTGTTTGCGGTTATGTGTTGTTTGTTATGTTATGCCCGTTTATCATGCAGATGTATTTAGTATCTGCAGCAAGTTAATAAAACTCTGATCCCTAACGGTTGAATGTTTTTTTTTTTTGGGGGGGGGGGGGGGGGGGTACGCGGATGGAGATGAAATGCTCCAAGGGGTACGTGATGTCAAAAAGTTTGGGAAGCACTGCACTAAAAAGTTTAAGGAACTTATATACCTTGTACTACATATATTTACTTATAATGAAATAACGCCAACTTAAAAAGCCTCCTATGTGAGCTAAGAGGTAAATGCTCTTCTCCGTAAGACCTTCTTCATGATTTGGAGGGAAAATCAACATTATAAACTTTGCGCGGGAAACTATTTTCATGATGTTATCGTATTCATTCATATTCATAGAGCTTCTCCCTTCTCTTTCTTTATACTTCGGAGCGCGTCCACTTGTGTTTCCTGTGAGAAAAGGGGGAAGAGTTTGAAGTATTCAAACTGGTTGATAAGATTGGTGAACCCAACATAGAGATATTAAGATATAGAGAGCTGATTGGATCCTTCAGAAAAAAAACGTCATTGCGACCGTAAAAAACTTCTAAAAAGATATACAGTAAACCCTCGATATAACGAACTATATGGGGGGAGGGCAGGGTCGTTATATCCGAAAATTCGTTAAAGGAAGGCTCTGGAGTGTAAGGTATATCCTGCAGGAGTGACGATGAACTGCTGCTGGACAAATTTGGCAGATTAGTGGAGGAGGTCGAAGTCACAGACACACTGCTGGTCTCAGACTCTGTCCTAGACCTCTTCTCGGCTGGGGAGGGGCCAGCCTTGAAGAAGTCAGAGATCTTCGTCTGCGTCTTCTTCTGCATGAGTTCAAACTGCATGATCCGCAGCAGCTCATAATTCGGGTTCGGTAGCCTTAAATATAACGAACTTAGGTTCATTGTTTTCGGGGCTTGTTCGGTCATGGACAAAAAGGTTCGATAGCCTCAAATATAACGAACTTAGGGTCGTTATATCTGAGGCTTGTTCGGCTAGCTCCAGGAGGTTCGTTGTATCCGAACTTCGTTATACAGAGGGTCGTTATGTCGAGGGTTTACTGTAGAGAGTTTATTTCTTCATTATTCATAGATTCTATCTCTAAGATCAGCTTACGATGACGTCGTATAACTTACTTGTTTATTTTCCAAACACAGAACGCTGTTTCTCTGCTATTGAAGGGAATCAGCTCTCTTTATCTTTATATCTCTATGGAACCCAAGGTTTGGGCAATACAAAAACAAACATTTAGCAGTGTGACTACTCAATGACGTCACTGGAGAACGATTATATATATATATATTTATCAATCAATCTCTCTATCTATCTATAAAAAATGTATAAATATATATATATATATATATATATATATATATATATATATATATATATATATATATATAATATATATATATATTATATATATATATATATATCTATGTGTGTGTGTTTAAATAAATAATAATATAAATGTATATGAACATAAATTATATAAAATATATATATTCGTTCTCCAGTGACGTCATTGAGTAGTTATACTGCTAGGAGAACATGTTAGTTTTTGTATTGCCCTGATCTTATTATGCAGACCTTTGGTGAGCCTCATTTTGTATTTCATAATTTAAAAACCACTTATGCAGTAAAAAGTCTCCCTAAAGGTTACATTAGATTAATAAGTTAGAGCACCCCCTAGGGAGCAAAAAAGAACTAACATTATAGCCAACTCCTATGCAATATATATGTAGAATATGTACTTATGAAATAATGCTTACAAATAAAACTTTTTTGTTTTTCATCTAATTTTAAAATTTCTTCACATTTGCATTAGTCTCCCCAATTGGGAACAACTATATTAACAAATTTAAGTTTTTTGAAAAAAACCGTTTTTTGGGTTTTTCTGAAAAAATATATGAAACACTTGAGAATGATTTATTTATAGTTTGTTGTAAGACTTTTTAAGTTCCTTATTATGAACTTAAGTGAAATCTGAGAGTTTACCCAGGAGCGGAAAAATAACACTTTTCCATTTTGACAGTTTTATGCCAAAACTCAAAAAATTATAAACAAAATTCCTTTTTAAAAACAATGAATTTATTAACAATGCAAACTCTATAGATACTATTTTATAACTTGATGCGATCAATCCCATAAACAGGCCAAAAAACGGCCACCAAAATTTAGGATTTCAAAAATATTCCGCTTCGTCCATGAAATTCAACCTAATACCAATCCCGGATTTGAGGCTCTTAATGACCTCGGATCCGAATACTGATAAAAACAAGTTGCTCCTTTTGTGAAGCTGAATATGATTATGCAAAAAAATATTCGAAAACGGGCAAATTGAAAAAAATCCGGATCCTGGCCCCAAATATGTCCCGGAGGCCGGACATTGACTTAACCAACCTAGGCTTATTTTGCAAGGCATTCATTTCGTATATTTTGTTTTGAACTTTCTTTCGTATTAAAAAGTCGCCCAAGAGGTTTTCTTGAATTTCCCGACAGGCCGGTCCGGTTTTCCGGGAAATTTCTTTGGGACCCGATTGTAAACCCTATTCTTGATGTACTTTCAGAGTAGCTTTTTCGAAATGGGAAAGAATCAAAAGTTAAGGAAATGTCATAATCCGGGTCCGGGAGTGTCTGGATCCGGATTTTTTTCCGGATCCAGGTTCTTTGGGCAGAGAGCAGATAACTTTTAGTTTGCGTTCTGTCTTTAAAACATCTCACTTACGAACTATAGACAACCAAAGTTTTCCAAGCCTTTTTTGAGGCCTTTGCAAGGCCGCTAGGTCTTAATTTTGTTTTACCAAAAGATGCCTACGGCCAAAGCCCACAAAACATTTATTACACCGCGAGCCTCCTAACCCTCAAAAATCCATGCAAACCGCAAAATCCTCTCACAGACACAAATCTGGTCTGATCATAATCTAACCTAGCCCAGAACCATCACAGTGTCAAGATGCATCTGTGTGCCAAATTTCAGTTCTGTAGCTTCTGTAGTTTCGGCGTCTATAGAAGTCGGACGGACGGACGGACAAACTCTAATTCTAATATTAGATTAATTATTTATTCTTACGAATATTTTTAATTTATTTATTAAGTTGTTTTTTAAACCTATAAAAGGGTTATATTATCTATGTATTCAAAGACTACTTGTATTAGAACATCTATCCCAAACTGCCTAAAGAAAACATTGCCATATAATTTATAGGCATATATAAACATATTTATGTCTTCTTTTATCATGGATTGAATCCATATGAATATAAATAAGCTCAATAATGCTTACAATCCATCAAATCTAAGTCATTGTCATGAGATCAATACTCTTTCGAGATATAACCTATATCTGAGAAATGAAGGTTGATCACTCATCCACTAAGCCACACACTATTGTTAATGTATGGTCGACGTTAAATGAGGGGTTCAAACATCGCGAATTGTAGCGTTATTTTGGCATTCATGGACGTAGTTCCAACTCTTTCAAAAGGGGGCAGGTCTTATTGATCGACCTTTTTGAAAGATTCAATGTTCGACCGACCAATAATGATATGCTAATTTATCTCAGAATTGATGCCATTTAATCGAACCATAGAGGAAAAAATAATAATTACCTCCGCCGAAGGAGTATTGTTTTCACTGGCGATTGTTTGTTGGTTTGTTGTTTGGTTGGTTTGTTTGTCAGCAGAATAACTCAAAAAGTACGGAACGGATTCGGATGAAACTTTGTGGAGTTGTGGAAAAGGCCAAAAGAAACAAGTGATTAAATTTTGGCATCTCTGAGTGCAGAATTAAGATACAAAATGAACTAAATACTAATAAATATTTCAAGTTAGCCTACTCTGGCAATAGATGTCGCCTGTGCTGTGAAATTGGGTACCGGGAGTGTCTTCCTTTTGGAATTTCCGTCGAGGGAACCCTCCCCCGTCCCTCTACGCTGCCCTAGTCGTGAAAAATCCGCCTCGGAAGGCTCATAAGGACCCCGTGACGGTGGAGGTTGCACTCTAGTTGCTAATATTTTATCTTTTTATCTTAACCATTAAAACAAGAAAATACCATTAATGTCTTATTTAAAGCATACCTTTTACCCTAAAAATTAAATTTATCATTTCTTAAAAAATAAGCATTACTTATAAACTATACTTGAACAAGAAAAAAAATAATACTATATAGCATATTAGTACATGAACATCTTCTACACTCATTGCTAATTAGATCGAAAAAGTTTTCCTTATTAGTTTTTAATAATATCGTTCTTCCTTTTTCATTAATTCGATCAGCAATAGTTATAAAAACAAGTTCTTAGAAAAACTTTATATGAAGTTTTAACTTTAATTGACTGATAATGAATATCTTTCTAAGAAGTTGAGTAATTATAATGTTGGAAAACACACTTAGCCCCAAGGTATTTGCTAAGAAAAACAAAGAGGTACAACAGAGGGTGGGGGGGGGGGGGGGGAGGCTAATACTTATTTAACCCCTTAAAAATATATATTTAGTATTCCGATCTCCTTTAACCATTTGTTGATTTATGACTTGTCTGGTTTTGTATGTAGGCTCTCATTATTAACAATCAATCGTGAACAGTTTGATCAATTTTAATTGATATAGTGTCTTACAAAATAATTTTTCTTAGTTTGTTTTTGTTAATTAGAAATTAATATTGCTAACATTGGGTTAACATACAAAAGTCGTATATTTTTGTACTTGGCCCAACTTTATTTCATCTATTTTTTCACATCAAAACTTATAAAACCATTGGTACATCGCGAATTATATATGACCTCATAGAAGACCAATGTACATTAGCCTGTCCCATTTTTAGGTCAATCGCTTCGATTTTTGCTCCAAGCGATTTTCTGGTGCGTAGTGATGAAAAAAATGAGATTGAGAAAGTTTCAGCCTTCAAATGCCATTTTTGTGACTGCACAAGCCACTCAAAGTTTCAAAAAGGCCGCTTTTGGGGTCAAAAATGACGATTTTCTAGTGGCTCGTGCTGTCTGAGTTTTAGTGATATCGATTAATTTTTTCCCAAGGATTGCTTGAAGTCTCATCTTTGAAGAAATTTTTTAGAGCAATCAAGCAATAAATATTTCTATGGTTTTTGGCACGTTAAGTAGGCTCTTTTGGCCCAAATAGGCATTTTGTTTTAGCTAATATTTTCCCTACAAATTGTGTTAGCAATTTTGTTATTTATAGCAAAATAATTTCTTATTATGATGCACGTTGTGTGCAATTTATATAATGATCACAATGATATTACCGAATTGAGTCATGGTGTTATGAGGAGAATCTAAAAGCTAAGCAAACAAGTTTATAAATCTGTATCATAATATATAATGTGGCAAATGGTAATATTTACTTCACGACTTATAGTATCATGTTTTTTATGTATGTGTAAATATGTATTGAGTCAAAATAAACTAGAAATTTAATATCCAAACGATGATTCATGATAAATAAGTTAGTATCTTTAATGAAAGAATAAGGAGTTACTTATGAACTTAGGAGTAAAAACAAATTCAGGGAGGAACAATTGGAACAATTGGAAATCGTGTTATTAATATATATCAAAGTACTTGCTTATGGTTTATACAACATTCTAAATACCCTGAGAAAACTTTCTTTCCGATTTCTTGTGTGTTGTTGCATGCATACAAGCATACTATGATTTAATCAAGTCGACCTCCATGAGTAGTACTCTTGACTTCTAACATAATATTGATCCCACATACCAAGTCAGCCACTAAGCCCCATTTAAATTGACTTTAAAAGTTATAATAGTCAATAATATAACGACTATCATCCATGGGAGAGGAGGAATTCATGAGCAAAGGTTTTTATGGATGTACATAGTTATGGGTTATATGGGCTCAAATGGCCATCAAAGGGAATAGATCTTTTACTATAAAACCATGAATAAAAGTAGATTTATGGATCACTGCATTTACATCTACAGTGCGTTTCAAAAAAACGCGGAAAATTTTCTTGCTCGTGAAAATGGCTTATTTCTAGCGTTTTCTTACGTTTACAGGCTTTATTTATACTTCATTAAACAGAACTTTAAAAGAGCTTTCAGATGATACCCATTAAATTGATGTGAGACTTCAGGTTGGCCTTGAAGGTCAGGATGAAGTTCATATTGGATTATTAACAATTCTAAATTAAATTGGATACTGTGCCAACATGTTTTAACCAATCAAAGTGAAAGTTTGTCCAATTATGGATAGCTATTGGTAGTATTGATTGCACCATTATTGTCCCATGAGTATGGACATCAAGGACATTAAGGCCAAAATATCCTTTTTTTCTTGTTTTTTAAAACAAGTTTTTTGATAAGTTAAATAGATAAAAATTGAAATTATTCCGTGATCACAGTAACCAATTAAAACACAGCTATCAAACGAGCTATTTGAGTCAAAATAAGAGTATTTTGAGCTGAGATATTGAGCAAATGGAAATTAAACGAGAGCGTGTGGCAGCTCTCCTGGCCGCTGGACACAAAGTCCAGGTCATGAAGGATGTTGTCAAGCCCTGGATGGACTCTACTTACAATGATGGCAATTATGTATGGCAACAGGACTCTGCACCTGCCCATAATGCCAAGAAAACTCACGAGTGGTGTGAGGACAAGTTGAAAGATTTTTGGCCATGGCAAATGTGGCCGCCCTCCTCCCAAGACCTGGCCCCCCTTGGACTATGGAATTAGGGCGATCTAGAGTGGAGGGCATGCAGAACCCGCCATCCAAATGTTGAAGCCATGAAGGATGCGGTCAACGAGCAGTGGGCCGCTAATCCGAGGCCACCATCATCAGGGTCTGTGCCGCCTTCCGCCCCGTTTGGAGTGTATGTTGGCCGCAGAGGGTGGACATTTTGAAAATTAATAGCTATTGTCTGTATCTATAACCTCAGAAAATTTTATGTGTTTTAATAAATTATTTCTCAAGATATTTCACCTTCAATTTGGACCTTAATTTTTCCGCGTTTTTTGAAACTTTACGTGATTTTATTGTAGGCAGGTAATGGATTAATAAATGTATATATTATAATATGAACCGACTTCTTGTACTTAAGAAAAATGTATAATTCTACATTTATTGGAATTTTATGGAATGATGAATTCAAAATGGCGTCCGCATATAAGGGCAATATATGAATCAGACGAATAGGAGACGAATTTATTTTCCCTTTTTTGTACAAGGAAAAATAGATATGTCCAAAGTATTTTTTGACGTCAATTCATACAATATATATGTCAAATGAAAATGCTGACGTCAATAGGTAATTGAGGGAGGAAAAGGGGATATATACCTATATATATATATATAAACAAGGTAAGGCATAAATTGGCCTCACGTTTCATTTAAAGGCCCTTCCCAAAGGAATGTATTATATGAAGCATGAAATGAATTGTCCTCGCATAGGGAATACTAATGAGACTCTAAGACTCCTGATATTCTCTAAGTGCTTTTAATAGGAGTTTGATTGATACAAGATACTATATAAAAGTGCCATTGCTTAGGTTATTATATATATATATGTGTGTATATATTATATATATATATACATATATATTAGGTAATAACTTTGTGATGTCATGATTTGTTGTTTCTGTAATTGACTTTATTAGAAATCTTGTGTAGTTACATATAAAATATTGATATAGATAAACAGTTTACCTAAAGAATATTATACAAAAAAGTCTATTGACGTTAAGGATATACTACTAAATAAATAAAAGGAACATACAAATAAATGTCATAGAGCATTTACATTTTAAACTATAATGCTCGTTCTATGTTTTGTATTCTACACATTGTCCTTTATATCAAAAGGGGTTTTCGATAGGGACACTCACATTTTATGTTTATAGGCTTAGAGAACGGCCTCGTAATGTTTCATATTAGATCAAGTTTACAAAACAGCTGAAGCCGCTTGACCACTTTAAACATCGGGAATTCGTAAAATGAGCGGAATGATAATGGCTTTGTTAACAAACAAAATGCCCGCTATTGATCTGGCAAACCCTCACACGTGATCATGACGCGCTATTACATCCTGAAAATATATTGTGAAAAGTTGTCAAGTTTTAATGATCTAACTATAATGTTAGATTTATATTTTTATGTGGATATAATATCACAATCTTTGTATCGTTTGTATTTATATCTTATATATTTATATTAACAGACTTTCAAGTTAGTTATTTTTTATTATATTAACCAATCGATATGTACATACATAAAGCCTGGATTATTTGTTCCTTGACTATTTACTCCTTTGCAGAAATATTGAACTATTATATTATAAAAGTACTAAACTCTTTCCTTTGCCATTATATTATTTTGGAATTTAACAGCTGTAAATTGGTCCCAATTTATAACGTCATAAATTATTGGACTCTACATAAGGGAAAAAATGCCATATTAAGCAACAACATTATTTCCGTATAAAGTCTGATGGGATTGACCATATTTAGTATTACAAAATATAATATTAATAATGTTAAACTGGCACATATAAAACAACATTATTCCAACGTAATTTCTAATGGGATTGACCATCAAAATCTATAGTGTCTTTATATACAAAAATAGTATATAAATAACAATTCTCAAAGTATATAAATAATGATTCAAATAATATATTATTTTTACAAAATACACGTTTGAAACTATTGAAATGCCATATTAAACAGCATTATTCCTATGTAATTTCTCATGGGATTGATCATCCGATTCTCCAGTAACTTTAAGTAAAAAAATAACATAAAAATAATAACTATTAAGCTGTAGGAACTATATCGAAAATAGGCTACCAAGTGATAACTTCGTTTGCAAAAAGGATATGCGAGCCATATTGATCATTATAACACGCTACTCGGCTCGTACAATAAAAATTCCAAACTCAAATACTGACACATGGAATTATACAATTAGTTTGTTTTTATTCTTCTTATGCCGTCGCACACTTGAAATTTTTAAACATTGTATAATTTTTTATCATTTTTTTCTTCAAGTATGGCATTGTATTAAATTTTTAAAAATGTCATGTGTGCGACGGCACAGGAAGGATAGAGCAAACTAATTGTATAATTCCATGTGTCAGCATTTGAGTTAGAAATTTTACTACTATTTTGTCTTATTTTTCCTAGTTCTCTTTTTATGTAAAATAAGGTGTTTATTCTTAATTATCTTTTGTATGAGCAGTAAATTAACTCCCAAATTACATTATTTATATGCCTTTATATTTATCATGCTATATTGTATTATATTATAGAACTATGATTATTTGTATTTATTTTATATTAAAAGAGTATACCTTTTTTAATTATTATTTATATTATTCAACATTTTTTCCCTTTTAACTTTTACTTGAAGATCAAGTTTTAAACTGAAATGTTTATATATATATATTTTATATACATTTGTACTTTCTCTAAACCAATATTTTAAATAATAATAAAAACTATCAGTATAAGAATCAAATATAAAGATTAGATATCCACTTTTTGTGTATATAAAAAGTATTATAGAAATCTTTGTTTAGTTACGATGAGAAGTAAAAAAAACAACAGCTTCTTATGAGACGAAATATGCATAGTCTTGTTTATTATTTTTTTAGGTACATTTAGGCCCAATCAGACGAGGAAAAGTTTTTCTTTCTTCCCTGCTGTTAAACTGTTCTAATCCATTGAGTAAGACACGCAAATATTTTCCTTTCATATCAATTAAGATAAGCAGTAGTAGTAGTGGTAAACTTTCTCTTTGAACAAAAAATGAATGGGAAAATCAATTCGGGGTAATCTTGAATATCTTTTTGACGTCTTTTTAAAGAGGAGATAAAACAGACGGCCCTCGGAATAGTAGATAATAAGATACAAGGAAAGTACAACTGAAAAAAATGTTTATCAACTGATGTCTGTGTATAAACAACAAAAAGCATTGATATATCTAGTTTATTGATAAGAGGTCCCATACAATTGACACTCTTTAAACCATACATTCCAAACTTGGCATTTAAGACCTTAAACTAAATTCATAATAACAAAAAGCAAGCTCTTTCCTCAAATAAAAATCCTCATAATTTAAGAACGTTACTTCATACATGTACTTTTTTAATAATAAAAATATTTGTAATTACTCTGAGTATCAAACAATTATACAATTACGATATATATATAAATATATATATATATATAATACTTTGATGCTTTATTGTCCTCGAATAATAGATGTAGAAGCTTCAAGGTCCATTCCAATCTATTGAGATAAACTTTATCAAGTGTAGATTCATTAGTTCACCAGGGGATCAGGAATATTAGCTACAACTACATAAATTCATGCTAAAAACAAATACTGATATGGAGCTAATGCAGCTTATAGATATTAATGTACAAATAGTTAATTGGCATTTTAATTCAATTTTTTTAACATGGATACGATAAGTTATGATTGCGGTACTTATTTAATCATATCTGTTTAAAATACTTGATTATATTCAAAGAGAAAAGACGAAAACATTGAAAGAAGTGGCTCATTCCAACTGTTGACCTAAAAATTGCTATTGTGCCAATATGATTTGGTTGGATTGAATTAATTTGAATATAAATAAGCACAGGGTGTGTTGGGGAGAATCCATTAAATTTTATTTTAAACTTAAACTTTAAACGGTCCAATTAAGCAAATGACATAATATCAATTATATGTTGATAGTGCCAAGATATTGAAATACTAGATATTATGGTTTAAAAACTTGTTTGTTTAGATTTTAGATCCTCCCCACCTCACTGGAACTCAATCCAGTATCAGCCAGTATAAGACCCTCTAGGAGCTAAACTGTTTATTATTTAGTATAATGTTAAATTTACAAATGTAGTTAAATGTTTTTAAGAAGAATTCTTCCAGAATACGTTTTTTCCTATCAATCCCGTCGGCTATTTCCCTCATTCCAGATATGTTCGAGGGCAGTCAGCAGCAAAATGATAGGAAGTTTCTTCTCCTTCTTCGCAAAGACGACAAACGGGACTCTCAGTTTTGCCCATTTTATAAAGGCAAAAAACACTATTTGGACCAAATTGACTGAAGTCTAGATCCAAGCTTCAATAAAACGATATAAAATAAAAAGATGTCCCATTTGTTACTTCTTTGCCTACTTCCCGAGATACAATAAGAAAACAACATTGTTTAAGTGGTTGTATGTCCTAAATTCGCTTATTTATTTCCACTTTGGATCAAAGACTTAACTTGTACTTTGGGATCCTTTCCTCAAACAAGTAAAATACAAAGAGTTATAATAAAAAGAAGAACTCAAGGGAACCTTATGAACTGCTTACTGCCCACCTCTCCTTTAATCTGCTTTTAAGCATATTCAAGGAATTTATGCATGCAAATGCTATGAGGCAAGAAGTATTCGTGAATTACGGGAGGAGGGGAGATGAAAAATCATGGGAAAATGGTTTCTTGGGATTATTTGCATATTTTCGCTGGAGAGCCGAGAAGCAAGGAAATTGAGCAATGAAGCGAGTGCTTTACTTTTAGTTCATAAGGTTGCATACTTCATATCTTTAATACTCTGTGTATAATGTATTTTTCATGAGACGCTAGAATATTAACACAGTATGATTATAATCTTACTATTAATGAATATTTTTTATATATCTATCGATTATAAAACTTTAAGTTTGTCATACACAGACTATTAGGAAAAGAGGAAAAATACCGTTTTGGGCTGTCCGCCACTCTACATTTGTGGTCAAAATTCCTGATTTGGGAGTGTCAACTTGGAAGGGGCCGGATACATAATTCAGTTTTATCTAAGCTGTTCAATATCATATTTATTTAAACATATGTTTTTTATCTGGAAAGTACTTTTAAACTAGAATGTCAATTGATGTTTGTCATTTATACTCAGTAAATATACAAACACACCGGAACACCCGAGGCTAAGTTGTGCAAAACTCATAGGCCACGTGTCTTTTCTTCTAAAAAGTTTTAGCAGTAGATTCAAAACCCATGGGACCCCAAACTGATCCCGAGAGATTAGGTCTACAAAGTAAAAAAAATAATACCACATAAAATGTTTCACACGAAAAAAGCTTCACGCCAAAAATGTCCTCGAAATAAAGACAAGCGAGGAAAATGCTGCAATACAAAAAGCTTCGTGATAAAAATACCCACGAGAAAAAGAAGAACGCGAAAATTGACTGACTCTAAAAGAGCAAGCGAAGTAATACATACGACAAAAAACGGCTATAAATGATCCACGATGAATTTACGCACGATGAAATTACAATAAACCAATATAATGTTGGAGACAACTTTTATATTAAGAAAAATATGTATTCACCACATGTCAATACTACCAAAACAAATATATAGACATCAAACATCCAAGCCTTTTATGGTAGACTGCCCATAAGTGGATTGAAGAGAATGGCATAACGGAGAAATGATTAAATCCCTTTATTTATTCATGTTTTCACTCCATTCCATTTTTGCTTCGTCATACTCAATATATATCCAAATAATAAAAGTAAATATTACAATAATAATTATTATCACTTAATACTTTTTTGTCGTCAAAGGAAATGGAGGGATTTAATGGAATGTTGAAAGAGGGAAAGTTTTAGTTCTATCAACTTGCAGCGTTTTCGTGATTTATAGATTAAAATAATTATTTGTTACTGGTGAGTCAACACAAAAATACAAGAAAGTAATAAATAAAAATTCAGTACTACTTAATAACCAAAAACTATTATATGTCAATAAGAATGATACATATTCATTGTGGTCATGCGGGTTCAATGCAAAGGTAGGTTAAGGAGGGTTAAAACCAGGGATGGGCAAACTTTTTGACTTGCGGGCCACTATGGTCTATAAAATTCTAAAAAGGGGCACAACAGGTAATCGACTTCCACTTTCCTTTTCTTTGGTCCGCTCATTTTTTACAGAAGGGCTCAAATGGCAATGAGAAAATTCAAGAGATAAATAAAGAGTAAGGACCGGCCACAATGTCAGCGCGCCATCTATTGGGGAAACGCATTATTGTATGGACAAGACGTAATTAATGATTACTGAAGCACTATTATTTTATTTACTGGAAAAGCTCGGCGGGCCGGATTAAGTTGTCTTACGGGCCGTATACGGCCCGCAGGCCTTAGTTTGCCCATCCTGGTCTAAACCCACTACAAATTACCCTCAGGCTTTAAGAAACACAACTATGGTATATGAGGCTTCAATTTCAGTATTACTGGGCCCTTGGTTTTTAGATGCAACAATTTTAGTGGTAAGGAGTTGTTTTAATTTTCACTGCATTCTGATAAAATATGCAATGTTCTTGTGTCGTGAGTGAACTCAGGAATATAGATTTAATTATGTATACTGTGTTTGATACAAATTATGGCGCCCGACGTTAGTTTAAGGCTCTGGTAGACCAAGAGGTCACGTCAATCTGTTTTCAACATCCACTACAATCCAGATGTAGTCCTACAATTAACACAACTATCTTCAGGGATCATTCAATGAAGAAACAAACAAACAAGGCTAAACCTCTCTCACGGAACTGAGAATCCAACAACAACAACAATCAAACAAAATAATCTCAAAATTTATTCTAAAGCATATTTTGCTTGCTCATTCCTTAATGAAGAGGAAAAATAAAAGGAAGAATAATAGTTTAGGCTTTCCTCAGAGGAACAAGGGAACTTCAATTAAAGGCAAGGAGGAGGATCTATGTAATCCACAAATTAAAGCCAGACAAAGCAAAGACAATCATCACATTGTCATTGCCCTCAATGCCAAAGTAGGAAGAAGGACAAAAAATGATGGAAGGCTTTATTTCTAGATAATGATGATAATTTGAGAAGATCTGAATCACATTTATATATATATATACCATTATGTTGATATCATAGACTCGGTTAAGATATTTCCAAGTATTCGCCCATTACGAAGCCTAAAAGGAATTTTACTCACTATAAAATTAATTAAAATCAAAGATTTAATAGCTTTCATACAAAAATAAAAGAAAAACATAAAAAGCATTAACTGTTCCCAATCAACTTTATATGTTTGTACAAACGTAAAACTTGAGTCGTTCTCTGATCCTGTTGCAGGGATGTCACTTTATGGAAGTTAAAATGGGAGGATGTACAATAATTTTAAAAAGGAGCGCTTGGAATTAACCTTTTGGAGAAATTGTGGCTAGAATTTATAGTGACAAGAAACATATATATATATATATATATAAATCTGAGCTAGGATTCTTTAGAAAAATCTACCGCCGGTTTCGGTATTCGGTATATACCTTTAACCGATAGATATCGGTATTCGGTAAGGTAAATAAGAAAGAGAGAGAAATTTATTTATGTATCTGCTCTGTGACTTATTCATTTACATTTAATATCGGACAATTTATAACAAAGGATAATTAAGTAGAAAATTTGTTTTAATTTATTAAAGATTATTTGAAATTTAATACATACTAATTTATTAATTTATTTATGGACTTGGATTTTGTAGGAAATGGAAGGCTATAGATTTTTTTCATTTACTGTCTCTTATTGTTCGATATTAAATGCACTTTTAGGTACTTTAGTATTCAATGCATAGTATAAGCTAACGAATATCGTATAGTCGGTTCGGTATTTGAAATATACCGTCGGTAGTATCGAATACCAATTTACATTCGGTAGTCGCAGCTCTGATATATATATATATATACAGGGTGAGGAAGCAAAAATGTCCTATTGACAAATTTGAATGTCCTGCCCAAACGGTGATGGTAATCAAAAATACTTAAAATCAAAGTTCCTTACCTGTAAACAACACTTTTATTATTTATCAGACCTTGGTGGATTGTGAGATGAGCAAACAAGAAGCAAAACGCAACAGAGTTCGCGATCTACTGGATGCCCAAGTCCCTCAGAAGGACATTGCCAAGATTTTAAATATTTACTTTAGAACAAGTGCATAATAGGAGGAAGGATCGCTGGATTGCAGAAACAACAGAGGAGGTCAAGGGGTTTTCAGAACCAAACATCCAGCCCAGGTGATGTTCCTGGGAGTCTTGGGCTCAGATGGCAATAAGATGCCCCCCTACTTCTTCAAGCCAGAACACAAAATTGGAGCTGATGTGTACTACAAAATTCTGAGGTACACCGTTTTGCCCTGGTTGAAGGCCACCTATCCTGACAACAACTATGTGTGGCAGCAATATGGGGCTCCTTCCCACACATCAAACAAGGTTTTTTCTGGTGGAGCGTCATTGAGTCGAGGACCAATGCCACCCCTCATGTAAATGTGGAATCACTTAAGTCTGCAATATCCAGGAATGGGAGGTCTACCCAAAGGAGGATATCAGAAGGGCCTGTGCCTCTTTCAGGGCCGCATCGAGGCCTGCATCATGACTGATGGAAGACATATTGCGTAAGCATGTTTCAAAAGCTTTCAATTTGTGTTCTTGAAGAAATCAGTTCAAAATTTCAATGAATAAAAAAGTTAAACCCAATTATAGTTGTTTATTTCCTGACCGGACAGTTTTGCTTCCTCACCCTGTATATATATATATATATATATAATCCTCAGGAGTAAAACATACTTTAAAACTGATGAGTCTTAATTGCTCATAGATAGAAACTTACACTTACAAACTTACTTATATTTGGATCAACAATATAATACGCTCGATATAAGAGATCTTACGTTAATAAAATTCAATTATCCTTTTCATAAGCCCTCGGTCCAATATAAAAATAGTTTTTAGTTCATATAACGAAAATCATTCGTAATACAACTATTTTTGAAAAATCATTACTTAAGGAAGCAAAATGAAGTAGAAATGAATTAAATTGACAACAAAGTAGCAATCGAATTTTGTTAATATAGATCCTAGTGGGAAATAAATATAAAGGGTCGCCTCTATCACTGGTAAATAAGGTTTTTTACTATTTATGGATATTACCTCCAAGTTTCTAAACTGTTTCATGCATACACAAGTGTATTTACATGAATGGAAATAAGAATATAATTATCTCCTTGAATATTTGCTTACTCTCTGGCTAGATATATAATTCCATAAGTCTCGTTTCTTTTTCCAAATATGTCAATGCATTATACAAGTGCAAAAAGTATTATATACATATATATATATATAAAGTCGTTAATTCTATTCGTTTTAGATCAAAGACTCGTACTCTTAGATCTGACCTTACAAAACAAATATCAGCTTTTTTTTTGAAAAATAAGATTAATATTAGTATTGGAATGGATACTATAATGATTGAGAGGTGCACTTCCAGCTGCATTGAAATCCTCTATAAATTTAATTATTTGTTATGTAAACACCATGCAAGAAAATCCTTGGCAACGCCGGTTAGCATTCGGAAGTACAAAATACGAGGAGTCAAGACTCTTAACAGAAAAAATAAGAAGCCGTGGATCTTATTAATTTTATTTCTTTATTATGATAAATAAAGAGCGGTAAAATATATAGACTGCCAAGGGAATATCTTGAGATCTTATCATATTTATAAATACATACCTATAAAAATATTTTATTTACTAGGCTATTCCCAAGATAATGAGATTTTGTTTTAAAAACCCATGGCATGCTAATGAGCAAACTGCTTATTGACCCAGCACCTCCTGTAATTATCGAAGGCTCCTTTAAATGTAATAACTGTAATAAGATAATGAGGTGTTCCAAGACTGCAATTAGGTCAAACTCATTTCAATACATATATTATGATCGTATTTTTAAGTCATCCATGGAGAGCCATTGATCATTGATAAAGCTTTCGTGGCTAAGATGAGGAAATTGCCAAGGGCAGAATAGATACCAACACTCTATCCCTGGAAGTATATTTGAAAAGACTATTTAGCTTTTTGTAAGTACCCTTTAAGACATTGGATCGTTTTTTGATGATATTTGATGCAAGTTAGAAATTCATGTTTTAGGCGAATTTCAAATGTCTTTTTACATTTGTGCAGGAATCAGGAGGAAGTCAATTTTATTATAAATAAAGTTCACTATATTTCATATTTATATAGGAGTATAAGCCCCCCTCTCCCCCATTTTAACGTTTTGTTGTGTTACGCCATTTAAAGAAGAAAAAGTTTTATGTGAATCGTTTTTGAATGTATAAAATAAAGATGAATCGAGTGTACAAGAAAAATGGAGAATGGCCAAGTTGTTCCCATGATGATAGGTTTTAAGTTGTTTTAATTTTCATTATTTTAGAGTGGACATTTGATAAACTATGCTATTTTTAAAAGAAAAGCGGCTTCCAACTTGCTAAAAAAAATATCAAAACAAATGGGACCTAAAAGAATATGATGACTTCGCCAGTCAATAAGAGTTATTTTATCATTGTTTATTAACCATCATTCATTCCTAAGGATCTTAAAGCTCACTCAAATTATTTACCTACATTTATTTTCAAATTTTGTGTTTACAATGAGATAGAATATAATCTATTTATGTTCTATTTATGCATCTGACAAAAAAATCTTTGCAAATCATTTTTAAATTTGAGCTTGCAATATGATTTCAAAGGCTTGCCAAATAATTCAAGAAAAATGAAATATGTAAATTTAATGTTGTATCCGACCAGGCGTAATAAAATAAGTGATTTGTCTCCCTGGCAGAAGTACTCTAAAACACTTTTGTTCAATATTTGTTGGAATCACGACTTTACAAGGTTGAAAACACTGCTCAAGTCTAACAATTATTGACGTTGACCTTATTTAATTCCGAGTCACGTTTCAAAACTTCTTCTAAGAATTTGTGAATTCCAGCATGGCAAATCATTTTTATCTTCCAAATTCTAAGCCAATCAGATCACGGAGGATTTACACATACTTTTTATTTTTTCCTTTTTATTACGGAAGATAATTTCACTTTATACACGGTAATAATTATATAGAAAGTGTAAATATTATTCTCAAAATTGGTGCATTCCAGTTGAAGTCCACGGTTTCGGGCTCTCCAATATGGATGCCTTACTGGTGACGTTAGCGATTAGATACTCGGGATAGCACTCGCAGTCAGAGTAAACCTAAGCTTAAGATTCTTTGATGTCTCCTGGAAGATCAGAATGCGTCCTAGGCTCTGATCCAGGTGTTTCTTGATGAGCGACAGAGCCACGGCATCCCATGGTCACGGCCTCTTCCGTGAAGGCCAGATTAATCAAGTCAATATAGCCTAGGTAGAGTTTGCCTTTCCGAAGACCCCTTCAAGACAATGTTGGTTCACCTAGGATCGAAATTTGATCGGATCCGTAGCAATAGGATAGTAGAAACGGAGGTTAGGGCACAATCCTGAGGAGCTGAGACGACCGATGCGCAGGGGTTGACTTGGTTTGTAAGAAGCAGAGCTGATCAGAGAGAGGTAATTTTGCTGAATATTTAAGGTATCAAAGTAGTAGGGATGACTTTGATGAATATATTCTTAAAATAGTTAATTTATTTCATTTCAAAGGACTGGGGTTAATTTTTTGTAATAATTATAGTACTTATTTAATGTAAAATTTATAAAAGAAATGATACTCATATGGGTATTTGAGTACAGACATAAGAATAAATTACCTGAGGCTCATCAATTATGGAAAAGACGTCATTTCAAAAAAATAGTTACATAATAGGTATTTGTTATTCAAATATATCATCAAAATATGTCAAAACAACCGTGGTATAGGCATTAAATTTAGTGTCAGTTTTCATTAATCCTTATCACACGATTACTAGATTAATGTTTTTTTTCGATTTGAAACTCAAGTACCTAATTAAAGATATATATGGAGCTAGTTTAACAAATGAGTCCACTTGAACAAAGCAAAATTGATCAATTTTAATATTGTTATTGTATACCAATTTTTATAATGCTTAGTAAATTTACATATATATACATCATATAAAATTATATCTATTTTTTTTTCCTCAGAAGAATTCACTTTTTTCAACGAAATAATAGTAAGGAAGTCTTCAAAGTCCTCTAAAGACTCATGAACTATATTATTTCATTCCTAAACGTAGTAATGGGCCACTAAACATAAATATTACGTCAAAACTCCATATAAACTAAGGCTGTAGACATGTTAAATTGCTCATTT
Organism: Caligus rogercresseyi; assembly: GCA_013387185.1. Classification (NCBI taxonomy): domain Eukaryota; kingdom Metazoa; phylum Arthropoda; class Copepoda; order Siphonostomatoida; family Caligidae; genus Caligus; species Caligus rogercresseyi. Next base: position 4,671,746 of record CP045892.1, on the reverse strand, counting down.
ACTTCCTATTTGAGGATATCTTTGATCCATGAAGACGAAAAAAGCCATCACATGATCGATTTAAAAGATGTTAATGTGGTTGGAAATATTAATATATGGGAGTTGGAAAAGAATGATCAAATTTCAATAAGAAAGAATTGCTTAATTAACTTAAGGACGCCTGAAAAGATGCTCAAAAAGATATTTAATTTCAAAAAAGTATAGATTTTATGTAGCAATTAGATACTTATGAAAAGTAACATATATAAAGTCGAAAAACTGAAAAAAGGATAACTTTTTACTTTTTAGATAAAAATGGGAATTTATATGGTAATTACCACTTTATTAATATATTAAATCATTAGAATATCAAGTTGTTATGTTTGTTGTATATAATATATATTTGTGCTGTATTCATTTTGAATCAATTCAAGTTAAGAATACAAATGACTAAAACACTTGCTCTAAGAACTTCAATGCCTATCATATAGAAATTTTTATTAGCAAAATAAAGTTGTAGTTTTTTGTTATATTTTGGTACCCAAAGTATTTTTGATAGTTGTGTTTAAAAGAAACATAACACAGGTCTGCGAAATTATTTTTTTTGCCAACTGCATGAGGTATTTTTACTGAATTATATGTTTTAAAGTAGGCTGATTTCAAAAGTGATGACCATTTTTTCCTATCACATAAGGATTTTTTGCAAATTCAAACACAAAAAATTAGTTACAGCTTCCTTTATTTAAAGTTTTTTAACAATTAGTATTTTTTCAAAGCAAACTAATCATTTTTTTGATACATATACTTATTCATGTTCTTTATGAAACCTCTTCTTCTTTTCCTTCATACTTTGACGAGTCCTTTTCCGATTTTCATCTTCAGTTTCTCGCTTACCAAGGTAGTGTTCATAAGATTTTTCTCTCCAGGTTTTAAAGTTTTTCGGGATGGCCAATCACTTTTTTCCAATGCTGTTCTCTGGCTCTACTATCCCACAAGCATAAGAAGCATGGGTATTTGGTATAGCCTGCCTGTTGACCCAAAAGCACTGTCAGTATTTTGAAGTCCCCACAAATCATCCATTGATGGTCTTGATACTTGATTTTTTCCAGGATAATGGCCAAACCGTTATAATCGTCTTTCATATTCGCAGAATGTCCAGTCGGAATCGAGGCAAATTTATTTCCATTGTGAAATAATACTGCTTTAAGGCTAGTCCTAGATGAGTCAATGAATAGGCACCATTCAAATGAGTCATACTTAATATTAAAGTGATGTATGAGTTCTTCCACATTGTTGCAAAAAACTAAATTTCCTTCTTTTGTGAAAAACTTGGTAAATTCTTTTTCTCGGTGTCTATACCAGTAGAAAGAAGTGCCAGGTGATAAAAGGTTTTTATTTTTTAATATAGAACCTAACAGTTCGGCTGCATCTTTTGAAAGACCTAAATCTCTTACTAAATCATGAGCTCACCTTGAGAATATAGTTGAGGCCTTTCATCTTCGTCAAAAGATAAATCTGAGCTTGATTCATCCGGAGGAGGTAACGCGGCTTCGTCCTCCAACTCACTAGAGTACTCATCCAAACTGGAAGGTGGTTGTGGCATAGATATCTCGGAGCTATGGGGCACTGGACGTATAGCTGAGTAAAGATTAGGATAACTTATGTTTCTTTTGTTTTTTGAATTGAATCCCTTTACGTCAACTAAGCAGAAGTAGCAGTCAGTAGTGTGATTTTTCTGCTCACGCCATATCATAAGAATTCCAAATCGAAATGCATTTTTCTTTCCCTTAAACCACAAACGAAGATCTTCTTTGCATCTTCTACACACCTTATGCGGGGCCCATGGTTTATCTTGATCACCAAGTTTTAATTTAAAGTAGGCAAAATAAACTTTCCTTACAAAATCACTTATATTTATCTGTTGACTTTTAATTGTGAATTCACCACAAATGTAACAAAAACTGTTTGGAGAAATAACACAACCTCTTGTAGCCATGATTAACACGCAACAGCACTGTTCACTTGAATATCAGTATATTTACTGAGAGCTTTTCTTTGTTTCAAGTGATGTATGTACGTTATTTGACTTGTCTCGATATATTAAAACATTCCTAGTCTCCCCAACAGATCTGGTTGTTTTTCTCCATCAGGGGCGCCGGAACAGGGGGGCCAAGGGGCTAATGCCCCCCCCCCCCCACTTTTTCCTCCTCTCATTGACGAAGGATTAAAATCACTTTTTGCCCCCCCCCCCCCATTTCTGAAATGAATCCGGCGCCGCTGTTCTCCATTATCAAATAAAAATCATATAGGTTTATTATCAATTAACATAGATACTGGAATATGCATAAAAACTTATGTGGTATAATAATTTGAATGTTTTTTCTGTTTTTGGGAGGTCAAAATCTGTAAGAAAATGTAAAAAAATCCTATGCAGTTTTTTGGTCGCAGACCTGTGTAATTGTACATTATAAGAACAAAATTATTGTATAAAATAATGAAGTTTGATGAGTTCGACTTATTGATTTTTTTATCTTTTTATCTTTGACAATATTATCCTTAGGCTGGTGGTATCGCTTTTTCATCAACCTGTTTACCAAGCCTATCAAAGGATCATCTAATGGGATTAAAGAAATATGATAGTTTTTGTAAACAAACCTAAGACTGAAAAGGGTTTTTTTTGTTCATTATATTTAAATGATCCCTCTTATTCCTCAAATTATCTGAGTGGGAAGATATTTGAATTCAAAACATTATCCAAAACTCCCTTAAGTGAATCTTCTTTGACCATGATAACATATATCACAATGAGAGCCTTGTTCGGCACACCTTTTTATTTCAAAAAAGACTCTGCAAATATTATTATTATTACTATTCAGAGACACTGAGAAGTTAAATGTTATTTCTTAAAAAATGACTTGTCAAGGCCGCTCATATTTCATGCTTAGAATGGATCCTTTTAAAACTTGATGATGGGGCATTAAAAGGAGTTATGCAGGCCTGGATGGCTCCTCTTGTTTATTGAGACATGACTCAAATAAATGCCACAGCATTTCCCCCCATGAGTGTGTGCATCAACTTCGTTGGGCATGGTTGATGTATATTCATATTTATCATGGCAGCACAAACTAATAATGCGAAAAAAGACATTTAATGACCCTGCAACTCCTTTGTTGTCATAACAAAGATAAACAAACAAACATGCAAATCTTTATAGCAACAATAGTCCAACAGAAAATATATATTTATATATTCTTTACACAAAGACAATATTTTACTATTATCAGAGTCATTTTTGCACGCATCCAAAAGGTCTTATGGATTTAACTAATTTACCAAATCCCCCTTGGTTTGTTCCAGTTATTCCGAAGAAAAACAGGAAAATAACTTTTCCCGCCATGGAACAACAGTACAAAGAAAATGAGAATACAACATGGCTAATAATAGAAATAAAAGACTGTTGACAACAGGAGACTGTGAAAATAATTACGTGATAAATTCAATAAAGAAACGACAAGTTCCAAACACACAAAAAAATGCTATTAACAATAGAAGAAACACTTTCACTTTGATGACGGTAGGAAATTGTATGTCTTTGACCATATTTATATAATGTAAAAGTATTTTTAGCATCATTCCATGACTGTTGTTCATACCAGACGAATAGAGTTTCAAGGAGAAATATATTTGCATTGATCTCTCAGACATTATGTAATTTTTCAGGTAGTTATTTATCTCTTGTCTTTCGATCAAGCTAGCCATACTTTTGACTTTGACAAGAAAATGGTGGAGTCATAAAGGAATTGTAGCTGTTTCTTAAGGAATTGTTTAAGGTTTTTCCTGCTGATTTATTACAAAATTTAAAAAAACTCGTCAATGAAAGAGTTTTTTAAATGTTCCTATGAATCCTCGAAAGTCTATGTTACTTGGATTCCACTTTGGCTTTGAAGTCATTTCAAAATCAGGTTCTCTTCGCAAAGAGATCACATTTTTTCCATATAAGCTACCAAAGTTTGAATTCAGATGAATTCTATCTGAGGAATTGAAATAGAAAATAAAGGAATTACTGATATTAACATATAGCTCATTTAAGAATCAGATCGATAAATAGTCATAAATATTTTTTTGTACCACTGGATACAATGAAATATTAAGATGTAGCAGAAGCTATTTGAAAAAGTTCTTAATGAGTTTCCTTTCCTTTTAAGACAGGGACGGATCTCAATAAAAAGTGTACTGTATATAAGTTTTTTAGAAAAAACATCAATCCCCTCTCTATATTCCAACACGTTCCAATGTGTAACAGCAAATAGGAATAACAAACCCCTTTTAAATATAATACAATAATAATATTAATATATGAAGATTTTATATTGGTATTGTAAAATAGTCAATTCAAAACTATAATTCCTTTTGACAATTCTATGTGTGTGTGTGTAATCCGTTATATTTCAGCACGAAGTAGCTGGTCTAAAATAATAAAAATATAATTTATTAAAATAAAACAAAACAATAATAAAAACACAAACTAATTAATAAGCGTATATATATACATGAATATATAAAATTTAAATAAAAAGCCACATCGATTTTTTGGGGAAATCATGCCATGAGATCGGAGTAATCTATAGCGCCACTCCCTCGGCGAGAACTATTGCTGCATCCCTGGCAGCTCTCCACGTCCTGGCCTGTCGCAACTGTGGACTTTTATTCCAGACAGTTCTTGCAGCACATACCAGGCTATCTGCCTGCCAGAGGAGGGGGTTGGGGACGATTCCGGCTGCGTCGGATCTGGTCTCCTTTCCATTTTTTTTTGTCTCGAAGAGCATGAGGCCAAGTGGGTTTCTCCCTCCTTCTTTGCCGTCCCTACTCCAAAATGCCTTCCACGCCTCCATGGCTGCCGACCGCACGTTCATGGTGTTGATGGATGGAAGGTTGCCGACTTCAGGAGGTTCCGGACGGGTATGTGCTCTCTCCTGAGCCTGCCAGTGAGAGTCCTGGCAGCATCATTCAGAGCTACCTGGTAGCTGCAAGTGGTCCTGTGGGGTTACTGTCTCCAAACCGTACGGGTGTGACCGCTGAGACAGCATAGCCGACCTTCCCTAGAACAATGCCCTTGGCAAGTTGGTGGAGGTAAGGACCCCTTGGGATGTGCTTCGCCAGCCTTACAACCATGTTGGCCCTGACCCTGGCTGCCCTCGCCATGATGTCAACATTTAAGTTGAGTGAAAGGGTGGAGTCAAACTTTGCCCCTAGCAACTCCAATTCACTGGAGGGGGAGACTGTGGAGGGGCCGACCTTTACCTTAACCCTCTTCCTTCTCTCTTTACTGTCCCTACCACCCTCCAGGAGTAGCTGGGTTTTTGTGTGGTTTAAAGAGAGCCCATTTCTCGCTGCAAACTCCACAAATTTGGCGGCGAGGAGGTTCAGATTAGTCTCCACCACATCAACATCTCCGCCTGCTGTCCAGACGCTGACGTCGTCTGCATAGCAAACAATTTTCTCCCCCACTCCCATCTCCACTGGGAGGCCAGCCAAGAGTATGAGAAAGAGTAAAGGACCAAGGATAGAACCTTGGCGGACCCCATACTCC
>CP045892.1:4631007-4666077 GCA_013387185.1 Caligus rogercresseyi | reverse complement strand
GGAACTGGACTTCTTTTTCGTGATTGACGAGTCCAAGAGAAGTGGGAGAGGAGGAGGCTTCATGAGTTGAGTCTCCGTAGTCAGTCATCCGAGATGATCCGGAGAGGGGGGATGGAGGGAGGGAGGGTAGACATTTGAAGACGAATGAGTAGGAATAGGTCATGAAGAACCTCCTCTTATCACGATCCAGGTGCCCAAAGATTCCAATTCGATGTGTAAAGTCACTATTCACTATTTCTGGATCCCGAGACTCTTCAGGATGGGAGGAAGTTAATTATATAGTTCTCTCTCTCTGTGTCTTTCTCTATCTGTGTGTCTATATCGATATAAGGAGGAATTAAATATTCCATTGACGTCATCATAATACACAAAAATAATGATGATGACAAGGCAATCTAAAAGATCTACTCAATTTCCAAAATGAATCCTTAATTTCTCGGCTTAAAACAAAAACACATCTCTGAATTTTTGATATTTTGTAGAAAAAAGTCTCTTCTATCAACTCAAGGCCTCAGTTTTTTTGTCCAAAACAAAGAGGAAATCAGGAGAGCCGATTGGCTATAAAAAAAGTGGCATCAAGGCAAAAAAAAAAAAGGTTAATTTCATTACCATAGAGCTTTCAAATGCTCAAAATGGGCAATTCTAGTATAAGATATAAACAAAAAAATATGCTCAATTTATTAAGTTTTTTCAAAAACTCCATAAGGAACTCGAAAATTTCCAATAAAAAATAAGACCGGGATTTTGGCCGGGAAAAAGCCCAAATTAAGAGGCATGTAACTTTGCTCAAACATCAAATTTCGAACTGAAATTTAAAACATATAATGAAAAAGACTTAATCATTCTATGGTGTAAATTTCATGGAATCCATGAACCCAACATTTCATTGAAGTAATTTTTTGGAATGACCCTATATATATATATAAGAAAATAGACTTTAGAATGATCCCTCCTGAATATTTGCTTTCAACAAACAAAGAAAGATTAGATTCGTCCGTGATTGAAAATGATAATGGATTTAAAATGAATTGCAAAGCTTGTATGCCAGAATATATTTAATATTTTTGTTAACTTTACACGGAATTTAAGATTAAAATGAAGCCCAGTATCTCTAAGGATTCAATTAGCCCTTTTTCTGATGAATAAACTATGGGCCATTCAGTATCTTCATTCACTATTAAATTATGTAACGCTCACAATAATATTCATCACCTTCTGACGTCCAGTCAAAGATTAGTACAATCCCGCCAAAGAGTATCATCCTCAATCTAATAATTGATCTTACAGAGAGAAAATTAAGAATGTGTTTTAATAAGGTATTATATAGCTACGTCCCTCTTTCATAAAATATATTTACAAAATAATACATTAAAAACAAGGTAAGTGCCTTTCATGGAATGTTTCTTTAAAAGAAAACATATTATGAGGATGAATTTCTAATTTATCTTGTGAAAACACATTTTTATTTTTAATTATAAACAAAGCCTGCCTCTATATATGTATATTCATGCTATGAAACCCCTGACGTAAAAACAACATGATATTAAAACTTTTAGATATCATCGCTACAGATTGAAAGTTGTGGGGTTTCTAAAAATGGAGCTTGAGGTAGGTAGAAGTGCTTTATTATTTTAGTCTCTATCATTTGAGGAAAATATATGAACATGTATTTATATCAACCAAACGTTGGATTTATGAAAGTAAAAATGAGTTATTAAAAGCCTTCCTATCAATGTATCACATATATTGTTTGATTATAGATTCCTCTTCTACAATTGCTTCCTTCAAAAGAAAAATCTTTATATATGTTGTAAATTAACATATCTAATCAAATATGAATATTTAATGATATAATTGTGGTACAAAGTACATTAATGCTATTGAAAATTAGATCTCTCAGAGAGATCTAAATACAACTCGTCTACAAATTCGTCTCTTTAAAAAATGTAAAATATTATATTATTTTGTATATATTGTCTGTATTTGGTATAAAATATTGAGAGATTATGATAATCACAGGCATCAAAAGCGCATTTTATAGGCACAACAGTCATTGAAACGTGTTCAATCATAGAGTTAGTGCAGAGTTTTACATATACCCAATGTATTTTGACACTTAACAATTATATTTACATGTTCATTTAAGATGTATGTAAGACGATGCGTGAATAAATATTGAAGTGCTATGCTCACAAGCTAAATCACTCCGTTTATTACGAATCCTATGTTAACTTGAATCCTTTCTATTGAAACACATGGTACTTGCATGTGATTAAATACTTTTTATTCATATATTAATACATCTCTATTGGTTCCTACCGGACAAAGTATGGATGTGGCCATATCTATAAATGAGTCACAAATAACTCATCCTCATATATAAGTAGAAATACATCCTTGAAATAAAGACTTTAAATCGATTATTTATGATATGCACCAAATTTTTTTTGTTAAAAACTATTGTCATATAATAAAGCATTAATACAATAATAATAAAAATCAATAAAGCTGAACTAGATGTTGTAGAACTTAGTGTGGAATATGAATGAAAGAAATATATAAACATGCCATTTCAATTCCTCAATTACAAAATACAAGTCCCCTCACTTAACTAATGATTTCATATCAGTCCACAATGCTTTAAGGGTAAGTAAAGTTTAATTTGATTAAAAAGTATATATATATATATATATATATATATATATATATATATATATATATATATGAAGGAAACAACAATGGAGAAAAAGTCTTTAAGTGATTTATGTCCTTTTAATTTATTAAACTATCAAAAAGACCATAATAGACTTCTACCGGGATATTTTGGATTAAGTTCCCTCTTTAGGTGGGGATTCTCGCTGGGCAAACAAGCAATTTAAGCAACCTTTAATATAGCATATGTATGTTCCAATTTGTTCTTGTATAAATGTGTTCCTTTGCACAATCATTCAACATTTACCCTTCAAGGCATGAAAAGAGGGAAAGCTCTATGTGTGAGTAACAAAATTGGATAATAATAATGATGATGTTTAACAAGGAATTGCGCAAATGTTAATGACATTGAAAATGAAATAAGAACCTTCACTCTTTCTTTCTCTCTTTATATGTAGAACCGAGTTGTACTTACATTTAAATATGTACATAATAGTGGCTGTAAACATGTTGAAATTACAGCTGTAATATTACAGCAATGTATCAAATATAATTATTTGTTTTCTATTTCTTTAGTAGGACAAGTTGTAAAAAAAGCTTGTAACTATTTAAAAAAAATGGAACTGTACAATGTCCATATACTATAGGTTTGGGGCAAATATCGAATATTTAGAGTCCAGCCCTCTATGACGTCATGCGTCCAGCCGTTAAAAGAAAATCATTTTTGTTATAAGCGGAAGTAAAAAAAACACTTGAAGTAATCAATTATGAGTTAAAAATATAAATGGTTCCTTAATAATTTCTTTGAATGTTATGTTTTGTATTTTCGTTATTCTCCCCACCCCCAATTGTTTTCTTCTTCAAACCGTTTATTGATCATTTGTAAAGTATTATATTTTGGCCATGAAAAGAAAGTCTCCTCGGGGCCTGTGTGAATAATATCCTTTCTATAATGTCAGCCCCAATTTTTAATGTAGACTCTTTGAATTAATTGTGGAGGATTTTTATTTTCGATATTTATTAATTGATGGAGTCGTTTTAATTTAAAAACTTGGATTCAACCATCAAATATGTAAATGAAACATGTTATATCATCTTTGCGTTATCTTACACAAATATATATATATATATATAAGCGATGTTGCATAGAGATGTCCTCTTTCTTATATTGATGAATCTTAAGCCAAATAAGTATATGTTACAATCTAAAATTACGTTCATCCAAACTAACTTTATAACAACGTTTAAGCCAGCTACGGGCACCAAGTCTGTCCCTAAGAGAGCCTTTATCTTTACAAATTTTACATTGTCAGTCATTTTGTTTCATAGGATTAGTTGACACGCCTGAATTATTATGGAATAGAAGGCTAAGGGATTTTTTCAATGTGATCCTAGATGTGTAAGGGATTCACTTATATATTAAGCCAAATTTTTAGCGACACAATTGATAGTATTTTTATCCTACGAAATGCAGATATAATACTATAAAGTGATAACCTCGCTGAATGTATTGTAACTTTTTATAATAGCATTTAGTATTAGAAATGTATTTGTAGGGATTTTAATGAAATGTACCATTGAATAAGTATTTATATGCTTTCATGCAAATAAATGTTACAGCAATTCAAATAAAAACCTTCCGTGTGTCTTGTATTCCTTCTTTAAACCAACCCCATATTGAGTGTTCATTTCAACTCCATTTTTTAATCAACAAAAACACCACAAATTTAACACATTAATTATTGACTTTATTCTTGATACAAATGATAATACCCATTGATTAAAAAAAATGATACTTACGACGAAATCTTATTTCTTATTTTTGTTGAGACGAAAACACTGACATGATTATATTATACGAAATATATAATAATTATTAAAGAAATTGAGCATACCTTTTTTTCAAGAGAAAAAAATATATATAATGGTTTGACTACTAAATAATGGGCAAAATAATAAATTAATTGAGTTTGTTGGATTCACGACATGTAAAAATATATATGTATAGTTTGAGTTCTTTACCTATGCTTTTTGCAAATTATCATTTGTATGGTTTTATTTGTTTGTTTTGTTGATTGTACAACTTTATGAAAAAAGAGAGCATTGAATAGTAGAAATATAATTAAGGACTAGGTTTTGAACTTACTTATAAAAAGACGCAAAAAAATATTTAATATATAATATATATATATATATATGGTTAACTAAACATATATAAAGAGTAATAAAAGAATTAATAACCTTTCATATGGGACATAATAATTGCAACCATCGGCGAAGCTAGTGTTCTTCTTGTTAAGACAACGAGAATAGAGTCTATTTTCTATGTAGTAAAATATAAAAGTTTGTCTATCGTTAAATGAAATCAGTTATCTAGATTTTTGAATGAGGAAAACCCTGGCAGGATGATGGGGTTTGAAGATGAAAGAGGGAAGGATGTTTTTTTTTGTAGGGAGAAACTGGAATGAGGAAGAATAAATGTCTCTTCCAACGTGATTTTGTGTTTAGGATGAAGCCGCATTCACTTCGACTTTGGAGTTAACTTCGACCCGAACGATCTTTTGAACTTGATCCTCATTGCGCGAGGAAGCTGCCATGACCAATTTGTCGTCCTTGCTGCTCTGAAGAGAGGGAAGCGACTTTCCCACTTTGTTTCTGAGCTGCTCCAGGGCCAACTTCTCCTTAAGAAGTGCCTCTTGCTGAGCCTGAAGCTGTTTCTGCTGAGTGAACAGTTGCTGTTGGAGTTGAGCTGCGAGGAGCTGTTGCTTCAGGTCTGGAAGCCCTAGCCCTGGAGGTTGTTGAGGCCGCCAAGAGGGGCCTGCGTTTGTAGGAGGCCGGCTCCAAGGCCATTAAGACCCGCGGGCGTAGGTTTAATGATAGTCTCTGTGCTCAGCTCAGTGGCTGTGACGACCTCGGTCTGGCTTTCCACGAGCGTTGTCTTCACCTCTCTTCCTCGAAGTGTGATTGTGACGATGGTGGAGTCCAAGGTGGAGATAGTGGTGACGTAGGTTGAGGTGTGGGTCACGTAGCGTGTGTTAAGAGCCCCGTTGCCTCCTCCCAGGAGATTTGCGACTTGGGGCTGTTGACCGGCCAGAGCGAGTGGGCCTGGGCTTTTGTTAACGGCTCCGCCCAGGAGTTGAATGAGGAGCGTTGAGAGGAGATCATTTTGATTTACTTGATCCACAATCTTGGTGGAGACGGGTTGGATGTTGTAGATAGTTGTGGGGAGAACGTGGGAGAAGGAGGTGCGAATGCCTCGGATCCTTGTTGGAGTAAAGATGACTTGGGTTGTCTCCGTCGCTCGAAGGGCCTGATATGTAATTTCCTTGACTCCGGGATTAGGTGTGTTCGTAATGGCATTAGCGTAGATGACAGGGCTGTTGTTCACTTCAGTAGACTTAAGGCTGTTGGCAGCAATGACTTCTAGGGAAGGGCTTGTGGTGAGAATGTCTCTGAAGGTGTTAACTCCCCGCTCCTTGACTGGGATGGTGGTTTGGAGGGGAATGAAGTGAGTGACGGTGATGAAGTCAGGGACAGAGTTTTGCTGTTGTGAGGATTGGAGCTCGGGAACATCGTCGTAGTCGTATTCGAAGTTGTTTTTGAAGGGTCGAGGCGTGGTGCGACGGAATCCTCCTCGGGTCTTGGGCCGAAATCTGTCTCTAAAGGCTTTTTTGGGTTCGTTTCTGAATGAAGAGGATGAAGAGGATGAAGAGGAGGAAGAGCCAAAGCGGGAGGATTTGAATCGTTCATTGGTCGAATTATTGTTTGTTCTTGAGCGGAGTCTCTGCCGAGCGCGGGAAGTAAATCTAGAACCTGAGCGGGGTTTGAATCCCCCGGCACTTTGTTGTCTAACTTGACGCTTAGACGTGTTACTACTACTATTTATATTGCTACTGGTTGCGGTTGCGGGGTCCTTGTTGAAATTGCTGGAATAGAAATCATAGTAAGAATTATCTGAAATTTGGGTTTTTTTGGACAGGGATGAGGATGGAGAGGAGGTGTCGGGTAGAGAGTTCTTATAGGAGGAGTGTTGTGGGGAAAGGGCATCATCATTAGGATTGACAGGTTTGTTCCTTTGGCGACGCCGTAGGACGAAGGTTTGACGGTTACGGGTACGGGAACCGAATTCGGGATTTACCTGGCGTTTCTTACGAGACAACGGGGCTCCTCCCTCGTCGTCAACTGGGGATTCCTCCAAGTCTTCGCCGTCTTCAGCCTTGTTTCTTGACGAAAATATGTTGAAGCGATTGGATGGTCGTGAGCGACGGCTGAAGAGCGAGTTGATTCGTGCGCGAGCTCGCTCTCGCAGCTTGGAGATGTGGTTAGGAACAGTGGATTGAGAGCGCTCCGTAGTGAAAGAAGGCGTCGTCTCAGTCACCTCAAAAGTTTCTTCGCTCTCAGATTCTTTTTCGTTCTTTCGTCGATCGAAGCGCTCTGTTCGACTGGATACGAAAATGGGAGCACGCCCGTTGGAGGTACGTGGGAATGAGAAGCGTGGAGTGTTTCGAGTGAAGGATGGACGGTTTCGTCTTCTGTTTCCTGATGCTGGAGTAGTCTGTGGTTCAAGATCTTCATCATCGTCTATTTCTTCTTCTTCCTCAACCTCCTGTCTATTATTTTGAAATCTGGGAATGTTTCCACGGATCTTCTTCAGGTGCTGTCTTTGTCTTTCGCGGAGTCTGTCCTTGAATGGGTTGGGGCGTCGAAGACGAATGCCACTCAGAATGGTTGGTCGAATGAGCGAGTTTGCCTTGGTGGTTGACTCGGTCGTGCTGCTCTCTAGTTCTTCTCCATCATCGGTTACTTCCTCCTCAGAGGAAATGGAGACGCTTTTCAATTCCTCTTCGAAGGTCGGCGTGGGTTGAATGGGAGAGGTCACAGGCGTAGCAATGAGTGTTGGGGTCACGTCTGACCTTGTGATGATGGCGACAGTTGTACGAGATGGAGGATCGCGTAGTCGACTTGCTGGGCGTCCACGGGGTCGAATGAAGTTAGGGCGAATTGCAGGGGTGAAAGTTCTGTTTGATTTAGTATTCTTCTTTCCGGTGGACTCTTTGTCAGAGTCTTCCTCCTTTTTCTCTTGTGAGGAATCGACGGAAGGTGAATCAGGTCTTGCTGTGAACAGAACCTTTTCTTGAGGAGGAACGATGTCTTGTGTAACTGATGCGGGAAGGATATCCGTCCGGGTCTCTTCACTGCTTGACGTGATGGTGTTATCCCCATCAATGAGTGTGGTCCAGTAGGTGAATGTCGTGAAAAATGTAACGCTCGGGGTGAAGGAAGAGCTGAGGGAGGGGCTAGATGTCCCAACATTTGTGATGGTCTCAAGATTGGAAGTGACGGTACTTGTACCATTGCGGAAAAGGGTTGTGAAGTAAGTAAAAGTAGTGAAGTATGTTTTGACTACGGGTTCGATGGAGGTACTTGCCTCTGGTACAGATTTTGCAGACTCCAAGTCTGGAGTTGGGCTGAGTGCAACTTCTTCAACTTGAGAATTGGTAACAATTTCCTCCTCACTCTGTCCCTTCAATGTTGCTGATGGAGAAATTTGAACTGTGGTCAGATCTTCGGAGGAAGTGCTTGAAATGGTGGACTCTGTTTCTTCTTCAGGGCTCTCTGTGGTGGTTCGTCCCCTTTCAATTGAGGAGTATTCCAATTTTCGTGAAGATGAGGTGAACTCCGCATCGTCCAATACCTTGGATGCAGTGGATTGAAAGTTGATAACTGAGGTAGGGGAACGGCTGGGTTCTTTGTTCAGAGAATCGATGGGGACTCCAGAGGACTTGATATTTGAGTAAACCTCAGTTCTTGTGCTGATGGAACTGGTTCCATCCAGGAAAAGGGTTGTAAAGTATGTGTAAGTCGTATAGAAGGTTTTAAGAAGGGATCCTTCTTCTTCCTCAACAGACTGATTGATTGGAGAAGACTCAATATGACGGGCATTAGAGGCACGAATAGATTTATTTGGCCGACCAATGAATCCCTTCGACTTCTTTGCAGGGTCTGTTGTGGCAAAGACACATGTGCTATCGATCTCACATGATTTCTTCAAAGATTCCAAATCTGAGGGCTTAAGAATGTTGGTCAGTGTAACGACGTTGGACACAATGTCTTCTCGGGACTTGATGCGAGTCGTGGATGCTCTGAAGAAGGTTGTGAAGTATGTGTAAGTTGTGTAAAGGGTTTTGTAAACCAGTTCAACATTGGATTCAGTATCAATTGAGGATGAGATGGAGGGAGGTCCAGAGGCCTTTGCACCAGGCCTCAAATTAATCTTAGGTCTTGAATTTGTGTTGAATAGTTTTGGGGTTTCCTTGTTAACAGTTATTTTCTTTTCCTCTTTGATTATTTCTTCTTCAGAATCGCTGGTCTCTGGGAGAGAAGTAGAAGAAATCCTCTGAGATTTCTGGGATGTAGGATTTAATTTGTTAAACTTATTCCGCCTTGATTCTAAAAGCTTTTTCAATGGGTTGATTCCGGATGTAATCTTGGGAATGCTGACTGGAGAGCTAGGAACAACTTCAGGCTCTGATGTCCGGTGACGCTCTGGTATAGATGAGCCAAGAGAAGGCGTGGGGACAATGCTACTCTGTGCATGGTTGGGAAAAATTTGATTGGGTAATACTTCATGTTCAATGATCTTTTGGTCAACAATAATAGCTTCTTTGCGAGGAATGGGTTGTCTATCGAGGGACACACTCTGAGTAGGTACAATCTTGTGCATAATCAGACTTTTTGAGACTGTGTTGTAGGTCTTTTTGGGTTTGAAAATAACGACGGTATCATCAATGGTTGTGGTAAAGTCAACAAAGCCAATGTAGGTCACTGAGTCCAAAATGGTCTTGCTAGGTTTCACAACAGAGTGCTCTCCACGAAGATGGTTTTCCGGCTCAACTTCGTTCTCAAGAGGTGAAACGTCTTCAATCACGGGGATGTCAAGTTCTCCATCGCCAGACACCGTGAATGTTGGGATAGTAGGATCACTGTACACAACGCTATCAGCACGAATTTCTCCATTTTCGATTGATCTTGGACGAATCGCGTTTAAATCAGCATTGAGCTCTGCGTGATTTTGTTCAATGACGTTTTCTTCAACGAGCTCCTTTTTGATTGGATACTCTCCAATGGTTCGTGTTGGGATGCCCTTAGGCTTCGAAGGATCGATGTCGTAGTACTCCCGAGGAAAGAGTGTGTTTGAGCTTGAGAGCAAGTCTGGGCGATACACGGGTGTGGCCGAGATAAAGGAAGATGGGTCACTGTATATGTTAAGTTTGGATGATACAAGATGAGCATAGTTGCCGTCGATGTAAGTACGGTACTCTTGAACGGTGACCTCAGTGGTTTTCCCACTGTGCACTTCAAAGTTTGAACTGGCACTAACGAGGCCGACGGCTCCCTGAGTGCCTTTAACGTAGTAGTATTCCCGGGTGGAAGTACTCTCGATCTTGGCATACTTTTCATCAATGTATGTACCCCTGTGTTGAGTCATGTACTCAGTCGTCGTTCCATCGTTGATGAAGGTATCTGCAGTGGAGGTGAGGAGGCCGATTGGGTTCTTGCCATTGCGGGTGGCCTCCACAAAGAGCGTGGTGGTGGCATCTCTTTCAGCATTCACATGGATTTCTACACACAAAAAGAAGAAAAATGTATTAGACACGAGTTCAAAAGAATAACATTTATAGTTAAAGTATAGTTTTTGTCAGATAGAGGAAGTGGAAGGCGGTGAGAATAGTTGCCGCTTTTAGGAACGTTCTTCATTAAACATCCAAATAAAAATCATTGCCATAAATCTAAAGTATTTGATATAAGATATAATCTTTAATATTTTTTTGTTTGTGATTTTATATGATTTCCAAAAATGTAAAAAGATGTACTCACAATAAAAAAACAAAATTTACTCTAACAGATATGGAAACAGAGGAGTTAAAAGTGAAGTAGAAACTTTAAAAAAAGGAAAAACATTTTTCATTGTAGAACAAAAGTATCACATCTTAGTTAAAAAGATCATTTTTTCGATTTATGTCCCCATGAAGAAAAAAAAGGATTTTATAACAAAAGAATAGTCCCTAAAAAGCGTGAAAAGAGAAAGAAAACGTAGAGTTTTGGGCAAAGAGTGTGCAATGAAATGAAGGGTGTAGAAATGTCAAGATTTATTGTACAAAGACCGAAAAAAGGAATTCTAGAGCATCTGAAAGGGAAATATATTATACATGAAGGCTACAGTAGTAACTAGTGTCAAGAAAGAAATACTTTAAATTTGTGAAACTTCATTTCCATTTTGTATAGAAATCCATTAATTTCTCAAAAATAAATGGGTTTCTATGGATATTTTTAGAAATACATTTTACCTCGTTGATATTGGTAATATTATATTTGCAAATCTGATATAAGCATAATCTTTTGATTCCTTTCAGAGTGCTCCAGAGTTCCTTGAAGAATAACCCGTGAATAGAGTGAAAGAAGTAATAGAGGGTATAAAAAAGATAGCTTACATATCCAAGAGTCAATATGTCGGATTCTCCTCCGTTGATACTTTAAATGTGGTTTATTTTTTGTGTCTTCCAATTCGTTATTTGTTGTTGTAGTCATCGTCGTAGTTGGTCAAATTTGGTTGGAGTGGTTGTAGATAGATGGTTCAGGTTTTTTTTCAAGAGAGTAATGATATCAAGAGGGGGCAGGAAAAGGGATAAGGAAGGGGGGTCGAAACTAGATAACTAACTTTCATTTATGAACATTTAAGCTTATAAATCTTCGTCATATATTTATGGGATTGAATAAGTCTACCCCAGTGAGGTTTTTGCCGAATGTAGTGAACCATTATGAGTCTACCATATCTGTCTAATCAGGGAGTTAAGAACTCCCTGGTCTAATTAAGGATGATATATATTTGAGCTAGTCCTGGAGTGTTATTGTCTCGTGATTTAAAATGTGTTATGAATATTTTCGTACATTTGTTTATATGAGAAATGGTATAATAATAAGTTCTTACCTGAATGTCCTTTAGGTAGTTTATCATCTATTAAATCCGCGTGAGACACTGCAAGAAAAGTGAAACAAAATTATCAATATATGTATGTATAACGATATTTTGGATAAAAAACAAAAAAATAATATAAAAACAAATATTATTTGTTAAATTCGTTGAATATAAATTTAATAAGTACTGTTTCACAAAATTATAGAATGTGTGGAGGTCATTTAAGGCATGAAGCTGGCTCTTCTACGGCCCTAATTCATTTCTTGAGTATCCTCCCCCCTCGTCTCCTCCTCCTTTTATTAATAAATAATGTGTATATGCTCAGGCCTACAAAACCAGTAATTAACTATCACGAATCAGTTGGTTCTATGAAGTAGTTTTTTTTGTTTCTTAAGTCAATATTTCACCTTGAATCAATCCCTGGCACGTCTAAGTTTAGGTATATGAAATTATACATCAACCTATGTATGTAAATATTGGAAGGTTGCCCCCACACTTGGGTAAAGTTGACGTGAATCTAAAGTAAATATATCCTTGAAGAATCTTTTAAAAATAAGCAACTTCAACTTCTTGAAGGTACGGTCGGTGGTGCTTTATATGAAATCAAAATATGGTCAAATGTTCTGCTAACATATTTGTTTGGAGTAAAAAGAAGAAGAGAAAAAATGCTATTTGATATAGAAATAACAAGGCAATCTTTTCTTTGTGGCTTGTATTTGTTTTTAAGTATATACTTATTTATATTGCGACATATAAAGTTCAGCTTCTTAAAACCATGTAAAATATCAGTTTGACTGTATGTAAGCAATTCCATCTATCTTATAAATATTATAGTTACGGTCTCAAATTTTATATAAAAGGCCAATCAAAACAATGCAACAATATAAAAATATCGTCATAGAACCCATGAAATAAATGCAAGGCTATCCCTCAGCTCATTTCGTCACAAATAAAGATTGAGATCAAAGCTATATATGCAGAGGTCCACAATTTGTAGGAGAAATTAAAATCTTTTTTTATTGATTGTATTTGCTAAAACGGTAAATGACCAAGACCATGAGTTAGATGCTTAAGTATTAGAGCCTTGCTTCAATAAGTTCACTCATATATGCATTCGTTTGAAGGCTGCAAGTCCATGGAGCCAAATAAATAAATAAAACAATCTCAGGTCCTCCTTTTTTATTAAGCAAACAAACAACTCATCTAATGAATGCAATATCCTCAAACTAATAGTTTTCTATTAACCTTCCAATGTCATTTATATACGTATATACATACGATGTAATATAAATGTGTACATAGATCGTGAGCGAGAGTCGTGCAAAATGAATTCAAATATATTGTTTTTTATTTATATTTCTGAGAGACAAAAACAATAGATCTATAATATCTATCCGTGCGTATTCCCTTTGCTCATTTCCCAATACATATTTGCTGAGGTTAAAAAAGGGAATATTTGTCCTTGTATTGTTACTAGAATTAGTGAAAATAAGCATAATAATGCATTTGCGTTTGTCCGTTCAAACTGGTGTACCTAATTATTATCTGATTCATTTTAAATGAAGAAATGATAAATATGTTACGGCAGGGAAAAAATGTTTCATTATACCGCATATCCAACCTATGTTTTCATTTATAATTTGCTCCATAGTTTGGGACATCGTATCTGATGCTCTTCAAATAAATGCAGTTGTAATTTTGTACAAAAAAATGTAATTTAGTATTTTTTGTTGTTTGGAATCATTAATTTTCATAAGTTATAATATATATTTATATGTGTGTGTGTATTATACAATATATAGCAACCGAGACAGTTTCCGGATGGGATATCCTGGGTTCATCATTCGTGGAACATGAAAAGCCTATCACTTGTTCTAATAATTATATTACTTTTAAGTTTAAAGTTCTTATCGTCGTAAAATATATTTTAGTTCATCTCCAATGCTAAAATTTTAAACTATAATGTTTATTTATGATTCATTTTAACGTATTAGCTTTGGTTTTTATGTATTTATGTACATTCTGTAAAATTGAACTGTGAAATATAAAAAAGCATTATAAGCTGGATTTGATGTTTTCATCATTTAAAACTCTTTCAGCCTTCTAGAAGTAGGGGGACTCGAATCGACATCCTATTTATAAATCTTATTTCATTTATCCTTGAGAAAACCCTTAAGGAGAGTGTGATATTTTCACTAAACATACCTTTAAAAATCTCAAGGGCGTCCTTGAAGACCTTTTTTGTATTTTTGTTATTGTTGTTTTTATTATTATGTATAATATAATATTGATAGATGATTGGACATTGCCCTTCATGTGTTATTATAAATGCTTTTGTCCTAACACCCTTTTTGTTTTGTTTTTGTAGGAAATATCAAGGATTAAATTAAAGGATTGAACTGTATTAAAGGACCTTGAAACTGCTTCAAATAACATAAATGTTTGCACCATGTCTTCTACATACTGTATACTAGAGTATCCCAACCCATTATATGAATCTTTTTAGCATGATATCAATTGTGACCTGGCTCATTTTTTTTTGCCTAATTGGTTCGATAGAATTGCCTCCGACAGGATATAAATAAGCATTATAGCATTAAAATGAGTCTATCGAACCTAGGATCTTATTAATGAGGTAGACCAAAAATGACCATCCCCTCTCGGGATTCGAACCTGCGCCCCCAACATTGAGGGTTGAACACGCCTTAACACGCACGGCTATCGAGCTCCCTGACCTGGCTTATTATTTATTTCGTATCCATCTTTGTATTCATTTGAGAAACTGACTATTTATTCACTCAACGAATGACCAGACACATCCTTATTCCTCTTCAGAAAGAACAAGATGCCTTCTCATCGATCCAAGGGCCACTCAGTCCTTTCTATGAAGATTTAAAGATACGTGTGATCTTTATATGAATAAACATTCATGCTATAATTAATAAATAAGGATGAGTTGCAAACGTAAATCAACAAAAGCTTTGAATTGTTGGGGGTAACGTTTTTTCGTAAATAAATAATCAGCGTTATATGTATTTATAACTTTTTATTTAATGCAAAAAAGGAAAATGTTTCATATTATAAGTACAATAATTTAATGTTGACTAAGTTACGCATTTATTGAACTAATGAGAATTTCTATGCTTCAGGAATTGTCATTTTATCTACAATAAATCACGTAGAAGAGAAGAAGTTATAAATATATATACATATACATATATATATATATATATATATATATATATATATATATATATATATATATATATATATATATATATCCCCTCATGAAATGAAAGGTTTCTGATTTTCAATCCCTTTTTTGTTTATCCCAAATTCACGTAAGCGCAAATTTAACAATGAAATTGACACATTCTGACGTTAAAAACATTCAAACCATGGGATACGATACCCAATATACATATATGCTCCCCCAATTATGTATCTATACATATTCCATAAAATATACCAAAAAAATGTTAATGGGTACAAAAAATGTAATAATAATCAAAATTAAGCCCGTGGTTACACATTTAAATAAAAAATAAGTAAACGAAGTTCCACTCCACGAAAAGCCATTGAACTCTAATATGTCTTTTGCTCCTCCTCTCATATAAAAGCTATAATTAAATCCTGCTCACCTTCAAATAAATGTTTGACGTGTGATGATTATATCTAAAAACAAGTTTTGTTGGTTACCTGCTAATACATTTGAAATCATCTCAAGATATTACCTTGCTATGATAAGTTTTTATAAAAATAAGCCTCATAAGAAGAACGGAAATTCCACAGAGACCTTGGAATAATAGTGTTGTTCATTGTTTGAGGATTTTTGCAAGGGATACCACCCTGTCTTATATGTGTAGTTATCTAACACAAGATCTAATATACTGTTAATGTACTTATATAACTTATTATATGTGTATATTAAGACCACAATATGTTACTTTTCTCATTAAGAATAATAATTTCCTGTCATTTATGCTTTGTTTTCGTACGTCTTCTCTCTTTTTCTTAGAAAAAAAATAAACCTTACAGTTACGTGGAATTTCTTTTGCCTTAATGAAAATCCAGCTAAAACTTATTTTAATGTACATATTGGTTGGCATTTATATAAATACATTTCACTCTGCATAACCATTAAAAGACCAGATGAGCTAAATACGTTCATATGAGAGGTCACAAATAAATTAAGAAAAGTTCTTTGTTGACCAATTTTGGCGAAATGCCAACACGATTAAGTTTGATCTCAGTGCCTTTGTGTCTTTAAAAGGGTTATCAATCAAGCAAGATGGCCAGATTAATGTACTTGGCTGGTGTAAGAGTTTGATAGTAGAAATATGGTGGGCAAGGGTGAGTTAGTGATATCATCATTTATTATAAATGAGTACAATTATTTAACTTTATATACAAAGATATACCACGAGTCAAATTATGATATTCATGTCTTTTAAAGTGATGAAATCAATATGTAAAGGTCAAGAATGAAAATAGTTCGTCAAATCATTGGTTCGCTATCTTCACTTCAAATGATTTGTTGCACCTTTTCTAATAATCTTCATATACTAAAACACTGCTCATAGTTTATTTCAATGCACCCGAAATGAAGCTACACCAAAAAACTAGTTTTACAACCACGAGTCTCCTCAACTCAAGCCCTTGTCACTGACAACTACTCCTAATGTGTGGGCTTGAACTGCGTCTACTGACATTTAATAATCTCACGTGTAAGTTTCAAGGCCTACTTCTCTCATGGTGTGATGTTTAAATATTCAAGACACAAAAAGACTGATTTTATCATTATAGCAGAGGCCACCATTGGACAGTCTTAAAAAAGAAGTTTAAATAAACTATTTGTCCAACCAGCTGAATGTATTACCTATATACATACTATGTATATCAGAGACACTAAAAAGATCCTCAAACATTTTGTCGTTTATCATTACAACTAAGAATTGAATAGAAATGTCTGTCAAAGAGTCCACAAATGTAGAATCTTTAAAAAATTGTCAATACATCGGCAGGACCAAGTGATTCTTTAAGTATCTAGAGGACACGACATATTTAAATCTCCACATTTTTTAAACAAATGAAAATCTAAGGAAATACTCTTTGCTATAAATTGTTTTATTTAACATGATGTCATAATGTGACGAATATTTTTGTTAAAATTGTTCGTTAAAGAATGTTTATTTTGATAAAAGACCAAAATAATCGTTCCCTAATTACATCTTTAAAAATAATATTAGTTATGAACTGACGTCACGTTACATAGACTCATGTAACGTCAATCCCTAGGTTATATATATATATATATATAAATGAATGACATTTAAAAAGGTTGTATCCTCTGGATAATACGTAAGGATTCACTTGTTTATAATATGTTACATATAGTTTCATATAATGACAAAACGGTATGACATCCTTGGCTCAATAAATCATTAACCAATTTCATATTCCCTTCACTTAATACTTATGTAAATCATTGAATAAATGAAAGTTGTTATTTTTTTTTGTAGACCAATACACGTACATTATAGAGGCATGTACTCTAAGTGATTTAAGGAATGGTTTATCAAAAAGAATGACTCAGAGGATTTCCCCCTAAGTTATGTAAAAGAAGTAATTGATATTTCCTTTTGTGTTTTATTACTTTCCTGGACTAAGTCTATGATGTACCTTTCTAGTACCCTTTTCAATCTTTTCACACAACATCCATCCTTATGTTAAGGGGATGGTGGTACTTCCTAGATGAGAATGCAAAAAATAATCCTAAGCTTTCTCACACCCAGGATGCAGAACTAAAATGTGTATGAAGAAGCTTGTTGTCATAAACACATAAAAATGAAACTTACTTAATTAACATCTAGGTCAACACGAACTTCATTGTACCACATGTTTTATCTAATGTACCACTCTACGGCTCATGAATTAACAAATGCTTGATTACTTTTATAAATAAGGTTTTATTGAATCATAAATTTAGAGACGATAGATAACACTTTTGTGTATATTAAATATGTCTATTTGTTACCCTTGTTGCGTCTAAATCTCTTAAAAATTCATTGAATATTTGATATTTTAGGATATATCTCTTTGTCGACTGTTAAAATGACTTTTTGTCTTTGCGATAATAAACTTTGGTCTTATTAAGTAGTATTTATAAATAACTCTGATTATAAACTATATTAAAGTTCATAACTATTTTGGGTTCATTAGGTAGATCCACAATACTATTCAGCACTTGATTTAGAAAAGTGATTCAAGTAAGCAAAATAAACTAATCGGAACTATGATGCTATCTAGCGTATCCATGAAATTCGATATTCACTACATTTATCCGAAATATACTCTAAATATTCCATTTGTTCGTTTAATACCTCATAGAATATGATATCTACTGTACATGCAATCAAAAAAATCATAAAAAATATTTAGAAATTGACAAATATGCCCCTAACTATATTTATGAATATAAAGTCTAACTTCTCGATTTTACTTTCTCCTTCGGTCATTTCTATTCAAAGGTAATGTAAATAAATAACCTGTTCTTTTCATATATTCTCAGCCCCCCCCCCCCCTTTCTTAGACTGCTCACTATTTTCCTTATTTGCCCTCAAGGAACTACTTAAAAAAACATGGCTGCTTGTATTCAGGCGCCCTCTTGCGGGAATAAGAAAAGGAAGACCCTCCCATGGAATTTTTCAATGTACATGTTCCATGTATAAGTATACAACTTAAAGCAAAGATGATGGTAATAATACTACGTGGCATATGGAAAGTATAATTGCTGGGAAAATATATATACTGGTCATAACGTTGCAAAGCATGGCCTTATATTCACAAGGAATGTATTATGTGCAATTTTCCCGGGATATATTTATATTACAGCCACACTACCTGATTGAAAGTTGAATCCATCCTATATAAATACTTCCTCAGGCATTCAACCCGGAGTTAGCCGTCAGATGTACTTTAATTCATTTCTTAATATATATATTCAATATACATGTTCAATCAAAATCAAGGATGAAAAATCTGAATCGTTTGATGAAATATACATACATACGGTCAGATAGATAGGATATTTCATATGAAGCTCTTCCTGTAGAGTTGAAATACGTATACATATTTTATTAAACAGAGCAGCACCCTTTGGGAAGGCTGATGACTTGAGGGCTCAAAATAATAACTATTATACCCATGATTATTATTATTTTCATATAAGATATAATTAAGAGCTTTTACATATCACTTCCCTCTTCCGGTCAGCAAAGAACTCCTATTCTCCTACGTATTTATGTGGAAACACACACATATGTATGTACATAGGAATAGGCCAACACCTCCAACGTATTCCCCCCAACACGTTTTTTGTATCACTCTTATATAATTCTTTAAGAGTTTATAATTGTAAGACGGCTTTAATTATACTTTTTTGTTCCTTTGGTTTATATAGGCATATACGAAGTGTGTGTTTGTGTTTTTTTTTGTGAGCGAGTGCCGTGTTTGAAGGCCTAGGAATGAATTTGAAATGGCTTTTTGTGTCTTGTCATTTCCTATCTTGCGACAAAGTCTTGAGGAGTCGAGATTGAAAGTTTGACATTAAAAACTCAAATCATGAATGATGGATGGCTTATGTATGTTTGTTTTGTTGTTTTAATAAAATCTTTTATTGATCGTTTAAATCAAAACACAAAACTATTTCATACATTGATTTTAGTAAAGATTGTATGTGATATTTAATGATTAAATTTTTCTATATAACAATAAATATTTTGAAAAATTGGGATATTCTTTAAATACGAAAAATCTAAAACATAGATCTCTTAATTCTTGAAAATTTAAATACGAAGACAAACCTTTGACTTTTTTATATAAATCTTTTAAAAGTCAAGAATATTGCTTATAAAAATGTTTCTTGTATGATTTTGTTTTCTTGTAAACAAATGTTTTGGCTATCTTAACTTATCAAATGGTTCATTTTTCAAACTTTTATACATCATATTGACCAATATGCGTTATTATTACTGCATATTAAGTTTTATTTTAATAAATATAAAGAAAAGGTTATCAATCGCTTTTTTGATATTCAATTATACAAAACACAACTTTTTAATTAGATCCATTCCAACATAAAATACACCCTTGCATCTCGATTATATTTGAAGGCAAAAATGGTGAAGAAAAATGGCAAATTCGCTAGCTATAGCAATCACATGTTCCTTGTGTGTAATACCCAGCTAATCTCATAAATGTTATTATTCCAAAGTCTTTTTACTAGTGTAGAATATAAAGCTCACGAACTAAGTTTCAAAATTTATATCCGTGTATAAGTGATAAAATTCATATTTCTCACTTCTTTTCTCTGACCTACGTACGAGTCATGAACTCTTTTCTGTTCCCTTGTATGTATCCCTTGGTGTACGCCAGATGAGCAACGTTTGTATTAAAATATATACAAAAACTTAATTATTTGATATGTTTATAAATAGATTTATAAATGTTTATTTATAAATGAGAAACTTATGTTAAAACAATTCCGGTTGCTTGTAAGAAATCCATGAAACTTTTCTCCTTCATTACTTCATAGAGAAGTATTTATGTGCCCTTGCTCAAGATTTCAAACAAGCTCATTCATCTTTTTTTACAGCCCTATAAATATCTATGTATCAAATATTTAGTAAAAAATGCCCCAGGACATATCAAAAAAACCTGTATAGATAATCGTACAGGAAGAGATTTCCTTAAATGCCTCTGTCTATTGCTAAAAATCCTGGGTCATTCATTCAATAAATGTATGTTTGAGAGGGAAAGTATATGAAATACAGGATAGTACTACCACTCTAACCGGACGCTTCCATATAATTTTATTGTTACAAAATACAAAGTACCTACTCATAATGCAAAAAAAACATACAAAGAGAAATAGAGAATATACACAGGTATGTATGTATATGATGGAATGATCACACACTACTGGCAAAAAAAGGAACATAGGTTAAGAAAGGAAGAAAAAAACCCACTTTCTATTGACCTTTGAATATAAAATCGGCTGCCATGTCATTTTTCTAAGGGGGGGGGGGGGGACGATTTTTTTCTTATTTTTTTAAGCATTGTTTGTAACAATGTACTCAATAACATCTTTAATGTTATTTCTTGATTCCCTCTCTTCCAGTTGTGCAAAAAAGGGACCATACAGTCGATAGAATGAAAAGTTGTGTCTAGGTATATATATATATATATTATAAATCTTTGAGTATGCTTTTTTTTTGCAGCACTTTCTAAAAAGCAGCAGTACTAGTAGTCAGTGGGATATGCATCAATTTTTTTTGCTCTTTTGGGTAGCAAAAATCACCTGCCTAAAGAGGGAAAAGATTTATATTATGATTTTCTCTCTTGTTATATATATATATATATATAGGATTATATAAGTCCTTGTATGCTAAAGATCATGATTAAATTTAGGGGTTTAATTACATGTCTTTACACATTTAAAAAAAATGTCTTATAATATTGACGAGTCCTTGAAACATAAAAAACTGGTGAACATGATTTTCATTTAGGTCTTTATAAATGGATTTAGTATAGTCCTAAGTACTCTGACAGTAAGCATAAAACTAATTGCTTAAAATGGGCTCCTTTTTATGATTATTTCCCCCAAACTGGGCCTAAAGTATATATAATAGAAGGAAGAAAGATAAAAAACCTCAAGTATGATCATTTTATGTTTTGTTTTGAGAAGAAAAATAAATATATGCACATTAAAATATACTTTGAAATCAAGTTATATAAGTAGATGTATTAATTCAGTATCCATTAAATATTGTACCGTTCTCAATATTCTGTTCTAAAGATGTGTAAAGACAACAAGTGATTCGTCTAAAACCTACGTTTCATTTTGTTAAAAATGAACAAAAGGGTCATTTCAGGTCATTTGAACTTAAAGATTAAGGGGTCGCGCGATATTGCAAGGTTGATAATAATCCGTGTGTTGAGTAACATCAACGACGATTTGAATCAAAATGATGAAAGACTCGTCAGGGGGCTTAACATCCTATGTGGGCCAAATATGCATTTATGAACCTCGATATGAACAAATGTCTACTAAGTAAATGTTTTTAAAGATAATTAAAGTAATATTATTGATAACCATCTTAATATGAAAAAGATTTAATCTTGATTGATTCCTATTTTAAAAATATATATATAAATATATATATTTGTATTCATATATTGTTTTAGATCTGTATAAGATTGCTATTTATACAAGGTGTCAAAATAAAAGCGCAAAGATTAGTTTAATTTTCTTTTTAAATATAATAGCTTCTGACTTGAATTTTAAGATTATAAAGATCTTCAAAACTATGGTAAAAGTAAATAGCAAATTAAAAAAGCGCTTTTAAGACCAAATATGATGAATACCAAACTATTTCAATTAACTTCACCCCATAGTTATATTTTTGATCTATCTGGACCAAAACACATCTTAAATCTAAACAACCACCAAATACATGATAAGCTTATAAAATAACAATTATCTATTAACATGCATGTCTAAGAAGGCATTATAACTAATCTTTGCTCAATAAGGTCATGCCAGAGACTCCTTTTGATTATTTTGCATATGTTTATGTTTATATTATGTCCTTCTCTTTAAAATAAAAGTCACTCTCTACTCAGTTAAACATTTTTCATACTAATAAAAAACTTCTATATTCACCTGAAAGGCTGACTAGCTAGCTAGCTGACTGGGAGTGGTTTCTTCAAAGACTTGGTGGCATCTCATTTCTCTTCTCATTTCCCTGCTCCTACCTATTTACCCATGCTTAATAGAACCAAGTAATTTAATTAGTATAATAATAGTAAATATGGAGTCTCTACCCTTTTCCCGAAATTCCTTTTGATTTTTACATTAACGCATACTTAATACATGGCAATTTAAGATAAGTTGATGGAAATACATTCCCTTACTTATATAAACTTACTCATAAAACATAAATAAAATGCCCAATAATTTAGCTTAGTCATCAATTTTAGAGAATGATTTTATGGCTTTCTAAGACATATTGATCAACCACTGATCATCGTAACCTGCTCTGAAGAAAATGTCAACATTACCTCTCATTTAAGTGAGAGAAACATCTACAAAGCCTCTCAGTCTTTGGCAGATATTTTGAAAGGTCAAATAGCTTCTTTAGTCATAGATGGATCAACTAAAAAAAGTACAGTTTGACATAAATAAAATAAAATGATTAAGCTACACATTTAATGGTCAACCATTTGTTTAAAGGCCTTCTTTCAATTTTTCCAAAAGTTCCTCTTTTCCCCCCTCATGAGTCAAGGCGTGTAAGGACTTGCAAACCAGGAATATGTGGTGACATTTAAGCGAAACATTAGTCGTCCATTGTACCCGGAACTGATATTTTTTGTATGTATATATGTTTCTATATGATCGACTTTAATAATAGAATCCGCCCCCCATTAATTATATAAATATTTTTTTGTGTGTGAGAGAGGCCCAATGATAGTATTATTATTATTTTATTATTTAGGCATCATTAGATATCTTATTGAAGAGTGGCTTCTTGAAGTAAGGCAGAGGAATGAGAGAGTGAGATTGAAGGAGAGGTGGATCTTAAGGCAATTACCATTGAGAGGGCTCGGTGAAAATAGAGCCGCGTCTTATATCAACTTTTCTTTTCCCTTTCAAGAAGGAAGGAAGAATTTTTGATGAAGAAAAAAAATAACAAAAGTGGGTCACACAGGCTATGGATCAAAACTCTAAAGGGTCATTTATAAATATTTAACTAAGCATTGGACGAGAAGGAAAACAAACAATACGTTATAATTGAATTTGATATGTTTATATAACATTCTTTAAAGTTTGTAATTTCCATCACCAAAATTCTAAAGGATCATTATAATGTTTTACGTAAGCATTTTGCTATGACCTTAGAAAAACTCACATTATATATCTTAAATCTTAATTTGATTTGTTTATAAAATAGGCAGGGCTCTGATTTGATTCATTCTATTTTGTTATTAATTTCCATTTTTAGAATATTAGTTTTACAAAAAAAATTGACAATCAGCAGGAATTTATAGTCTCTAAAAAGAAATATTCCTTCAGACGCCTCAATTTGACTTCATTATGTCTCTAGAGTTTTCCTCACATCAATATCACTAAATGTAATGGTTAAAATACATGCATAATGTATCTACATCAGCGATAGCTTCATTTCTTATTCAAATAATTAAAAAAATAGAAATCCTATAAGGATTTCCCTCTGTGTAAAAACCAAACAATTTAAAAAAGAGATCGTTTTGCTTGCGGTTCTAATGAAACGTCAACAACACATATTTGATTACGCATCAGAGAGAACTCACAGCAGCAGTATTTTCACTTTCTTTACACATGCAAAGCTATTTGGAATTTTTCTCTCTTCTCTTCTTTTGATAGACAACAAACATATGAACAAACAAGAAGAAAATATGAAACACTGTAATGCACACCCTCTTAATGTACATATAACATACATATATGTATGTACATACTATTGGTAAAAAACACATTCAAATATGGAAGTGAAATCTATACGTACACTTAATAATAATAATGATTGGTGGCATTATAAAAAGCACACTTAGGATATGTTTCTTACCGTGAGCAAGGGACTGAAGACCAATGGAGAGAAGAAGGGTCACTATATGAATCTTCATTTTGCTGCTTCTATTCTTATCTCAAAAGTTTTATCAGTATCTTTATATTAGTAAGAGATGTCGAAGAGAGTCTGTTGCAAAGGCCAAAAACCCGGAGTTTTCCTTTGCAGTAGCTAAGGGTCTATTCTAAATATATGGTCCGCCTTGCACATATCAACTAATAACTATGAAGGAAAATAGAAGTCCCTTCTTCCAAATGGAGTCCCGGCACTAATAATAATAATATATTGTATTATACTTCGTCAATAGGAGAGAGACTTGTGTGGAGCTCACGACGACCAAATTTCAGGAACTGAAATGGATGTGGAAAAATAAAAAAAGTCAGAAGAATTTTATGTATACACACACACACTCACACACTGGTTTTTTACGGTTCGTGTGTACGCAAAGACGTTTTTCCCTCTCCTTCCTTTGCCTTCTTAGGCCGACTGCCTTATGCCGCATTAGGCACCTTAGTAGAATAACAAGTTGATGATGCACTTGCCCTGACGATGGAGCTCCATGTTCCGTTCAACATTCTCTTTTTATCCCTCCTCCGTCTTATTCATCAGCTTGATATATACACGTAAGTAACAACCACTCGCACCATCACGCGCACTGTGAATAAACACGCTCACACCCGCTTATTCACCAGGGTACATATAAATATATCTAAGGTAACCATGCAGTATTGAAGAAAAAATAAACCCAACAGGGGAACCTTTCCTGAACGCAAAAAAAACTCTTTTCAGATGGATTTTCACTTTCTAGTTATGAGGGAGTGCTCAATCGTATTAAGCAAACCCTTCAAAGAGGTTTTACCTAGTTATATACTTTTTTTTTGCACAAAATCATAGGCCTTGTAGGTGGAGGAGGTAGCAATAAATTCCTTATTTGCCGTAGGGTATTGAGCAGGAGGAGAAAGATTTTCGAAGGCTATTACTGTGAGCTAGTCTTGAAGGGATCAGGTTTATTTTTATGATTGTTATCACTTATATTAAAATCAAGAATTACATTTATTTTTCAAAATATCTTTCTCTTTATACAAATATATATCTTTAAACGAGTTAAGATTTTTTTTTCATAGATAAATATTTGTGTTCACCATAAATCTATGTGAGAGTTTAAAAAGTGAAATATGCCTTGGGCAATTTGTTTTATTTCATATTTCATGATATAAGTGTGACTAAAAGCTTTTCTAAATATGTAACAAACAGGAATCGGATTCCTTCATTGTGGAGCCAAAACTCTATATATATATTCTATTAGCAGAATTGTTGCTAAGCTTAGGGATACTCTGAGCTTCTAATTACCTAAAATAAAATGTATTTCGTATGACTTTTGAGTCAATTAGAAGGAATATGCCGTCAAAAAGAGGTATTTGTTTAGACTGGCGTTATTGAAAATGATGAAGTTCCTTGGATGGACATAATATCCAAAACAATGTTCAACATATCTAGTAGTCTACTAAGATATATCATACCAAAGGGACACAAATTTATATATAAAAATCCATTGCCCTTCAAGCAAAACTAAAATATTAAAAGCAGATGGTATTTTATTTTTCCATTGGCTAGTTTTATATCTCTTAAAATGTTATATTCATGTGCTATGATGACTATTTGCATATGTTATAGTCAATTATTAAGTTTGTCTTGTAAGCGTTTGATTGGGAGTTTATAAGTTTTATAAAAATATGAAAATAGTGTATCAACATATTCATAATTACTGAAATTCAAATCTTCCTCTATTATCTGAGATCTGAGGATAATTTCTTATCAACCCCAACAAAACTTGTGTATCAGGAAGGGCTGATTTAAATATTTCCATTTTTTTGGTAGAGTAGAACAAGTGCATTCTTGTGTTATATTCAGCTGATAAGAACAAATGATATTTAACCAAAAGAATGAAAAGTGAAGGGAACGTCATATCTCAGTGAAAGCGATTTAGACTCTCATTGTTTGTGGTGCAGGTTCGACTCCTGAGAGGGGAAGGTCCATTTTGATCAGCCTCAAAAGATAATAAGTTCAATGGACTTACTTTAACACCATAATGTATATTCATGTCGACAAGGATGCAATTCTATCGAACCATATAGGCAAAAAAAAGTATAGAATATATATTTCTTTATTGAAAGTTATTGATAGTGCCTATTTCATGCTAAGAAATAACTGAGAATGAATGAGTAATATTAGTGAATAATACTATAATAATCTAATATAACTTTTGGTATCAAACGTTTTGATATTTCAATATTTGATAGATTTATTCTAAATCTGATACAAACAAATCAAACTTGGTGGACAATTTATAAACTATTTATTGATCAAGAACCACTTAACATTCTTTTGTACTCAGAGCAACCGGAATGACAAGTCTACTTTTTGATGGAACAGATCTCCTCTTGGCTTTAATTAAAAAAATAAACTAAGAAACCCAGAAGGCATTCTTCTGATTAGCACAGGAGCAATGATTCAAAATCATTATTTTTCTTAAATACAATTCGTTGTCCCTATCATCCACGTAGTAATAACCAAGTCGTCCCCCCCCCTCCACCCTGTCAATCAAAAAGGAATCAAATCTCAAGGTCTTCTCAACTTATTGCCCACATACTAAGACATCTAATGATCAGATCCTGTCCATTTTCCTTGTCCTTGACACTTAGTAGTATTCAACTGGATATTCAAGAATTAATCCATAAATATACAAAGAATGTTGAGCATCCATCTAGTACATGGATCATTCCATTTAGTTTTGAGTTACTCCCAATGCTGCTTATTGTTATGACTATTCATTCTACATTCATATAGCCTTAAAATGTACCTTTTCCCCCATATATTTTATTATTGTTATAATAACATTATATTTATATCAATACAGCATATTTTCTACATATATATATAAATGGGTTATTCACATTTTACGTTTTTCAGATTTGTTAGTCGAGCTCCCCCTAGTATTATACATTGGTGCATAGAGATCATTTTGAATGAAATAGTATATTGGGAAGTATTATACGTTGTATCCTCAACGGACCCAAAAGTTTGGTTGTAAATTTATGTAGTCATTTTTTTATTTCGACATTCATTCGCTTCTAATCTCTTCAATATATATGATACTTTTAAACTTTTTAAAGCAAAATGTAGGAATGATCTCAAGAATTCAAAGATAGTTTTTTGTTTCTTATATATATATTCTAAATAAAATACGATATTAATCTTCAAAATAGTCATTTTTGGGGTATTTTCAATAGAAAATTAATTTTGAGATTTTTTTGTCATATCTAACATAGATAATTGGAAAGCTTATTAAATATTTTTGAAACTGTCACTTTTTGAACAACTTTCATCATAGATATCTACTTAAACTGTTGCAATAAACTTCTGTATATATATAATCTGAATTTCTGACCAAATTAGCATTAAAAATTGAACTAGAATGTTCATAATTTATTCGTAGTATGAATGTTAAGTTATGGTTTAGTTGCTCATTTATGGTGTTGGAACACAATAACTACATTATAAAATATTCATTTTTCAAATATTTTTTGTTTACCTAATTAACAATATAAATCCATTATAACATCAACACATCTTTTTATTTGAATAGCCACTTCAACGTAACTCTATTTATGTTCCATCATTTAAATAATTTGAAATCCTTTTTTTTACAGCTAGAGCTAAAAAAATATATTTTCTGAACCAATATTATAGTTTATCATTTTCAATCTATTTAAAAATCTCTAGATATGCATTAAATTCAAGGGGCTGATTTTAATGCTTAATTTCTCAACAACACATATCGAGTCCGATTATTACGAACTGTCCAGTTTAGGGAGGAATATTGTATATTTCTATAATCTCAATCCCAAAGATCCACCGATTTATGTCAGTTCGGTAGAATTGAACGCAAATATATATATTAATAACAATTATATCATCAAAATTAGAATATTGACCTATATTTTAATCCCAATTTAACTGTATACTTTTCTTTCGATTAATAAAAAAGTGTTAATATTAAAATTTCAGCTGATGTATATTTTTCTCTCAGATCTCAGGTCAAGCTATTTTGGAGCTATTAATGGACATCTTTTTATGTAGTAGACTTTAGCTGCTTATTTAAGGTTGGTGCATTTTATTGTTAACACGAGATTGGTTCAAATGAATCAGACAACAGTTGTCTATATGAAATGAAGGATAGTTGAGGTGATAATCTCGGCCCATGTTATTATGAATTCTTTATTTATATCTTTACACCATTTAAAAAAATATAGTTTTAATAAAGCATTTCGTCATAATCATGGAATTATGATATTATTATTTGGTTTTATCATTCTTGTCGATGAATGGATCCATAACTTTAGACGATAATGCGCACAGTTTTTTATTTGAGAAAAGTAGTTTTTTTGCCTGTATGATTTGATAGAATTGCATCCGACAGGATATCAATAATCATTATAGCATTAAAATTAGTTTATCGAATAGTTGCCCATTGTTAGAGAGATGTTTGCTAGAACTATCGAAAAAGCAAGACAATATCAACTACCAGTGACGTCATTTATAATCTTTAAAGGATCATTTGATGCACCTCTCCCCTATGAACGAATCTCGTCTCACGCCATTTCAAATCTATTATAGCCTCAAGGATTTAAGCATATTTAAAAAAAATATGGTAGGCAATCATCCACTGCCCAAATTCCTTCCTCTCTCCAGTGAAACTCAGTGCCCATCCCTTGTTTCTCGAATATAGAAAGTAATTTTATTTTTGGACTTCTAATGATTTCTTCTTCTTCTTCAACTGTGGTATAGCAACGAATGTGTTTTTTTCTCTTTCCTTTTCTTCTCTAACTCTGTAGGAGGATTCAAATGCTTGGAAAACACTCCTCAGAACTATTTTTATATTAGGATGATTATTATTACACCGGTTAATAACATCATCAATTAATTTTAATTTCCTTTGTACTGAAAGCTTAGGCTAAAAAAAGAAGATATAGGATGAGAAAATATAGAAGGAGGACTTCACACGTCAACTAAGACCCTTTTTTTGAAAATGCAAGCCAAAGCTCAACCCTTATTTTCCCATCAATAAAAGCCCTTAATTTGTTTAGGTGGTAATTCGGTACAGCATGTTATTTGACTATTCTACATATAGGAAAAGTTCGTAAGGTATAGTTAAAAAAATACGTTTTCTCCTGAGGAAATAACTTAGCAATTAGCTTATTTAAAAAAATGAAAGAAAATGCTTAAAGTGTCAAATTAAAAAGGCTGTTTGTCATACAAATATAGACTTTGATGATTTACTCCATGTCTTATTTAAAATAAAATGCATTAAATAGTAGAAAACAATAAAGATTTCAAAATTTCATATTGGCTTCAAAAGTTAATATGTCCCACTTGCTGTCCTAAAGAAATGACCCAGGAAAATACGGCCTGAGAAGAATGGACCATGAAGAAAAAACCCAAAATAGAATAGGAAATGATGACTCAAGAAAAGGAATTGTCCAAATGCATTGATGAGCAAGCATTTGAGTCGAATATGACCAAGAAAAATAAATGATTTCTTTGCAGTTGTTGTCATTAGACAGGCCAAATATTTATTTAAGCCATTTTCCCCATCCGTCATAATTTTCCTTTTCTATCTTGGATCTTTTTTTTTTTGGTCCATTTCTTGGTAGGCCGTATTTTCTTCGACCATTTCTTCCTAAAATTGAACCACTTAAATATATATCTGTTCTGATTTAATTAAATATAAAACTAACGAATGGTTTATAAAATTTCTCCAGACGGATCTTTTTTTTTCTATTCTGACTCCAAGAGTATATGCTATGATCTACCTCTTAGGGTCACATAAACTGAAATGTAATCCAGCAACCCGTAATGCATACACCCCAAAGGCGAGCTATATTTCAATCAATATTATTCAATTCCATATAAGTACAAAAGACAACATAAAACATAACAAACACTGAACACAATAAAAACCATCAAAATATTTCTAAGACTTATAATACAACTTTAAGAGATGGCAAGAGTTAAAAAAATCACATGGGGTTTCTCCAGATTCGTATTCAAAAATATCTTCGAAGCGACAAGTACTTATAAGAGCTTCGATCATTTTAAGCACTTCGTCCTTCCTCCAACGAACGCTCCCGTGAGGTCCCTCCTAATTCGAGCTAAAGCATCACATATATTTGCAAAGTGAAGTGGAGACTCATTTTCCTCTCCATAGAGCCTGCACAAATCGTCTTCCGTCATTTTTTTGATGTTCTAGTATGTAGACAGATCTTTTCCTACATAATATGTTCTTGGAATTATATCTAGATTTGTTTTTTATTGTACGATATTTTTCTAATCAGATTCTATAAAATGATTGAGTATATCGACTGTTCTATATATCTAACCCTAGTGGCCTTAATTCTCTCCACCCCAAAGCATCATTTAATTCCATGAACCAGGTCAAGCATGAATAAAACATCACCCTAACTATAATTCTATGTAACTTTTACTCTTAACGGCAACACATTTTGATTAATTATGTTTTCCTTTTTTTAGAACCTTTTATGTTGTAACCGTTGATACTGCACCTGTGACAGGGATACTTATTCAGAGGAATGGAACCTCTAGAAAACGGGAGTAATCTTAACAAACAAAATTTATATCTCGAAAATTAACTACCAAACTTTTTAAGAGTGGAGAAATTTAGGTACATATACTGTTTTATTTTCCATGATATAGTATTAAGGAATGATCTACCAGGGTTTAAATGTAAGGGCTTGGACTAGTCTAAACACTCTTTATTGTGAAAGGTGAATAATAACAACAATTTCGTGAAAGCTGTCATATTGATGAAAAACAGAGAGAAAAAGATATTTCATAATTGAAAATATGTTATTTTATTTATAATAAAAATAACATTGTTGTGATATTCTCGGATCGGATGAATAAAGTTGGACAAGGAAGAATATTGAAACCAAATGATCTTTATTACTTCAATATAGATCAAAGAGTGAAGACCCCAAATATAAGGAGTCAGTCCCTTTTATAGTAAAATTAGGGAGGGGAAATACACACAAAAGAGTCTTGCATGAGCAAGAGTAAAGAGATGTACACAAGCAAAGAGTCTTGCTTGAGCAAGAATAAAGAGATGTACATAAGCAAAGAGTCTTGCCTGAGCAAGAGTAGAGAGGTGTATGCATATGAGTTTACATACTATTACAATTGTTTATTTTTATTTTAGAAGCAACAAATGAACATTCATAATTATTACCTCCGCCGAAGGAGGTATTGTTTTCACTGGCGTTGGTTTGTTTGTTTGTTTGTCAGCAGGATAACTCAAAAAGTGCAGAACGGATTCGGATGAAACTTTGTGGAGTTGTTGGAAATGCCAAAAGGAACAAGTGATTAAATTTTGGCACCTCTGAGGGCTTCTTTAAGATTCAAAATGAGCTAAATACTAATAAATATTTCAAGTTAGCCTACTCTGCCAATAGATGTCGCTGTGCTGTTCTCTCAAAGAGGAGAGCACAGCACAGCGACATCTATTGGCAAATGACAAAAAGACCAAGTGATTCATTTGGTGGGTATCGGCAGAGGTTTGCACTCTCTGAGTCCTCTAGTTTATCATAAAATTGAACTATTTCAATTACACCAAATATATATTTTTTAAGCAAGATGATGAATGATTCTGTATAGAAACAATAAATAATATATTTGCTTCTCTTTAAGGAATATAATGATGACTTAATTGTTTACATTATGCATTTCAGAATGCCTCGTTGGACAAACGAAGTCCTTTGTATAAAACAAAATGATTACTTTACAAGGCATTTAATTACAATTTTTTTTGGTTGGCGTATACTTTTTTTCTGGCAAATATATTATTTACCCGGTTCGCACATAGTCAAGTCCTTGTACTAGTTGTTTCGTTGCATGTTATATTGTCTTTCATTAATACTCTTTTATTTTTATATGATAATGTAGTATTGGATGTGTTCCACCATAGAGATATAAAATATATATAGAGAGCTTATTCCCTTCAATAGCTGAGAAATATCGTCGTTCAGCGGTATTTCTGTGCCCAATATAAACATTGTAATTTTTACTACGTCATCGTAAGCTGATCCTAGAGATATATTCTATCTCAATGATCAGCTTACGATGACGTAGGTCAAATTACTTTGTATATATTGGACACAAAATACATATCAAGGGAATAAGCTCTCTATATCTTTTTATCTCTATGGTTCCACCTCAGAGCAAAATTAACAAACCATATTGTTTGCTTATGCTTTTACGCATCTGCTTTGGGTTTATTCTATTCTAGAGGAAAGGTTGATCGATAATAGTAGAGGTTGAAGCTTCATTGATGCCAGTCACTTAATAACACTTTTCTCAAAACGGAACTTGAAAAAAAAAAAAAAAACTCGCTAAGCATTCTTTACCTGATGCCCCCAGGCGGGCCCATTAAGAAAACAATTCAAAGGTAAAGGAAGCTCAATGTTACGATAATGATGATCATTAACGTCATAATAATCATAATGATGCTTCCCTTAATGGTGTTATTCTCAAATAAATGATAGTTGGTGGTGGTGCTATGATTTGAGTTGCTTTAGTACTCCATCATAGTTTGAAAGTGGAAAATTATAAAAAATATATATAATTCGTACCCTTGGCTCTATATAATTATTTATACAATTAAAACAAAAGTAACTATAAAACTTTTAGTATTCTTTATAAAACTAACTGCTCTAAAAAAAACCTCCCACAGAATATGTTAAAATGTATTGAAAACATTATAAAAAATGTCTCCCCAATGAGTGAAGTAATAATGTCGATTGTTTTATATGATATCTTATTTACATGTACATCTTATATAAGTTAATGGGGTAATTAATAAATAAATAAAGTTTGTTGGTCCTTCGTACAAATAAATATTATACAATAAAGATAAATCTAGAATTGTTAATTATTGCTCATCTTGTACTTTTGTTATTGGTGATGCAGAAAGTACAGTCTTGTTGCGAGGTTAAGTGATGTATATACAAGGTTAGGCAGAATTAGTGAAACATGGAAATGACGCAATAGCTCCCAAAATACTTAATTAAGAAAATATATTATTTTGTAAATTTGGTGCACAACAAACTACTTCAAATTATTTATTACAAAACTATTCCACGTATCCACCATTTGCTCGAACCACAGCTCTAAATCTCTTGATCATCTTAGTGCAACTGTTATGCACAATCTCCTCGGGAATCTTGTTGCAGGCAGCTGGCAGCCTCAACTGCGGCCATCAGCTGGTCCTTGATGGCCCTTGGTTTAGCATTGCCTTCCTTTGCACTATCCCCTACATGGCAAAGTCAAGGGGGTTGCAATCAGGAGATGAGGGAGGCCAAAGATCCTTACTCCAAAAGTGGTAAAAATAGGCTGCACACCAGTCCTGCACAATCTTTGCAGTATGGGTCAGGGCTCCGTCTTGCTGAAAGCAGAAAGGGACTCCACCAAACTCTTCCTGGATCCACGGGAATACTACGGTCTTCAAGAAGTTCAAGTACACGATCTTGTTGACTTTAACACCGTCTGGAATTCAGAGCAAGGGTGATTTCTTGCCATTGGAGACCATGGTCCCCAGACCATCACAGATGTCGACTTCTGCATCTGGTAGACGTTTCTGGTATTCTCTGGGATCTTGGAGGCATCCCTGCACAATATACGATCATTCTGAGGGTTGAACTTCTTTGTGGTCTCGAAAGTTTATCATCATAGAAGATCACAACGACACTAGGGTTGTCTGCGTACCATTTAGAAGCAACTTTGATCTAGCCTTCCTCTTGGCCCTGGTAGTTTCGTTTAGTAGATGTATATCTTCCTGTACTTGAACGGCTTCATGCTCAGGTCAACTTTGATGGTCCTCGCAGATACGTTGTACTCCTGAGCCATCTTATTCATTGAGTGGGTCGGGTGACGAAGTATCTTGCAGGCGACGACCTGGTCACCTTGTTGTCCACACTGATCGCTTCCTTCCTTGTTCAGGCCTCCTTGTGGTTTGCCCGTCTTTTTGATAACTTTTTGGTACGCCAGATGAAGGTGCGGCTTACCCCAAGCATGTTCATGATAGCCTTGTGGGACTGACCAGAATCCAACAACTTGAGATGGACGTTCGCTTGCTTTCAAGGTCCATTCCGTCATTGTTTTTAAACAAAAAGTTGTGAAAACAACTAAGCATATGTACAAATGTCTGCAAAACATAATTTTATATATAACAAAACCTTTTAGACCCATATTTAAAAAGATATTGCACTTACAATCCGATGATTCATTAATTCTGCCTAACCCTGTAGATGGGATCGTTCAGCTTCATAGTTTCTTCATGTGTTCTGCATTATTCTGTTGAAAATCAAATAAATGAAGGTCGTAATTCTATGTTTAGTAAGTATTGCTCGTAAAAATAATTACAGGATGAAATAATTGCTTGTATCAGCCAGATGATTCGTGTTTACTCGTAAATGAAATGCATAACTAAACAACTATTGAATTAATTCTAAGATTTTGAAATAATAATTTGATAATATATGTAGATGATTAATCCATTGAGGACGAAGGGGCATTTAAATACCCAATTATTAATGCATAAAAATATATAAGTCGCTGTTTTGATTGTCATGACTTCCAAGAAGTTGCTCGTACAAAGGGAGTATAAATTTAATTCCATAATATTAGTTTTAGATACTCCTC